>CM076576.1:776767327-776848481 GCA_034641835.2 Pinus albicaulis | reverse complement strand
CTAAGGCTATTGAGGGTGAGATAGAAGGTGGAGATAATGACACCCTGGCCCTCCTTGGTTGTGGATTAGTTTGTGCACTAACCAATTTTCCTTCCCCTCTTTTCAGTTTCAGCCTAGTACGCATCAAATTTGCAAAACAGTACAATATTTCTTTGCACAACATTTAAAATTTGAACTCAAACCTAAGTTCAAACCTAAGCTCTGATACCAATTTTATCTGAAATGTGAGAACTTCTTACTTCTAATATAGAGATTGACTGTAGGGGCATTTACAGGATATGTCACCTTTTAAGAAAGGATGAGATCCTGAAGCTTTCTGGCCCTTTACAGACTCTGCCTAAAGAAATAATAGAAGCAATCACTAGTGATCTGGAAATTAAACTACTTTTTTTTCTGGTGCAAGGTATTCATTATCCATAAACTTATGTGTGCAAACTGTTTAATGTGTTTTGCAATTGGAACAAAATGCTTTTGGTGAATTTATGAGTCTTTTTGTGTGTAGGAGGCTTATTTCTTTTTATTATTTAACATCTTTAACTCTGATAAAACACAACATATGATAAGGTATTTCACCCCTCCAGGGCTACATCTACCGGGTCCAAGGCCCCCAAATGGGCATGTCCTTGCTCTTATTATGCTCAAATTTGTTAATACAGTGATCAAAAAGCCTAAATAGGAAAAACGAGCTGTGAAAATGAGTTTAGAACACAGAAAACAGTAAATATACGTTTTTTTTTCACCTCCAAAGGTTAACCATAGCCCAATACAGCTCTAACACTCCCTAGGCCCTGATGGCTCTCCAAGCTTCTCTGCTGAAAAAAGTACCTGAAGATGATCTATTTTGCCTCTGCAACCTACACCATTGGCTCTGGAATGTTCAAATTACCAAAATAAAAAACAAAATCACTCCAAAAGGATCTCTCATGTGAAAGATATGGCCCAAACAGTATTTTGCCCAATGTTAGGCAAAAATCCCACAAAAGGTGGGCCAACTTTAGTTAACTGGAGTCAAATGTGGAGGT
This sequence comes from Pinus albicaulis, assembly GCA_034641835.2. Lineage (NCBI taxonomy): Eukaryota > Viridiplantae > Streptophyta > Pinopsida > Pinales > Pinaceae > Pinus > Pinus albicaulis. Next base: position 776,847,459 of record CM076576.1, on the reverse strand, counting down.
ATCTCCTGATTTGGTGGTGCACTACCAAAATTAGCGGAACCACTAACTGTCACATTAAATGTTACCTAGACGTGTTCACATGCTATGAGTCCAGCGGTTAGGGCGGAGTTAACTGCGGCATTAAATTATGAACATGGCCACATGTCAATTCCGCTAACGGTTAAGTTAAACCATAATAAACTCCGCAGTTGTTTGAAGCCCCCGGTTTTTGGGCTAGCACTAAGGGCTAGCCCCTTTAAACCTCTGTGTGAACAATTGCACGTGACCTTTAACATTTTTCCACATGAATTAAACTTTGATCTTTTGGGTTTTAAATAATTTTTATTTATTTAAATGTATGGAATTAAAAGTTTTTAATAAGGTTTTAAATACTAATAAATATATATATATATATATAATAATACAATATACGATTTTTTAAAACCATACAAAACATTAATATATATATATATATATATATATATATATATATATATAATTTAATTTATTAATTAAACCTTAATTAAAATAAAATAATTTTCCAACACATAAATTTATGAATTCCCATTCAACATTGGAGGTTATTGGCAGTTTCACTTCAGCATTCAAAGTGAAATAACTTCTTCATACGGTAACGGATTTGAGTGTCGTTCACGGCTCCAAGATCGCATTGCTGAGGCCTATCTGGTCGCTCAGGTTCCAACCAATTTTGAGCATTTTTACAACTAAGGACATGATCACCAGATCACTATCAACGATTCATTAAGGGGTTCTCCAAAATTGCCTGTCCAACTACTGTACTGATGCTTGTAAAGAAGGAGTCGAGGAAATTTTATCTCAAGAAGGAAAATTGGTTGCCTATGAATCAAGAAAGTTAAAAGAGCATGAACATAGATACTCATCCTATGACCTAGAGCTGAAAGCGGTAGTGCATGCACTCTGGGTATGGATGCACTACTTGCTAGGGAAAGGTTTGTGTTAAATACTGACCACAGCATCCTAACCATCTATTTTAAGCAAGTTGATATAAACTGTCATCAGGAAAGATGGAATGTCTTCCTATGTGAGTTTGACATGGATATTCAGCATGTAAAAGGTAAAGAAAACCATGTGGTAGATGCCTTGAGCAGAAAACTGTACTTTGTTTATGAAATTTTCTATAACCAGCTTGAATGTAAATTTTTTAGATCAAGTAAAAGAGGAAGCCCGAAAGGGTCCTGAATACCAGTTTTTATGGCAACAAATGGAGGAGGACAGAAGGCAAGAAAAACCTTATGACTACGGAATTAGAAAAGATCAATTGCTAACCTTTAAGGAAAAGATATATATTCCAAATTGAATGGAGTTGAAGGAGCTGATCATGAATGAATATCACTGTAGAAATTATTTAGGACACCCAGGATACCAGAAAATGTTTACCACAATTAGAAAGATCTATTTCTGGCCTGGCATGCAAAAAATCATTGCAGAATATTTAAATAAATGTCTGGAGTGTCAACAGGTTAAGGTGGAGCATCAACATCCAACCAGATTGTTGCAACCCATACTAGTACCTGAATGGAAATGGGAATTTATATCCCTAGACTTCATTACTGGTTTATCAAGATCAAAAAGGAACAATGACTCCATTATGGTGGTGGTTGATAGGTTGAGCAAGGCAGCACATTTTATATCGGTACAATCTACTTCTAAAACTATGCAAATAACATATATCTTTATGAGAGAAATAAGATTGCATGGCATAAAAAATATTTTCATATCGAACAGGGATGTGAAGTTTACTTCAGCATTCTAGAAGACCTTATTTATAGGTTTGGGAACCCAAATAAATTTTAGTACAACTTACCACCCGCAAACGGATGGACAAACCGAGTGGGTTAACCAAGTCTTGGAGGACATACTACGCATGTATGTGATGCAGCAGCCAATGAAATGGGAAGAATATTTTCACTTGATATAATTTTCCTACAACAATGGTTATCAGGAGTATCTTAAGATGAGCCCCTTTGAAGCTTTATATGGATGACAATGTCGCACTCCCATAAATTGGAGCAGCCCTGAAACTAAGTTAATGCTTGGACTGGAAATGTTAGCTGAGATGGAATCAGAAGTAAGAAAGATGAGACAAAATTTAAGAGCTGCTTAAGATCGGTAGAAGGTATATGGGGATAAGAAGAGGACTTATCGAGAATTTGAAGTAGGCGATCATGTGTATGTAAGGATTAAACCAAAGAGGAGCACCCTAAGGTGGCCCTCCTATGCCAAGTTGGCCCCCAGGTTCTATGTACCTTTCCAGATATTGGAAAGGGTGGGTCATGTGGCATACCGATTGGCCTTACCCAGCCATATTCAGGTGCAAAATGTTTTCCATGTATCCTTGTTGAAGTGATACGTGCATGACCCAAAGCATGTAATCCACTTGCAAAGCATTCAAGTAGGTTAAGATTAAAAATCCTAATTTGAAATACAAAAAAATTATGAGTATTTAATTTGGAGTTTTGCTTATTGCAGGTCGATCCGAACGACGAATTTCTGGTCGAACTTCAGCGTATACTCAATTGGAGAGAAAACATGCTCTAGAGGCAAACCATGACCCAGGTAAAAGTGCAGTGGAATCCCTTCAGCTCGGATGAGGCTACCTGGGAAGATGAAGGATTTATTCGTGAGGCTTATCCAGAATTGTTTGCTGATCTAGAGTGAAACACCGATGACGGTGTTTACATCTAGGGGGGGGAGTTGTGACAACTGGCTTAAGTGCTAACTAGTTGTTGACTAGTTGTTATGTCATTTTATTTTAAGAAACTAAAACATTTTATTTCTTTTGAAAAATATTACTTGATGAACATGAGTTAATTTTTTTCTATTGAAAATAAATTTAGTTATGGAAAAGTGGTTCCATAAAAGTAAAAAAGACTGATGGTAAAAGTATTCCAAGAACTGAGAGGTGGTTGAACAGTTGAGACAATTACCTTTTCCTCTGAGGATAAAGGTACATCCCAGTGAGGAAAAGGGGTTATTTTCTATGACTAAGAAGAGAAGAGGGAAGAGAGTGATGTTTTCCTGAGCTGGTAGTGACCAGTGGAATGCTCAGCATTCCTGAAGATTTTTTGGAAAAGAATACTTGACTTGGAGTCCCGAGGTCTCTTTCGAAAATCTGTATCAACCTACTCATCTCAGGTGTGGAGTACGAGGGAAGATGAGGACGTAATCACCTCTCTTGTGGTAGGGAGGACATCATCTTAAGAGCCCAAAATGAGATAAGTAAACATATTGTATTTATTGCAGATGTGATATTCAGGTAGTTTTAATACAGGCCTGAATTAGACTAAGATATTTCAAAATTGGGAAAATGTATATTACATTAAGGAAAGAATGATTGTACACTAAGTCTATTTATTAAAATTCATGTCTGTTTATTTTATTTCAGCATTATGGCTTAACTGTAGAGCTTTCAAGTGTGAGTGACAAAGTAAAGAGTCTCTAGGAAGATGTTGTTGATAAAACCTGACTATCTTAAAAGAAAATAGGAAAAGAATAGAACCATAGTTCTGTACAACTAGATTGAGAAAAATGTTTAAGCTAGAATTAATTGTTAGTCCGAGGTCTTGGGTGGAAACCCCTAGACTCTAGAACTAATCATTCTTCCAAAACTTATGATATACGTGGACAAAGGCTTGATGGTCGGGTCATCATTCTAGAAATTGTAAAAGAATGTCTAGAATTTATTGTGCTTAAAAGAGGAAAGTAAACTCTGTAATTCTAGAAACTGAAAAAGAATGTATAGAAATTATTGTGCTTAAAAGAGGAAAGTAAACTCTGTAATTCTAGAAACTGAAAAATAGTGTATAGAAATTACTATTCTTAAAAGAGGAAAATAAACCCTGTTAGAAACAAAATTTATCTTTATAATATATTCAAATGAGAATCTTGAAATAGCATGCAAGGTTGAATTTCTGGAAAGAATAATACACCAAAAAGATAGACTATATTATAAAAGTAAACACATTAAGTACAGTATACATCGAAAATGACTGAGCTATGAAACCTGTTTCATACCATTGAAAATGAAATAAAGCTTAAATCATTATAATAATAAACCCTGATATTAAAAGGGGGAACTGTATCAATTAATGTGTGGGAAAATCATGCAAGAAACCCGATAAAATTATACATCGATAACCCTTCAACCAGTCCATAAAGGTTGTAAAACAAAACAACATTGTACTTAGTTAAAACCTTCGAATAGTGTGAGACAATGAAACTTAAACAAACTACACATTGAATTAAAAACTGCTTGCGGGGGTGCCAAGTAGGCAGAGCCATGTAAAACTAAACTAACATCATCAGCTCGATGGCCATAACATTCAAGACAAGCTTTGGCACCCATGATGCTGCATGCCAGAATCTATGACGACTATCTCTCTTTGCACCCAAGAAGGAGGAATTAATTCGGAATACCTGATAGAGCAAGGGATAACATCAGGAACTCGTATTAGATTTTTAACCTTGAAGGAGAAAGAGAACATGGTGGAATCCTTGGGCTCTCGGTCTAAGGGTTTACCTGTACCCAAATCAAAATATAATTAGGAATGGCAGTAAAGACCCATCTAGAAAAAAAATTGAACCTCAATGTTATCAAAAGAAGAGCAAAGAAGGCTTATGACCTGAGTTAACCTTCTCTGTCGACCCGAGACCCAAGTTGTGGGGAGGCTTAAAGAAAAAGAGAACATTGGTTTAAGAATTCGTGACATAACTGTACAGATATAAAACCTCAAGCCGTGTTACCAAAGAACAAAGAAAACAACCTTAAAACTTAATTTACATGTCGCGGTGGAGAGTATCCTTCTGAGAGGAAACTGGAGCGCCTTGTTGATGGCCATGGCTTCCAAACCCTGTGGAGGATCAGATACACTAGTTAGTACCATGCAACCCATCGAATGACCAAGGTGGAGGCGTTATCACAACATATGAGAATAATGCAAAGCAATCAACTGAAGAAGAAAACGAGTCTTAACGGAAGTAAACCCACAAGCATCTTTTAACACATATAGTTACCTGGTCATGGCAGAAGGCGCTCACATCCAGAGTGGAACAAGTTAGTTGCGGAGTTGCAGAAAAGCCACCATGAAATCCAAGCAACAGCGAAAGTTGCAAACGAGAGACTAGGAAACCAAGCAACAAAATGGGAAAGGACGATTAGGGTTGTGAGGGTATTACCCTAAGTCTTTTCCGCATAACCCTCTACCGTCGATCCTGAGACTACCAATCGAATGGTGGAAAGACGAGCAGGTGGTCACATATGGCAGAGACAGATCCCATATGTATACAATCCCTAGGCTTCAATTAAATGCTAAAGATCTTAGGTGGGCTTAAGCCGTATGATTTAATCCGAAAACTAAGAATTACACTTATAACCTGTCCTACCAAACCTTAATGAAAGGATAATGAGATTAATAAGTACCATGTCAAGTTGGCCAGCATGCGAGCCTTAGGATTGTGTTAAACCCAAAAGGGTTAAACCCTTAGTTTCATAATGGTTTGTTGCAATGTTTTAGTAGCACAATCATATGGATGTGGATCGGATACTCAATATCTCAATTATATATATGTTAATCATTAGTCAAATAATGGTTAAGGAATATAGTAAAGCTATATATAGTAAGGATATATATATTAATCTTTAGTCAAATGATGGTTAAGGAATATAGTAAAGTAATAAAGTAAAGAATTAAAAGAAAAAATTGTGATGTATGTTACAACAAAGCATAGATCACCATCTATCCAAGACCCTGTAGATTTTTTTTTTTAATTGTAATTTTTTTATTTAGATTTAATAAATTGAGAACTATATTAAATATAAATTTAAACAAAGAAAATAAAAATATATATATTTTTTAAATAATTTTTTTATTAATTTTTTTTTATAAGAAAATTGTTTTATATTAATTGAATGTATTTTTTTTTGTTTTTTTTAACTATTGTGAATGGTATTTGAATAATCTAAACAAACTCTAGATTAAATTCTCCAATTGTCACTATAACACAAAGAGTATATACCAATAGCTTATAACTTAACAAGAATTGTGACTTATTATTAAATTATAATTTATTTATTGTTGTTGTCTAGTGTGTTTATGTGGTTTAATAAACCACTACCAAGGGGCATATAAGATGTCAAGTTTATATGGGATTAACGTTGTCGGGGCCATTTCAAGTCACTATCAAATTCACCTGGATTACACTCACCTTAAGCAACACCAACCCCTAACATCTCTACACTTTTTGGTGTCTCCTTTCAATTACTCAAAAACTTTATGTCTCACAACTTAAATAAAACCCTCTAAATCCAATCATGTTAACATGACATAACCTATTAAAATCTAATAATTTTAAATTAAATTATTATTATTATTATTTATAAGACTATAATTTGTACCTTGAAAATTATAAGCAATATATCTTATCTTATCCTCCTCATAGAATTGAGTTTTTCTCTCATTGAAAGCCCAATTATGAAGAGGTACTCAATGTATAAAAACAAGAAGAATGTATAAGAACAAGAGGCTCATAAATCATTGTAAACTCTAGCCACCAATTTTTGGCTCAAATATAGATATTGAAAAGATGCCAAACCTTGGTTTAATCATTGGGGAATAAAGAAAAAATTAATTTCATAAAATAAACTTAGTGTGAAAAATATTATTACATTTAAATTTAGGGAAAAAAACTTGTTGCTATAAAGAATAATAAAATAAAAGAATATTAAAGTACTATAAAGATTTAATCAACCATAATCTAAGAGATTAAAAATATTTCTTTACTAAAATAAAAATAAATTATTCATAATGTTTTTTATAAAATTAGATATTAAAATATTCTCAAAATATTCTCATATGAACTAATTTGTATCTTTATATACTAAGAAAGTTTAAAATAAAAAACACTTTCGCTTAATTAAATCTTAATTAAAAAAAATAACATTAACAATCTTCCCTAATTTTTTTAATTAAAAACATATAATAATTTAAAACACTTTTATTAATATTTTTTTAATAAAAAATAAAATTGTGAAGAAAACTAAATAAATTTTTATATTATTAAGATTTAATAAACCAAATTTTATGTATAAAGGTTCATTATCTTATTATCACAAAGTTATTCTCATATAAATATATTTTAAATATAGCAAACATATGTATAACATCTTAATTTTAAAATGTTATTTACAATATCAATTTTATCTTTATTTTTCAACAGACATATATATAATTTTAAAATAAATTATTATCTATTATAAATTTTAATTTCATTAACGTCATTATCATCCTTTAAGCGGTTAATAATTTAAAAATACTCCAATCAAAATCAACGTATTATAACTAAATCGTTCTGTATGCATAATGTGGTTTTAGCGAAAAAAAGGTGCATCTCTTAACAATTTTATATTCATATCTTAACAATCTTATATTCATATTGGACATACAATGATACAATTTTTAATTCAATTATCTTTGTATTTAAAAATACTCCAATCAAAATCAACGTATTATAACTAAATCCTTTTGTATGCATAATGTGGTTTTAGCGAGAAAAAAAAAGGTGCATCTCTTAACAATCTTATATTCATATTGGACATGATACAATTTTTAATTCAATTATCTTTAATTCCGGTAATAATCACATGCAATGGAATGTTATTTTTATTATTATTTTTACATTTTCATCAACATGTCCAGATACATCACCCCAATCTGGGAAAGGAATTGAACTTGTGATCAGTGCCATAACAGCCTGCCTCATCACCATTGAACCAAGACCCCATGGACTATTTATTATTATTATTATTATTATATTATTATTTTATTTATTTATAAAATCTTTAATATATTTATACAACTAATTACCAATTAATTAATATAATGGTAAGTTATTTGACCAATAGTGGTGTATATATGTATATCTTTCTTATTAATTTAATTGATTAAATTATATAATAATCAATTATTATTATTAATTAATAAATATAAATAATTTTTATTCGTATATTTAACTATTTATAAGAGTCAAGGTCCAAGGAAAAAAAGATATTATAATAGACCTATCAAAGAATCATAAATAAAATTAATTAATTAATTAATTAAATAATAAGCATAATATTAATATTAATATTAATATTAAAAAAAATTAAATAAATAATAAGCATAATATTAATATTAAAAAAAATAAAAATAAAATAAAATAAATCAAATAAAATAAAAATAAAAATAAAACAAAATAAAACAAAATAAAATAAAACGAAAGAAAATAAAAATATAATCAATAAAAATAAATACAAAAAGCTGAATAAATAAAAATAAGAATCAAGAATATAAGGCAGGAATTCAACAAACGAAAATAAAAATATAATCAATAAAAATAAATACAAAACGCTGAATAAATAAAAATAAAAATCAAGAATATAAGGCAGGAATTCAACACCTGCTGATATTTTAACTGCCATCTCTATTGAGATTAACAGGCATTTTTTCAATTTCAATGGCCTCTCTCAACTTACGATGATGGAAATGGTCGATCCTAGCAATGACCTTAGCATCTTCTATGCAAACATGATGGTTAGTCTTTTCAGTTAGTGGCCGATTTTGATTTCATGTCTTATTTGAAAGTAAAATATTGATTATTAAAATTTGATATATTTAATATTTTTTACAATAATAATTAATACTTATGAAAATCTGTTTTAATTTTAAGTTTTTGAAAAATATATAGATTATTTTAAAATTTCATTTTTAAAATGTAAAAAAACATTATTAAATTATGAGGACTCTAAAACCATAGTTTCGAGATTCGAGAACAAAGTTAATGTAATCTATAAGGAAAATGGATCTGGCCCCATCTTATTTCTCTCTTAGTGGTTTTCTTTGATGGCACACAATAGGGAGGTTTGTGTGGATGTGGTGCCTAGATTAAGCTTGATAATCTGGAAAGATTCAAGATCCATTGGAATGGGGTAGGGGGTCCAATATGAAGGCGTAATTTCTTACCTTATGGAGTGGCTTATGGATGGCGTTCAATTTACATTTACCTTTTTTCAATGTATATGGAGACGTTAAGGTCGTTTTGGATGGACTATCAAGTCGGGCTATCCTACAGCCTAGATGTTTTTTGGGGTGGATTTAAAGAATTAAAACTCTCCTTGCTAAGCTCAACAAACAGCCCTTGAATCACATATATCGCGAGTGCAATACTCGTGCTGATATGTTGTCCAAGAAGGGGCTCAGTGACTCTCTCGACAACTTCTACATTGCACGTTACAAAGGCCCAATGTTGTTGCAGGAATATGTGGTCCCGACATTCTAATAACGGGGAACTGTTCAGATGTTCCTATTTTCTCTACTTTGTTTTTGTTGTTTCGGGTTCCCACCTCTTATTCAAGTGAGCCTGCCAAGTGAGCCAACGTCATTACTGTCGTGCGGGAGTATGTGATCCTGTCTTTTTTATCATGGGGGGTTGTTCTGTTGTTTTAATATAATCTTCATGTTACAAGCTGTTACAGCTTCCCGCCTCTACATAAGTGAGCCTGTCAAGTGAGCCAACCTCTATTACAACAAGCCTAATCCTTTCTATTTACCAATCTATCATCTCTGGGTTTTTTTACCTGTGTGCTTTGATCTGGAGGTTTTTTGCTTTGTTTTTTCTATTGATTATATAGATCTGTCATGCATATAATCTTCTCTATAGTAATGATGCACTCTTTTAGCTAATTATTGAGTCAAGGATGGACAAAAATTTTTCTCCTCTTTTAATCTTTACGCCGGAGGCGTTTTCTTTGTTGGAGTGGGCTGAGCAAACACTGCTCACTCCAGCCAATAGGAGAAATACCGTACCGCCCTTCGCACTAATCAAATTTTGCCACGTTTCACGCCCTTTTTGCAGCCGAAGGTCCACCACCCGCAATAGTGGTCAGACGTTGTGTTGATAGGGATATTAGCCACATGGTATCCCAGCTTTTCACAGCCTGTTCGCAGTACGGTGTTCTGAAAATTTTCTTTGTCGATTTCGCCTTGGACGCCCATTTGCTTACAGATCACATCCATGGCATCTCTATATCTCTGGCTGCCAAATAATGAAAGGTTGAGTTCTTCATTCCACTCACGGAGGACGTGCTCTGGAGTTCATAACGAAGCGGACCAGTTTACGGTGGATCCGCCACCTACAGTGGATCCAGCGAATACAAGCATACGTTGATCGTCTGTTGTGAGTATCTTTCCCCCTTCATAGAGCTCTCTAATGGCTTCTCGCTCAAGCAGCGACAAGTCTTGTCAGACCATATAACCTCCTTTTTCCAGTATTACTACCTTGAATCTGGCCTTTGCTAACACTGCTGCTGCCACTCCTCCTCCAGATCCTGAACCGACAATAACTATGTCGCATTCCAAGACATGGTCTCTCGATTCTACAATAGTTTCTAGGTTGGCTATAGAGGAAGCGTCTGATAATCTTAATCCGTATGCCTTCAGTGCCATGTTCATATCTTCGCTTGAGAGCACAGATACATCTATTACAGAGCTCTCAAGTGGTTTCGGGGTGAGTTTGGCACTCATGGCAGCTGGATCAAGCCCACAATATCCGATGGCTTTCCAGAAAGGATTATGAGCCGGATTGTGTGTTGAAGTCTTGGTCGGCGGTATTCGAACTAGGAAGGAGGATGAAATCGAATACAACTTTGATGGCGCAGGAAGTTGAATGATTGTTGAGCAGAAGCGAATGGAGTGGAACCCTGAAGGAAAGGATGTGGAACTCGGAGAAGAGGGAACGTGGTTGAAAGCTAAAACCTGCAGTATATCGCATGCCACAAAGGCGGTAAGCTGTAATTCAGAATTTGGAGCGATCCCATAGGTTGGGTGACATGTGGAGGAAGCGGTTTCGCGATACCAATCTCATCGCGCATTATTGTTCGTGCATATAGTCTGCGCGAGATTCAATTGGGATCGTTGGATCATTAAGATGGGTGAGAGAACAGGTCAACCGCCGATATGGAAGACACGTTAATCGATGTGGTAGAATGTAATTATATGGCGTTGTATTAACATTACAACCTCTGATTAATGAACCGCTCTGCCATAGGGCCTATACAAAGGGATGTTGATAAAGCATAGGCCGAGCAATTGAAAGATAGTTGGTTCCGTTTGCATTAATCCCACGTGCCACATATTGATTCGAACATACATCAATTGAGGGGGCCTGAATAGTATTCGGATTAAAGGGAGCTTGGGGAACCTTTATATTTTTATATATTATTCAAAAATATAAATAAATGGCCCTGAAGATTGAAAGGGAACATGTAGACCAGCTCTAAAGAACCTGCTCTCGTGCCTCCAAACTCAAATCCCCAAATCTCTTTACAAACGGAAATTCTCTCGCCAACGCTAGCTTGCCTGCAAGTATGAACGTTCCCACGGGGGTGGTTAGCATCCACAGTATTTTCTTCATAATGTGCAATTTATCAGGTTGGAGAATTTCTTCCATCATTTCTCCAACCTGCCAGTAACAATTGCTATGCAACGATTTAAGTTAATAGTCGTGTAGACAAGAACCCGTCAACAATTTGAGAATTATTGAGCCAAATCTTCCATTAATTTTTTTGTAATGCTCAACTTTCTGTCGTAGTTTCAGAAGGACTGAAAATTTACATTAAAACACACACACATAAATTGTGAGCAGGCGAAGGTTCAGGCTCACCTTTGAGGGGCTGCAGCAATTTGGGGCTGATGCCTGATAGAATTCATAAATGTCCATACTCCTCTCATCATCGCGTACAAGGCCACTGGTTGTTAAGGGCAACGAGGGAAAGAAAGTTTTGCAAAGGGCTCCCAGACTTTCAATTTCAGCTGAACTAAAATGGTTGGGAAAACCCATTTCTCTTGCACCTGTTCAGAAACCTGAAGAAACTGAATGATTTTCTTCCTCCGCTGAAATTATGAAATTTAAAGGAAATTGAACTTCCCTTGAACCCTGAATTCTCAATTCGAATAGTGGGAAAGACATGTTTCTCCAATATCTTCAAGCGTTTTGTGGCCTCGAAGAGAGCACGTCACTGTGTTGTTCGTATATATTGAAACAATTGGTTTTTTTCAAATTTATTATTATTATTGTTTGTGATAGTGAACAAAACAATAAATGAGATGAAATCTGAACATTTAAATGATACAGACAGACTGCAACAAACAAAGAAACTCGCTTTTCACTACAGTACGAAAGGACAGTGTTATCAGAATGTGGGGTCCATATCTCTAAAAATTTGTTTTTTTGTGATTTCAGATTCCATTTTTGTGATTTTCTTCTATTTAGAAGAGAGTTGAATAAGAATAATATGCAACATTGCCGCAAGTATTAAGACGTTACCAATGCATTGAATAACAATAAGATGCAACATTACCGCAACTATTAAGACGTTGGTACCAACGCTTTTTTTTTCATCCAAAGGCTGCTTAATTACGCCGGAGGCGTTTTCTTTGCTAAAGTGGGCTGAGAAAACACTGCTCACTCCAGCCAATAGGAGAAATACCATACTGCCCTTCGCACTAATCAAATTTTGCCACATCTTTGTCATATGTTGGTTAGCCTTTTAGCATGATTTTTGTGAACGTTTTCCTACCGTCTGTCTCTGTCCGAGGTCACGGAGATGGGCGTTGTGGACCGCCACGTAGGGCTTCGATCTGCAATGCTCGAGAGAAAAGGATTCGGGTTAGAAATCATGTTTGAGTCTTACTGTATTACGGGATGTTGGAGCACTGGATAAACTGTGATAGGACTGTGAAACCAATTCAACCTTTTGAATTTCTGAATAATGCCATTATAGAACAATTATGTATAACTGATGGTAGACCTTCCTTACGGTCAGCCTTGAAGGCGGAACAAAGAAGAAATCCCCACTTAAAAGGAGGGGCAGTTGTATTGTAATTTTGTTATAGTGCAAATCCCTTCAGGTCGAACCTTGGTTGTGCTCAAATTCCTGAAGCCGAAGCAAAGAATTGAGATGGAAATGGGAACTAGTGTTGCGTTGTACGTTGAATGTATGTTGGAGGGTTTTAAAGCCAGAATGGAATACAATTCATGTTAAGGACCAGCATAGGGAAGGACTGGAGCGAGACTTCAACACAAAGTTCACTGGCTTACCCATTTTGTGCAGAAAACGTGTGAAGAGAACTGCGCTAAGGGAAGCGTACCGAAGAGTAAGTGAATGCAGAAGATGGAACTTGGAGCATAGAAGGAACGAAACCAAGAGGTGAACGTGGAACCGGAGGTTATAGTCGGGTGGTTTTGGGAACAAACCCGCCTATTTCGCGCCGCCCTTGCCCGGAGGTGAAACCACAAGAAAAAAACCCGATCCTATTAGATCGTGCCACGTCGTTGGGGCAATACCGCCCTCATCACGTGAATTTGACGTGCTAAAGTTCGACATCAAAAAAAATGCGAAACTCCACCCTCCTCGTTGGATCGCCCCAAATCAACGCAACACTCCTCCAGCCATCGGATGCGAGAGGATTGTTAATAGGTGGGCCCGAACGTTATATTGGTGTTAGCCTTATAGTTAGGTCCGGGATATATATATGGGCGAACATTCATGCATAATGGCGTTTTAATAAATATGTGAAATTGTCTATGGTATCGTCGATTGATGTCCGCGGTATTAAAATTAAGGTATGTAGTGATCCCATATTAATGATCTAATGACATGATAAGACTTGGGGTTTTAACTGTAAGGTTTGGTCAATGCTTATTAAACTAAAGTCCGTCGTGAGCCTTTCAAGAGGGCGTATACTTGTTATTGCTTGGGGATATGGTCTAAGAAGTTCGAACATCAAAATATAATGAGAGGATGAGCATTAAAATATAAGTGTGTCTTAAGCTATGAGCATTGGGATATTGCCTTTTAATACAGTTTACAAGCGGAGGATTTCTATTAATATTCGAGCGCTTTATAAAAGAGGGAGATAGCCTCGGCGCATTATTCAAAGGATATTCATTTGTTTTTATTATTATCGAATAAATTAAATGTTAAAAATAATTAAATAATATTTAAAGTTTGAATTTATATATATATATATTTTTTAATAATTAAATGCTATGATAAGAAAAGATTAAAAAAGATTAAAAAATAAATAAATTAACTAATTAAATAAAAACATAAAATATGAATAAATAAATAGAAATAAAATAAAATAAAGATAAAATTAAAATTAAAAATAAAATAGATAAAAAAAATTCTTAATTAAAAAATATAAATAAAATAAATAAATAAATAGAAATAAAATAAAATAAAAATTAATAAATAAAATGAAATAAAAATAAAATTACATAAATTACAATTTAATAATATTAAATTAAAAATTATTATTTTTATTAAAATAAATATAAATATTTAAAATTCAAATTATAAACTTTGATCATTTGGTTTACTATTTTTAAAATAAAATAAATTAATTTTTATTATTTGAGACAACTTAGTCGTTATTTTACAAACGGCAAGTAGGAGCCATACTTTCTATTTAAAGAGGTTACTTGATTAGATTCTCCATCTTGTCTTGGTGATGAACCACACAGGCAGGGTTTACCGCCTTAGACAAACTTAAAGGTTCTATGGGCAAACACCCTATGATAATGGGTTTGTTCATCCTATTCGGCCTTCTGCGAATCAAAATGAGCACACTCAATTCGACCACCCAGACATAACAACAAGGACAGGCAGAGAAAATACGGGAATTTCACATCAAAGTCTCATTACCTTCTTCATATATGAGGATTCCATCAGTCTCGAGGATGTGCAGGCTATTTGAATGGTCAGTTTGTGACATGGCGTCAGGTTGCTTCTTTAGTATACAGTATAGATAGTTTGAACGTGAAAAGAATAAAGACATTAATAGCTATAGGCTTTCCACCTTAGGTGATCATATTTCTACTTACCATTTATGATTATGTGTTCAGCTTTGGATTTTCTTCTATTAAATCACAATTCATTTTTTACCCCTCATATAGCACAAAATGATTCACGTCTCCTCCATCTGGCATTCCCTTGCACCCCAGTGCAATTGCTAGTTTATATTATGTAATTAAGATGACACTACAAGTATTAAGTATTAATATGGGCCTATGTTGGCGGTTATTGGACCTTCTATCCAATGGCTAAAGCCTATAAGTCGCTATAACGAGATCATGTACCCTTTCAGCTATAATATGAACACCGTTTTTCTTCTCTGAAAAAAACTAACGAAAGTGGTATGGAAATTATTTTTGGGAGGGTGTCCTGGATAACTATGTAAAATAGATAAGGCCGTATTCATGCCGACTCCACGTGGCTCCCACCTGTACCACACATCACTCAATAATAATTTTCAGACGAGGGGATGATGACGTGGCAAAACCAGAAAAGAAGGAAAATCCATGATACTTCCAGTGATTTTTACAAACGAGCCCATGGTTAACTTCGATTCAATTGACTGGGTACAGTACTTAAAACAAACTGAGCTTATCATTTTGCCTGCCACTTGCCATTGCCAGATATAGTTAGACTGACGCATCAACTGTCGTCTAGTTGCCAAATGGCATTGAAACTAGATAAACTTGTTTGTATGGAGAGAGAAGGAAATATTGTTCTAGAAGATTTTGGAAATAAGTTTGGGCGGCTGACGCATCTACTTTACTAGGCTCGTTCTGCACCCTTCATACTCAAAATTCTATTGTTTTTTCACAGCCCTCGCCTTTATCCAGGCCCTTTTCCTTCACTTTTTCTCGTATATACCTGTACATGGTTGTCTTCACATTTCTCATATATGCTAATCCCGGGTTTCCTGTTTTCAAAGGCTTTAGAAGGATTTTTCAGTGGTATTTGCTGCCAGAATCGATTCGTTTTGGGTATAATAGCTCAAGGCAGCCTCGAATTTCTTTGATTTAACTGGGGACAGGCTTCTGTTTGTGTTGAGGATCATTCTGTAGGTGGATTCATGGAGATTATTCCTGATCTTCCAGAGGAAATCGGTCGAGAGTGCTTGCTCAGAGTGTCTTACAAAGCGCACGGGAAGCTCAAATCTGTGTGTAGAAGCTGGGAGGCTATGCTGACTAGCCCCCGGTTCTATGCGGAAAGAAAGATTACTGGAACGAGCGAGCAGTTGATATGCCTTGTTCAGGCTATTCCTCAGGGAAAGTCCGCAGAGGGTAAACGGCAGGGAGCGCCTGCTTATGCGCTAACTCTATTTGATCCTCTGCAGGGCGCCTGGGATAGGTTGCCTCTAATTCCCCAATTTTCCGATGGGATTCCCCTGTTTTGCCACTGCGTTTGGGTGGATCAGAAACTTGTTGTAATTGGAGGATGGCATCCCTCTCACTGGGAGGCAACGAATTCTGTTTTTATCTACGATTTCAAATCCAGTACATGGCGCAGGGGAGCTGATATGCCCAGGGTTCGATCCTTCTTTGCTTGCTCTGTTTCTCCTGATGGGATTATCTATGTTGCCGGAGGACATGATGAGAATAAAAACGCTCTGTTGGCTGCAGAGGCTTACGATGTGGAAGAAAACAAGTGGGAAATTCTTCCCCCTATGAGCCAAGAGCGAGACGAATGCCAAGGAGTCTTTATGAATGGAAAATTCACTGTGATAAGTGGATATGCCACAGAGTCGCAGGGTCGATTCGAGAGGAGTGCGGAAGTATACGATCCCAGTACAGGCGTTTGGAGCAGAGTGGAGAATATGTGGAGTATTGGGGGATGCCCCAGGTCCTGTGTTGCTGCGTTTGGGAATTTGTATTTCTTGCATAGGCAACAAGTGATGTCCTATAATAGTAAGGACAATGTTTGGGAAGTGGTGGCATCTCTTCCTGGAGATATGAATATTGTTACTTGCGCAACAGTGTGGCGTGACAAGATATTTGTGAGCGGTTCTGCTTGCAGTGGGGGCGATCAGGTGTGTTACATGTTGGACAAGTCTTGGGCGTGGGCTCCCATTGAGAGGTCACATGAGTTTGAGGGTTTTGCTCAGTATGCCGTAACTGTAGAGATGTGAGCAGATTCCGCTGGGTCCACTTAATTTAGGATTATTAGAGCGCAGACGGAGCCTGGGAAGTTTCAGTGTACAGTGATGGACACCACATGTCGCCAGCATTGGGGGTGCTGAATGAATATGTTTTCTAGAAGTCCGGGTTGTAAATATCTAGGCCATCTATCTCTTCCAGCCACTGATTGTAAATATCTAGGCCATCTATCTCATCCAGCCACTGACTGTCTCTGTATTAAATATATTGTATATGTGATCCCTGAGTGAGCTAGTTTTTCTAGAAGCAGATTTTTTTGAAATACATAAAGTTTCAATGTATGAGAGAAGATAATGCAATCTATAAAGTATGTTGTGTGAGGTTTTCAAAAAAATATTGAGGTTTGTTTATCCATTACGCTGCTTTCAAATTTTTATTTTATTGCTCGCGCTGGTTTCAATTTTTTATTTTATTGCTCAGAAATGATGCAAGTATTTTCCTGGAAACAGAGACAATTGAAACGCGGAGAACTTTGAAAGCGCAAATGGGACTGTGCAGGCCAACGAAATAATTCAGGGCGATATAAGATGTAGACATTGTTTTATCGTCTTTGTTAATGTGAAAAAAAGAGCAATCAACTGAAACTAATTGCGGTTGTCTAAACGTCTAGACTTGTTAGACGTTTTTGTCTTATTTGGGAAAAGGAATTTTTTGCATTTTATGTTTTACTGATGTAATTTGTAGTGTTTGAAGGGCTTTTCCACAGAGTTAAATTTATTTATACACTCAAATGCATTTTAAACAATTTAAATTCATAACTATATTGACTATTAAAGAAATTCATAAATGGAAGTCTTATTCATTGTTTGAATTCTTATTATAAATGCAGCAAGCATGGTATTAAGCATGGGGTGTTTTTTAGTACATATTAATTTGTTTTTGACCAAAAATTTCTTTAACACATCTATAAGTTAATATTGGAAATTCATTGTTAGTGGAGTATTGGTTTAAACTTGATGAGACAAGCTGTTATGGCACTCATCACAAGTTCCGTTCACTTCTCCTCCCCCTGCCCTAATAAAAATGATGTTTCTCAATATATTAATGAACATGTAATCTTATCCAATTTAAAAAAAAAAATATTGATTTTTTTTTAATTATATATTTAGTTTTTATTAAACTACATATTAATTTGTTTTTATATTAATTTGTTTTTTAACCAATTATGAGTTGTTTAGAAATTTCATTTTTATTAATTGCCAATTTTATTTTTTTTACTTCTATTTTTAACAATTTTTCCTATTATTTCTATTGTCATCAATTATTTTGTTTAGGTCCATATTTTCAATTTTCAATTTAAGACGAGGCTCAATCTAAGATTATTTTCAGAGCGCTTCTGTTCCTTTCACTTTAGGAGTGAACCGTTTGAATGAGTTGATAGTTACACCTGTATCAGAGAAAGGGGAAGGCGTCGTTGGTCCTAATGCGTGGGTATGTTTCTTTCTTTGCTGCTGGTGACTGGCTGGAACTCTTTTATTAGAATGTCCTAACTTTCTATTGAATTCTCCGGGTCTCCTACTCCCTCCCAGAAGTAAGTCAGTCAAGCTGCAGAAGCTTACGCGTGAATAAAGTAAAAGAAAGGCTGTTTGTTCAATAGCCCCAGAAGAAATAAAGCTGTTTTAGATATTTATTTTATTTATTTCATTAAAATTAAAATTTGATTAATTATTATTTTTTAATTTAATATTGATAGTTATATTTTGATAATTATTTTTTATATTAAAATATTATTTATTTAGCCAAATCTAAACTAAAAGAAATTCTTTTGTCTATTTAATTTGATGCCAAGATTTAGTTTCTTCTATTTGTAAAACTATTGAATGAAATTCTTTTTGTCTATTTAATTTGATGTCAAGATTTAGTTTCTTCTATTTGTAAAACTATTGAATATACAAAAACCTGATGATGTGGCTTTTACAAAACTAAGACGATATAATTTTAATAGAAAGCTTTTTAACTTTTCATAAAAGTATATATATGTTAATATAAATAATATTAATTAATCATATTTCTTAATTTTTAGCTTTGAATACACTACTTTATTGTTATAATAAAATTATTATTTTTAATTTAATTAAATTATATTTAAGTTAAAAGATCAGTACCAATTACTATGTAAAATTTGTTAAAGGAGTTGTTTTGTGCTATTTTTTGGAGTTTTTTGTGCCTTGGCAAAAAAATTTGAGATTAAATCTCGATTTCTGTTATTTAAATTGTTTTTTTACTGTATATATGGATTCAGCAACTTAAAAAACTCTGAAATCTTAGGACACATTGATTGTGCAAAGTTGCCCATTAAACTTTTGTTTTCAATAAATACCTGTAAAATTTTAGAAAAATTAAATCGAAAAAATTTGAAAAAAAAAAATTAAAAAAATACAGTAAAAACAACTGCAACTGGCTTGTTATGTTAAATATCATAGTTGGAAAAGATCTACTCACAGAATTGAAACGCGAATTGGTAAGAATGAAAGATATCATGATGGCGCGCAGTCTCCAAGTATTTGGCCGCAGTCTTTTTCACTGTTACTTTTGGTAAACCACTAGTTGCAGAGATGAGATGTGATATGGCAAGATTGGCGCGCATACCCAAGAAGTGACCGCAGCGCGGAGGATGATGGTTCGTAAGGATAGGATCGATATCATCCAAGACAGGGTCGGTCCCGGTTTTAAATAAATATTTGGATGTGTGAAATACTAAAAGCAAGATACGATTCATTTGTATCGACTGTTGCGTTCAATGAAAATGGGATGGGTCCACTCTGTTTTATTTACCGAATAAAGTAGCCGTAACGGTGAGGGTTGTGCGTAGTCCAACTGTTTAGACGCTTTTGCTGTTTGCCTGATATTTTTCCCGGTCAATTTTGTTTCCGTTCAAAAAGTGTTTTTAAGAGGTTAGAATTCCATTAAAATTTATCATTTTATAAAATTCTTATAATGAAATATCGATAAAATAGATTAAATATATATATATATATATATATATATATATATATATATAAATAATAGTTAGATTGCTCAGGGAACAGTGGATGTAACACGACATAATAACATTATGTCATGTGCCATTCATTTATTTTCATTTTTATTTATTTTTGAGTTTTTTATTAAATGTTAGTGAAAGCTCATTTTAATGTTGTGAGATTAAAATTATATTTTAAATGTTAAAGATAAGGAAGAATGTAATTTAGGAAATAGTTGGTTCACCAAAATTTTAGATTAGGAATTAGTTCTTATTTTTTAGGCAAGTTGTTCTAACTTCCCTATATGCTTGAAGACTATATTTTCATGGTTGTAATGTGATTGATGTAGAGTTTCTATAGTGACAGTCTCCAGGTGGAGTCTTTCATCTTAGAGCTGCCCAATTTCATTTAATAAAGTCGACTTTTGTATTTTTTATCATTGTATCAGTTTCAGGGCTGGTGAATCAAAGTCAGAGTGCTTTGATCCGTGAGTGAGTGTCTCCAAGGTTGGTGAGTCAAAGCCATAGTGCCTTGATCCCTTTGTGGGAGTCTAGGTGGTAGAAGAGAAGTCCCTAGTTGCAAGACAGCGCTGTGTTATTTGTATAGTTACTGATTAGTGCAGGTCTGAGCAAAAAAAAGGTGTTGATTTGCTGAATCAACACTGGTTCGAGAGGCGAAAAATCGCCAGAGGCGAAAAATCGCCAATTTGATCAAGGAGGCAAAAGGTGGAAGGGCGTCGATCCACTGATCAACGCTGATCCGAGAGGTAGAAGTGCACCGATCTTTCCCACACGTACGAAATCATATTCTTATCCGTGTTAGTGCCGATTTTTTGATCGAGGAAGCATAGGAAGTTTGTGGAGAAAGACAACCAAGGTGTGTTGGGAAAAGGCTGAAAGGAGCCTATGAGCTCGGGTCGAGGGATTCACCGATGGATCTGGTGAGTGTTGTGTGGAGGCATACAGATCAGAGTACAGTGGGTTGATTTGCGTGGTCCAAGGAGTGAGCGTGTTGCGGAAGCATGGTATGAATATAGCGCTCATGTGTGAGATTTCAATTCGTGGAGGTCATGGAAGGTCATTGAGAGCCTGTGCCAGAGGAGCACCATGGCAGAGAAGGGAGAAGGTTGTCATGTAGAGGAGGGCGTGGAGTTGTTGCTCGTTAATAAGGAGGAGCTCGTGCAGATCTACGTGGAGGTCGTGGAGCCTTGAAGACAACGTTGCATAGGCGGTCCTTTCTTTGGGACAGTGTGCATGCTCAAAATTTGATTAGCACAATTAAGATCCAGAGACAAGGATCCATAGTGTTGGTGCGAATCCACTTTGGGATTAAAGGCAAGTAAAAAAAAAAAATTGTATCCTCCATTTTTTTTAAAAGCAAGCCGTTCAGAAAGGATTATGTTTTGAAAGCAATTTTTTTTTAAAGGATTTCTGTTTTGACCATAGAAGAAAAGTGTTTGGGTGCATTTTCTTTTAATGGGTTATTTTTTTAAAAATAGGATCTCTAGTTTTCTAAGATTTGTCTCTTTTTGGATCTAGGGTAGATCCGTTTTTTTAATTTTAGAAGGTCAAATTATTTTTTAAAGTGTCAAGATGAATAACCAAATTGTTGAGGCATAATTGAACGAGAGCAATAAGCTTGATGGTTCCAATTATTCTAACTAGAAATTCAAGTTCCAGACTTTGCTAGAGGGTCAAAGTGCATGGGGGATCGTGAATGGTGATGAATTGAAACCTACAGTTGCAATATGTGGATCAACTACGACAATTCAAGATTGGGAGAAGAGGGAGAAAAAGGCAAAAATGTTGTTGAAAATGTCAGTAAAAGACTGCATTATCCATCACATCAGAGAGTGTAAATCAACAAACGAGATCTGGACAACCCTCAAGGATTTGTACGAGATCAGAAACAAAAATTGTTTTTTTTTTTCTCAAAAGCAATATTCTCTCCATTAAAATGGAGGAGAATGAATGAGTAGTTGTGTTCATCTCTCGCATCAAAGGCCTCAAAGACAAGCTTGGTGACATAGGGGGAGTAGTGTCAAACACTGATCTGGTAACGATTACCATGAATGGTATGACTGGCGACTATTAGATGTTTATCACAAGCTCGAATGCAAGATAGAAAGCCCCCAAATTTGAAGAATTGATTGGGATCCTGATGCAAGAGGAAGAAAGGTAGATGACCCTGAAACCCCAGAGTTTAGATCTTGCTTTAATGGCAAAGAAGAAGCCCTTCAGAGGAAAGACAAATGGAGGACAGAAAGGTGGAGGTACACCACAAAGAAAGCCAACTCCATCTCAAGGTATGTCATCAAATAGAAATGATTCAACAACCAATTGTTTCTATTGTGGTAAATTTGGTCATATAGATAAACATTGCCGGAAGAAGAAGTTTGATGAAAATCAACATAAACATAAGAGGCATGCATGACACTTTTTTGATGATGATCGTAATCAGGACCTCAAACTATTTATGGTTGATTCTGATGACAATGATGAAGCAAATACGTGGTTTGTGGAATCAGGAGCTTCCACTCACATGACAAGTAATAGACAGTGGTTTGAAGTCTTCAAAGAAACCAACAATGGTGCAAAAATATACCTTGGTGATGACAAAGGGTACCAAATCAAAGGGCATGGTAATGTTCTTGTCATATTTCCTGATGGAAATATTAGGCATATCAAAAATGTGATATATGTACCCAGAATCAATAAGAATCTGATATTTGTCTTAATGATAATATATTTGAATCTTAAGGTAGAGTTTTTTAAGTCCTATTATGTTATTAAGGATTTGTTGGATTATATGAAGACACTTGCAACAGGGATTTGAGTGGGAGGTCTTTACAAGCTTAATGTGAGAAGTGCGCCACACCAAACATTGACATCATCAAGTATGATTGCAGAGGATTTATGGCATCAAATATTTGGCCATATTAATTTCAATGATTTGTTGCTACTTCCAAAAATAGGTATGGTCAATGGTCTCCCTGTTTTAAAGCATGTTCATGTTGATTGTGAAGCATGTGCTCTTGGGAATATGCACAGAGATGAGTTTCTTGTAGATGTAGATAGAAAGCAGAGAGATATACTAGAGCTAGTCCACGCTGATTTGTGTGGGCCATTGCAGAAAAGGTCATTGGGAGGTGATTATTATTTCTTATTATTTGTTGATGATTGCACAAGGTTCACGTGGGTATATTTTCTCAGTAAAAAGAGTCACACTTTTGAATATTTCAAATAGTTCAGAAGAATGATTGAGAAATAGACAGGTAAATTCATCAATATTCTCCACTCAGACCAAGGGGGAAAATATAGGAAGGCTGATTTCTTCAAATATTTCAAAGACCATGGGATACTGCAGCAGTTTTTAATACCTCACACTCCTGAACAGAATCGGGCTGCAGAGAGGAAGAACATAACCCTTATGGAGTGTGCTCACAGCATGTTAAAATGTAAGAATCTGTCTAATGGTTTTTGGGCAGAAGCAATAAATAATGCATTATATTTGAAGAAGAGGAGTCCAACAAAAATTCTTGAGTTTAAACTCCTTTTGAAACTTTATTAGGTTTTAAGCTTACACTTAAACATTTAAGAGTTTTTGTCTCCAAATCTTTTTCTCATGTTCCAAAGGAGGATAGAAAGAAACCGGATTCAAAGGCCATTAAATGCACTTTTGTTGGGTATTGTACTGAATTTAAAGCTTATAAATTGTTTGATCCCTCTACTCATAAATTATTTGCAAGTAGAGATGTAGTTTTTCATGAGCATGTTCATGATGGAAACAATGATAACGACAATGAAGAATGAGACATTCATTTGTTGATAGAAGAAGGGAGTGATGAAATAGGGGACAACCATGAGCAACAACATCAGCAGAAAAAGGAAGAAGCAGATGGTACAGATGTAGTAGCCAAACCAAGTTCGCAAAGGGATGATCAGAACAGATGTGAATCCATTTCACCACTCAGGAGATTAGGTAGGAAAACTCAATTGCCAGCGAGATTTAGGGAAAATGTTTTTATAACTAGCATGTTAAATGTTGTTGAACCCTCTAGTTATAAAGAATCCAATCAATATAATGAATGGAGGGTAGCCATGGAAGAGGAATATGAATCAATACATAAAAACAAAACTTGGGATTTAGTTGAATTCCCTGAAGGAAAACAAACCATAGGTTGCAAATGACTATACAAGCCTAAATTTAAAGCAGATGGGAGTATAGATAAATATAAAGCTAGGTTGATTGTAAAGGGGTACTCGGAGAAAGAAGGTATAGACTATGAGAAAACCTTCACCCTTGTAGCTAAACTAAACACAATCAGAATGTTAATTGCTTTAGCTACCAAACATCATTGGTTGATACACCAAATAGATGTGAAATTTGCATTTTTAAATGGGGAGTTGAAAGAAGAAGTGTATTTAGAGCAACCTGAGGGGTTTGTTAAACAAGGGAAAGAACATTTAGTCTGTAGATTGAAGAAAGCATTATATGGAATAAAACAGGCACCTAGGTCATGGTATGATAAAATTGATTCATTTTTCCTGCAGCACAGTTATAAAAGAGGCAAGAATGATCCTAATCTGTATACCATGTTTAGTGTTTGATAAAGAGGGGCGAATGGTTTTTGATTTCTTTATATGTAGATGATCTTATCATTACAGGAAATGTCGATGAACTCATTAAAGAAATCAAAGAGAAGATGTCACAGGTGTTTGAGATGAAAGACCTTGGTGAGCTACACTAATGTTTGGGTCTTGAAGTCTGGAGAGATTTAGGCCAGAATTTTCTATCACAAGGTAAGTATGTCAGGATTTTACTGAAAAATTTCAAGATGGATCGGTGCAAAGCTGCAACAGTGTCTTTACAATAGAATACCAAACTTCAGAATGATGACGGTTCTAAGGAGGCAGATGCAACATTGTATAGATAGTTGGTTGGGAGTCTAATTTAATTGACTACAACTAGACCGGATTTGGCTTATGCACTTAATGTATTAAGCCAATTCATGTCAAAGCCTCTTGAGAGTCATTAGGTTGCAGCGAAAGGTGTCTTAAGGTATTAGAATTTGGTATTTTATATAATGATTCGTTTGATGTTATATTGACAGGTTTTTCAGACTTCGATTGGGCCAAAAATCTAGATGACAAATTATCCATAACAGGCTATGCATTCAACATTGTGTTCGTGGTCATGGCATGGAGCAACAAGAAGCAGAACAATGTATCCTTGTCTTCAGCAGAAGTTGAGTATCAAGCCATGTGTGTAGCAACATGTGAAGCAGTTTGGTTGAGGAGACTTCTCTAGAATGCCGGAGAAGAACATAAAGATGCAACAGTTATCATATGTGATAACTAGAGCTCCATCAAACTTGCAAATAATCTGGTGTTTCATAAAAACAAAAATAATATTGATACACAGTTTCTTTTTGTTAGGGACACGGTTCAGTCAAAGGAATTTCATATTGAATATTGTAGTACTTGTGATAATCTCGCTGACATTTTTACTAAGCCTCTTGGAAGAGTTAAGTTGGAGTCATTTAGGGAGATGTTAGGAGTTTTAATGAACCCTTTCTCCATTAAGGGGGAGTGTTGAAGATAATGGAGAATGTAATTTAGGAGAGAGTCAGTTCACCGGAACCTTACATTAGGAATTAGTTCCTACTCTTTAGGTAAGCTGTTATAACTTTCCTATATGCGTGAAGACTATATATTCGTGGTTGTAATGTGATTGATGTAGAGCATTTTGCAGTGGCAGTCTCTCATCTGAGAGCTATCCAATTTCATTCAATAAAGTCAACTCTTGTGTTTTGTATCATTAAATTAGTCACTAATATACTTTTGTTCATATGTGTAAAGACCATATTAAAAAGCATAATATTTGTGATTTCTATTAGATTTTTTTAACATAAATGAGTTATTGATCTATTTTTTTTTAAGTTAGATTTAAAAAGTGCATATAGGTTAATTTTTGTGAAAACTAATATTTTATAATTTAAATAGTAATTTTAAATATAAAAATAGATTCAAAGTTCTGATATATTATTGGAATATTTAGATAGCGTGTAAATTTAATAATTAATAATTATAATTTTTCAAAATTTTAATATTAAATGAAAATTTTACTAAGAAAAAAAATTAAAAATTCCCATTAAAAACTAAATTGAAATTTTTAACGTTTCAATTTAAAATAAAAAAGAAAATAGTTTTGTCATTTTTAAAAATAATATATATATATATATATATATATATATATATATATATATATATATATATATATTTAAAATAGTAAATAAAAAACATTATATTAAAATGATTGATTTCATAAAATTCACATTAATCTATTTAAAAAAAATAAAATAAAATATACATTTAAAATTCATATTACGATAAAATAAAATATACATTTAAAGGTTTTATTATTATTATTATGATGTTTCACGAAGTGCAGTGCAGTGCTGAATATTTCTGCAATATTTGTTTTGAACTTTCGTGTTACAGAAAACTTCTAAAATATGATATGGGATCTTATATGCATATTGGACATTGATATACTTAAGAGGATAGGATATACTTGTCTATGCGTGTTGAACATTGAAACCTTTATGCAAATATGAATATTGAAAAACATTTTCAGACATGGTTATTTTGTGGCTTTGAAACTCTGCATTATTTATTATTTATTTTATTTTTGAACTTTTATACTGTATGGAACTCTTGAGATTTGATTGAGGTTACCATTTCAATATAATTAATTTTATTTATTTATTTTAGTGGGGAAATTATTATTTATTTTATATTTGAACTTTTTATAGTATATGAAACTTTTGAGATTTGATTGATGTTATTATTTCAATATAATTAATTTTATTTATTTATTTTAGTGGGAAAATTTATTATAATTTAGTTGTTTAATCAATAGTGTAAATATTCATTACTGATTATTATTGGCAAACACAAGTTGACTCTTTAGACGTTGGGTGGTTACCTTGTTCCTTTACATCTAAGGAAAACAAGCTTTTATCCAAGCAAAAACAATTTTAGGGCATATCCAGGCCCAAGTTTTAAATTAAGTTTTTTTTTTTTTTTTTTGACTAGAAGAATCGGCAACGGCATCGGTATCGTACTCGCGTGACACGGGTCGAATCCCGCTAGCTACCCCTATACTCCTAGGAGGAACTGCTGAGCCCGTAACAACATCCCCTCGATTAAGACGGGACTTGAACTCGTGACCTGCACCACAGCACGAATGTCTTAGCAGCACGTTCGCTTGCCACTAGACCAAAGCCCGACGGGCAAGTTTTAAATTAAGTGTACAAGCAATTTTTTTATTTTTTTAATATAATTGATTTAATTTAGATATTAAATTTCTTCAAATGAAAGGTTAAAAAGTAATTTTCAATAATTTATAGGAATATATAGAATTATTAGAAAATTTTAGGAAAGAGGGAAGCCAAACTTCAAAAAAATGTTTTATAATAAAATTGGATCATTAGAAGACTAGATTAAGACATGTATATAAAATAAAATATTAGGGTTGGATACTTCGTTGCAAAAAGTGGAGACTATATTACGAGAAATGGAAAAACAAACAACCCAAGAAGAAGATGTCAAAGAAAATGATAATTTCAGCAACCACAATAAAAAGATAGAAGAAAAGAAAGTTGGCTACAAATTTAACCATAGATAATTTAGCATGTATATAAGATATCAAACACATCAAAAAGGAAATGAAACAAGTTCATAAGATTAGGCCATGGGCATAACAAAAGAAGCATGAACCTCATAATTTTGGGTAAAAAATATAGAAATATGAAAACACACTTGTTATACTCAAGGAAGAATTAAAAAATAAATCAGAAATTGAAACAACTTGCTTCATAGAAGCAAAGAGGTTGGGAAAAGTAATCAAATACAAAGATGGGTTGATTAGGGTTAAGATAAGCTCAAATGGACATAAATATGACGTACTCAACAAAAATCCAAGCTTAAAATGGTTAGGGGTATTTATAATGAAGACCTCATTCCAAAAGACCATTCTAAGTTAAGGAACGAAGTTCAAAAAGTAAAAGAAGCCATGAAGGAGGGAACATGAACAATAATTAGGAATCTTAAAATATTATTAGGGATAAAGGGTCAAAAGATAATATTACACAAGAAGTTGAGACACTCGTGATCCTTTCTTGGGAAACAAGGATGGGAGCGGATGGGAAGGCCTAAGCTGCAATGGTCACCAATTTAGTTGAGGATGGAAGATCAACAGAAGATCATTCCTATGGGGCGATTGTAGGGAATCATTGTAGATATTGATGGAGCAAGCGCGTTAGTAGAATTTGAAGTTATTGAGATCGTCGATGATAGAAATCCTTATCCAGCATTGCTTGGATTTGGTTGGGCTTACGACATGGATATTATAATAAAGCTGTAATATTCCAAATTAGGAACAGCTACACTATTGGGAATATCTCAAGATATTACCAATGTGGAGATCAGCAATACATAAAAATGAGCTGGAAAATAGTAGTGAATGAATTAATACAAGAATGCCGGAAGATCCACATAACCATTACATTAGATTATAGTAGCAATAATGTATACAATATCTTGAGGAAAATGATCTCTCAAGCTAGGAAATGCAGCCCCAATGAAACATATACACGGCACATGAAGAAATACTTCTATACAAGAGAAGTCCTGGATATGATTGCGCAATCCATGAACAACAACTGCTGCAAAATGTCATTAATCTATGACAATAGATAGCTCAAATAAGAAGGAGGAGAAAGATCTCAACCCCTGGAAACATACAATACACAATCCTTAGAAGGATTGGCTGAAATACATACAAAATGGCAATTCTGCAAAAATGTCAGAGTTGTTGGGCAACAGCTGCAACTCAGAAAATAGAAATGGATGTAGATAGCTGATGATGCTGCAAGTGATGGCTGAATCTCATCCAAAGGATCTCTCAGGTGAAAGGCTGGTCCAATCCCTGAAGATCTCACCCTCCAAAATAGTGGAGCAAGTCCCCACTACACTGGCACTCATAAATAACGCAGTCTAGAGAAGGGACTGCGCTGTTGGTGAAGAGGAATGCTTGGCCTGATGCCAATGATCTACAATATGCTCAGGAATATCCCTCACTAACCTCCCAGAGGAATAGAAGCTCCCTCCTATGACATATGAGCCAAGGAAATGGTGTTGTGGAGTCTCCACTGCAACACCCTGCAACACAGAATTATGCTGCTGCAAAAATAATGTTGTCCTGGAGGAGGATGCTTTGGCCTTGAGCCAAGAAGTGTGGATAATGAAGAAAAATCCCTCAAGAGGCCTCTCAATAAGGTGAAGAAATCCTAAATAGGAATTCCTCAGCAATTCTTGCTAAACAACAAAAGAATGCACAATGTTTGAATAGACAATGAAATCAATAATCTAAGCATGAATAACAATGGTTGCCTTGCCCTCATTTTAAACAAGTGAAAGCTCTCTCTCCATGGGCCCCATCCATTAGGGTTTCCTCCACCAAATATCCTCTTCCTCATTCACACTGTGTTGTCTCATAAAGTGATCCACTCCTCCTATGGCAGCACTGTTAACTTGGTCAAACATGACCGTGTCTTCATGCATTTTCCCCTTTTCACACTTGAGGGTGAAAAATAAAGCTACTCTGATGATCCATTTCACATTATGAGGTATTTTATTCACATCTTAAATAATAATGGGTTCCTTTACTCATTTATTTAGCTACAAGGTGATAAAAGAAAAAAATTAATATTCCATTTAGCCATGTGCTAAAATGGGAATATTACAGTCCTCCCCTCCCAAATGTTTCTTGTCCTCGAGCAACTGCAAGGATAGAACTCAAGAATATCCACCCAAGGCATGGAGTCTGAAATATGTTTAGGAACATCTTCCTCATGTATATCCTCCATCCCCCAAGCAATCATCCATACAAAGTGAGTTACCTCCCAACATGGCAACTCCTGACAATCATCTTCCACCTTTGGCTCCTGCAATATAGGTGGGGTGAAAATATGATCTTGGTAGACAAAGTAGCCTACCCCATGCTGTCCTCCTCTCCACTTAGGATAAGTGTAGAGTATATGCTGATCTTGGGTTGCAATAAAGTTTCCCTCCAGTGGCAAGATGAAGACTAGAACTCCAAGGATCTCTTCCCCAACGTTATGAAACAAGATGTCCCAAATCACCTCATATGTGATGAGTTGGAAGTCACCATCATATGGCGTCCAAGCAATCATATGGCTCACCTCAAATGGAAAAAAATGTTTTGCTGTAGTGGCCACATGTCCTCTCATGCTCCCATTAGAACATGTAATGCAAATAATGTGGGAGATCTCTCCCCCAAGAGACCAATCCTGTACATATATGGTTAAGGGATGAATATACAAATCATCATGCAAATAAAAAATACCCTTACCATGAGTTTTGCTTATGAAAATGGAGTGGCTCAAAATTGAGTCCCCTCTCATCCTCAAAGAGAAAAGAGGTGGATGTGCTAACTCTTCCAAAGTGTTATGCATCTCCTCCATCTGCACATGATCTATGCATCTCCTGATATGCTGATCTGTCAATATCATGCAAGAAAAAATGATCCCCGGGAGCACTCTTACCTCTCGAAATCCAAAATACATTTCCTCCCCAATTCCTCCTAGGGAGTGGTCACCAATAGTGCTCATGGCCTTAAGTAGACCATGGGGTCTAGAAAGAAGAATGCTCCTCCTTGGAGCAACATCATGTACATATATGGTTAAGGGATGAATATACAAATCATCATGCAAATAAACAATACCCTTACCATAAGTCTTGTGTATGAAAATGGAGTGGCTAAAAAATGAGTCTCCTCTCATCCTTAAAGAGAAAAGAGGTGGTTGTGCTAACTCCTCCAATGAGTTATGTATCTCCCCCATCTGCACATGATCTATGCATCTCCTCATATGCTGATCTGTCAATATCATGTAAGAAAAATGATCCTGGGAGCACTCCACTCCTCTGAAATCAATGAATGGTGCCTCAACATGTGAAGCATTCCTTCTCCTCTGCTAGTCCAGTGGTCTCCCTGGCAAAATGTCTCCATGCAATGAGACATCCTCAACAAGAGATACTGAATATATGAATGAAAAAGTCTTTCCATGCTTCCACTGCACAATCCAATCACCTTCTTACGTGCATCAACCTCCAGAAATGAAAAGGGATGTGTACTCCTCATCTCATGATTCTGGGTATTCTCCCTATCTCCTCCTTGTTTCTCCAAGGTTCCACACCTCCTTAACAATGGCACAGGTAAAACATGGGTTGTGCCTTGATCTCCATACATGAGATCTTGGGGACTTCCTTGCAGAGATGCAAGAATCCCTCTACCTGGAGCAAGAGCTCCTCCTTCCTCTGCATGAGGCACTAGATAGTCTCTAGATGGCACAACGCTGTTGCCCTCAGCTCCCTCAATATAGATGGGAAATCCTCCAACAATGTTGTTGCAAATATGGAATCTCTCCCAAAGTGGAAGTAATTCCTAATCATCAAAGGTCAAGGAGTATCCCCTTTGCACCATGATTGTGCCATCTCCTACTCCTACAACATCATACAAGAAATGAGAGCAAATCTGCCCTTGCTCTCCAAAGAATAACCCTAGCAACAAATGTTTTTGCTGCTTCCTCATGCTCTCATCATACAAGACATGTGATGAAGACATAGTGAGTGATATGAATGTTGCATCATCACTATGCATCCATACTCTTTGCTACTCCATGATGCCAACATCCTGCCACATCTTCTCCATCCTCATACCCTTGGAAAGAGTGTATTCCAAGTGATGGCCAAACTCCTTCAAGAGTAACCAGCGCAGCCAAGCCTCCTACTCCCTGGTATCATAAATCTGCAAGTAGCTCACCTTCTCCTTGCTCACCATCCACATCCACTAAACCAATTGTGGATGCCTTCTTCTACCCTTCATCTTGGTACTCCTCCCATGAGGGCTACCATCATCCCAAATCAGATTCCTGCATTTCATGGGATCTTGAAATGCTATCTTCCCGAGGATCAATTTGACCCTATAAGGACCCAAATAGGTGGTAGGAAAAAACCTCCCATCATGATGTGCATGGATCAAGGAATGTCCAACATAGTCATGAGAGATGTTATCCATCCAAAGATGTCCTCCATCTTCTATCTGCTCCTGTGAGAAGGGAAGAACCTCCTCAAATTGTTGAATAATCTTGCACTCCATGATGTGTGGGAGTGCACCTCTACTGAAATATCTCTGTGAGATCTCCTCCTCATGCATGTCCTTCCAAAACCAAAGAGGCCTTGGATCTGCTGCAAGTAGAAGTCTCTGTTTGAGCTGTGGCATGCTCATTGAGAGAGTGTCATCTAGAGAGGAGAAAGAGTTTCTTATCTCCAGAT
Organism: Pinus albicaulis; assembly: GCA_034641835.2. Lineage (NCBI taxonomy): Eukaryota > Viridiplantae > Streptophyta > Pinopsida > Pinales > Pinaceae > Pinus > Pinus albicaulis. Next base: position 776,815,010 of record CM076576.1, on the reverse strand, counting down.
GTCTACTCATTCTCACTTCTTCCTTCATGGCTTCTTGAATGTAGCTGCCCTTTGAGTGCTCACATGAGGAATGGTTCCTCTTTCCTTCATCACTGCCTTTGTACAATGCAGTGCTATTCTGCTGCTCTAGGTCAACTGCATGAAATGATGCAGACCCATCCAAAGTGTTTGTTAAAATGACAAGAGATGGATTTTTAATCATACCTTGGTGAATTGTGGAAGCTCCTTGCAGGGCTACAAGAGTTTCCTCCTCATAGGTGTTGGCCTCCAAAACTGTTGAAGATGAAGGCTACTCCTCCATGGTCTCAATAGCACTGGTACATGCCTCATTAACTGGTGGTGAGGGCTCCTCCCTCTTATGGCCAAAAATACTGATCAATCTCTGAGAAAACTCAACAAGATTAGAAACCCTTGTATGGATTGAATGATTGATCCACCAAACACTTGCTTCACCTTAAAGGTGCAGTGCTGCAACTTCTACAACCTCTTTGTCTACTACAGGATCTAGCAGGAAGAGGGCCTCTAGTTTCTTCACCCAAAACTCTACTGCACATTTGAGTGATTCATCAAATGTCGACAATAGAAATCTATTGCCTCTCATCATCCCAAAGCTGTGGGGTATTCTTTCTTATTTCTGCTTAATAAATTGCGGAAAATCTAGAGTCTCTTGGAAGGCTCTAGGTTTGGCTCGGTATTCAGCCAGGTACTCACTTAGAATTTCGAATTCCAAGTGTTATTCATGCTTCTGGTCTTCTTCTTTGTGAGAGTAGGAAGTGCATGGTCCTTCCTCTTCTCCTTCTTCAATCTTCTCAACCTCCTTGGAGAGGTCTCCTCTGGATCTGAAAATAGATGAGAGTAAACTCATCTTCTTAATCATCTTGATATTATTTGGCTGAGACTCATAGGCTGAGCCAGAGATCATGCTTTGATACCACTATAATATTCCAAATTAGGAATAGCTACACTATTGGGAATATCTCAAGATATTACCAATGTGGAGATCAACAATACATAAACATGAGCTGGAAAATAGTAGTGAATGCATTAATACAAAAATTTTGGAAGATCCACATAACCATTACATTAGATTATAGCAGTAATAATGTATACAATATCTTGAGGAAAATGATCTCTCAAGCTAGGTAATGCAACCCCGATGAAACATATACATGGCACATGAAGAAATACTGCTATACAAGAGAAGTCCTAGCTATGACTGCGCAATCCATGAAGAGGAAATGCTACAAAATTTCATTAATCTATGACAATATATAGCTCAAATAAGAAGGGGGAGCAAGATCTCAACCCTTGGAAACATAAAATACACAATCCTTAGAAGGATTGGCTGAAATACATACAAAATGGAAATTATATAGAAATGCCGGAGTTGTTGGGTAGCAACTGCAACTCAGAAAATAGAAATGGATGTAGATAGCTGAAGATGCTGCAAGTGATGGATGAATCTCATCCAAAGGATCTCTCAGGTGAAAGGCTGGTTCAATCCTTGAATATCTCACCCTCCAAAATAGTGGAGCAAGTCCCCATTGCACTGGCACTCAGAAATAACACAGTCTAGAGAAGGGATTGTGCTGTTGGTGAAGGGAAGTGCTTGGCCTGATGCGAATGATCTAAAATATGCTCAAGAATCTCCCTCAATAACATCCCCATAGGAATAGAAGCTCCCTCCTTTGAAAGATGAGCCAAGGAAATGGTGTTGTGGAGTCCCCACTGCAACACCCTGCAACACAAAGTTATCCTACTTCAGGAATAACGCTGTGACTGAAGGAGGTGGCTTTGGCCTTGAGCCAAGATATGTGGAGAATGAAGAAAAATCCCTCAAGATGCCTCTCAATAAGGTGAATAAATCCTAAACAGGAATTCCCTTGGAAACTCTGCTAAATAGCAAAAGAATGCACAATGTCTGCATAGACAATGAAATCAATAATCCAATTCATGAATAACAATGGCTACCTTGCCCTCCTTCTAAACAAGTGAAAGCTCTCTCTCCATGGGTCCCACTCATTAGGGTTTCCTCCACCAAATATCCTCTTCCTCATTCACATTTTTCTGTCTTCTAAAGTGATCCACTCCTCCTATGGCAACGTTGTTGACTTGGTCAAACCCGACCTTGTCTTCATGCATTTTCCCCTTTTCACACTTGAGGGTGAAAAATAAAGCTAATATTATGATCCCTTTCACAATATGAGGGAATTTATTCATGTATTCAATAAGAATGGGTTCCCTTACCCATTTATTTAGCTGCTAGGTGATGAAAGAAAAATTTTAATATTCCATTTAGCTATGAGCTAAAATGGGAATATTACAAAAGCTGAAGAATAGGAAGATGGTATTTGAAAAGAATGGTACTCGAGTTTTTGTACCATTAGATCCTTCTGAAGGTGTGCACTGCCTAGAGCCTATCCAGCATGAGTATGGGGATGGTGAGATTGAACAAATCTTTAAGATTACTGCGTAGGATGAAGACTAGATTAATCCCACCACGGATATGTTGGAGCAGGGTCCCCTGGGGTAAATTTTGGTAAATTTTTTGTATATATTTTTGTTATGCGTACTGCATGTAAGAGTCAAAGGGGATTTAGAGCGGGTCAAAGTCCCTATTTTATGTAAATGGGTTTTAAGGGAAAACTATGGGCCTCAAACCATGGTTTGAGACCATAGTATCTGCGCATTAAGTTGATATAAATATAGATAGATTGTGTAGAAATTTATTAATACTAATAGTATTACCAGATTTTCCTGATCTAAATACATAATCATTCCACTGTTAAACTTGCAGAATTTAAAACTCAATTGCAAACACATGTGAATAAATTCAATCACACATAACAGAGTTGTTTAACAGGAAAGCTTAATTCTAAAAACTTCAACTATCATATATTATGTATATCAATGGAATCATGTAATAATCTCATACAAATCTTAGTACATCAAGCTCTCAATACAATCAACAATCCTTACACACTGTCATGCATAAATTTGCATATCTATGCACCAATTTCTTGCCTCTTGATAGTCTGCCTCCACTGCACAATCCCTGCTAAAGAATACCCCTGAATGAATTTGAATTGGCCTTGAATTAACTACACAATCCTCATTGGCATCTCCAATGTGTGACAGATACATTTAATGCATCACTATAGTCACAATGGATAATCCATCTCACCCTTTCACCTATCTCTCCACTGGGTCTCCACTGGAACTGACGTGCAAGTAGTTAACTGCTGTTTTTGTTCTGTTGTTAGTGATTTATTAGTTGTGAATTAATTAACTAATTAATTCACTTAACTCTCACTAGTGTATCTTTCAGTTAGACTAGATATAACTAGCTCAACTGAGTTCAACTCACTTAACTGAGTTAAACTAAATAATAACTCCCATAAATACTCTTCCAACTCTGTCATAACTTTTCCACTTCAGTTCTATTTGATTCCTCCATGCATGAGCCACCAATTACCCTAGGAATTGCGTAATTCCTTCAGCCCATTAATTTTCCAAATATGTTGACTGAAATAAAGTGCTCCAAGAGAATAAGTTGATATTTATTGTCAGATTAGTATTAAGGGCCGATAATAATCGACATGCATCTATTTTTAAATTGGCGATCTATAAATAGACTTCGCCCAATATTCTAAAAATAGAATCTTATCTAATTTTCAAATTTGACCAACCATCTACAAATAGCATCCTGCAACTTATAGAATATGCTCACCATGTCTAAAAATAGACATACACTTAAAAATAGCCTCTGGGCCCCACTTAGTGACGGTGCTTAATTTTCACTAAGCTCATCATCTTGTTGAATCTCAACACTTCCTCTCAACAAGATAGGGATTATCCTTCACCCTGATCTTGCCTATATGGTATTCAAATTTTCTCCTAGTGAGTGCCTTCGTCAGACTATCTGCATCCTGATCTTCCGTAGGAATGTACTAAAGCAACATGATCTTCCACTGCACACAATCTTTGATATGATGATACTGGATGTCTATATGCTTAGATCTATCATGAAACACATGATTAATCGAGAGTTTAATGCAACTCTGATTATCACAATGTGTCACTGTAGGATCTAAATGAGAACCAAACAAACTGACCAGGATCTTCCTCATCCAGATAGCCTCACATGCAGCTTGAATTGCTGCCATGTATTCTTCTTCTACTAAACTGAGTGCCACGGATCTTTGTTTCCTCCTATACCAAGAAACTGATGTAGATCTGATACTAAAAACCCCTCATGATGTGCTCTTTCTGTCTGTTGGGCTTCTTGCCCAATCTGCATCCGTGAAGCCATGCAACTTCACCTCATCCGTTTGTCTGTACCATAAACCATACTCAGATGTGCCCCTGAGATATCTTAGGACATGCTTTCCTACCTTCCAAAAGAGCTTAGTAGGCTTAACCATCGCTTCACTAAGTTGTTTCACCACATAGCATATGTCCAATCTTGTATTAACTAAATACATGAGTGAACCCACCAACTATCGATAGACATTAGCATCCACTACCTTTGCTAATGTAAAATCCTCTTTCCTCCAATTTCCTAGAAGAGGAGTATCCATGGGCTTGCAATCCTCCATGTGAAACTTACCAAGTATCTCCCGAGCATACTTGCCTTGAGACACAAATAGTTCACCTTCTCGTTGCCATATTTCTGTAATATCCCTTTTTCAGGAATATCAAGATTCTATTCCAGAGATTGACTGCAGGGGAATTTACTGGATATGTCACCTTTGAAAAATGATGAGATCCAGAGGCTACCTGGCCATCTACAGACTCTGTCTATAGAGCTTGAAATATTTCTCCTTCAGGGATTCAACAATACATAAACATGAGCTGGAAAATAGCAGTGAATGCATTAAAACCAAGAATGTCGGAAGATCTACATAACCATTCAATCAGATAATAGTAGCTACAAATGTATAAAAGATCTTGAGGAAATGATCTCTCAAGTCAAACAATGCCTCCTCAATGAAACATGTACATGAAATATAGAGAAATACTACTATATAAAAGAGGCCCTAGCTATGACTACGCAATCCATAAGGCAGAACTGCTACAAAATGTCAATAACAGATAGATATGACAATGAATAGCTCAAATAAGAAGGGGGAGCAAGATCTCAACCCCTGGAAACATACAATACACAATCCTCAAAGGGATTGGCTGAAAGATACACAAAATGGAAAATATGCAGAAATGACGGAGTTGCTGGGTAGCTGCAGCAACTCAAGAACTGGAAATAAATGGAGAAGACTAAAGATGCTGCAATAAATGACAAGATCTCCTCCAATGGATCTCTAGGATGAAAGGCTAATCCTCTCACCTAAGATCTCACCCTCCAAACATGTGGAGAAAGTATCCACTGCAAACACACTCAGAAATAACGTAGTCTAGAGAAGGGACTGCGCTGTTGGTGAAGATAAATTCTTGGCCTTGATGCCAAAGTATGCAATAAGCTCCGGAATATCTCCAATTTGATATCTCAAAGGAAAGAGGGGCTCCTCCTCTGAAAATAGTTGATGGAGGTGATGTAGTGAACCCTCATTGCAACATCCAGCAACACAACATTACTCTGCTGCAGAAATAATGTTGTCTTGATGGAGGATGCTTGGCCACAAGCCTGGATGTGAGGAAAATATGAGAAATCCCTCAAGAGGCCTCTCAAGAAGGTGAAAGAATCCTAAATAGGAATTTCTCCTTGAAATTCTTGCTAAACATCAGAAAATGCACAATTGTCTGAATAGACAATGAAATGAATAATCAAAATCATGAGAAACAATGGTTGCCTTGCCCTCCTTTTAAACAAGTGAATGCTTTCTCTCCATGGGCCCCATCCATTAGGGTTTCCTCCACCAAATATCCTCTTCCTCATTCACACTGTGCTGTATTCTAAAGTAAGCCACTCCTCCTATGGCATCGTTGTTGACTTGGTCAAACCTGACCTTGTCTTCATGTATTTGCCCCTTTTCACACTTGAGGGTGCAAAATCAAGTTCTTATGTCTATCCCCTCTCAAATGTGAGGGAATTTTTTCATGTTTTCAATAAACATGGGCCTCCTTACCCATTTATTTGGCTACAAGATGATAAAAGAAAAATTTTAATATTCCATTTAGCCATGTGCTAAAATGGGAATATTACAATTTCCAATCCAAGGAAATAACGAAGGAGGCCCAAATCTTTCATCTCAAACTCCTTTGCAAGGTCTGCCCTGCTTGAGTGTATCAACTGCTCATCACCCATTAGTATTAAATCATCAACATAAAGAAAAATGATTAAAATACTACCCTCCACCATAATTTGGTATAGGTTTGCATCCGCCTCACTTTTGGTGAAGGCAAGTCTAGTGAAATAGCTGTCAATCCATGTGTACCAAGCACGAGGTGCTTGCTTCAGCCCATACAATGTTCCTTTGATTCTGCACACATGCGACTTGCTGCTGAAGATCTCAAATCCTTTAGGCAGATCAATGTACACTTCTTCCTAAATGATCCCATTAAGGAACACAACCTTCACATCCATATGATGAATGTGCCAACCGATCTGCACTGAGAGAGCAAGGATGGTCCTTATGGAAGAATACTGTGCGACAGGTGCAAAGGTTTCTTCATAATCAATCCCCTCGATCTGTGAGAAGCCCCATGCAACAAATCTTTCCTTATACTTCTCGACGCTCCCATCAGCAACTTTCTTTACCTTGTAGATCCATCTTGAACCTACCACTGATTTACCAACCTGCCTTGGAACAATCTCCCAAGCATTGTTTCTGACAATGGAGTCATACTCCTCCACCATGGCATCTACCCATGTGGGCTCTTGCGCTGCTTCTTCAAAAGAAGATGGCTCTGTCACGATACACTTGCTCATGAGAGCTATGTATCCAGTGAATCGGTCAGGTGATTGTCTATGTCTGCGCTGTGATGTAGGGACTCCTACATTCTGTGCCGCATCAAGCTTTAGTCTCTCAGCTTCTGTGGTACTCTTTCTGCCTGTTCTGATGTTTTGTTTTGCATGAGTGGACTCCTCCACTCCATGAATCTCCTCTTGTGGCTGATCCACATCTAGAGGCTCATCTTTGGGTGCAAGTAGCTCCTCCTCTGCATGCAAGTGTAGCTCCCTCTCAAGCGATAACTTCATGGCTTTCACCTCATTGAATTTTATATCTCATCGCACCACAGTCATCCGAATCTTTGGAAAATACACACGATAATTATGGGGTGTCTCTGTGTACCCCACAAATATTCCAACTTTTGCAGTTAGCTCTAGTTTCTTCCTGGTGGCATTTGTCACATGAATGTAAATAGATGAGCCAAAAATCTTCAAACGAGAAATATCAGGCTTCTTACCAGTAAAATATTATTCAGGTGTACTCATGCCAAGTACTCTACGAGGACAATGGTTTTTCACATAAACCACAGTGTTGCATGATTCCACCCACAAGTGCATTGGTAGGCCCTGGTCATGCAGCATAGCTCGTGCAACACCCATGATCGTTCTATTCTTCCTCTCTGCGACCCCATTCTGCTGTGGGTTATGAGGCGCTATGAGTTCTCTTTGAATTCCTTCTTTGCTACAAAAGTCTTTGAATTCATTTGAGATATATTCACCACCATTATCACTCCGTAGAGCCTGCACTTGCTTCCCCAAATCCTTCTCCACCAATGCTTTAAACTCACAGAAATTTGAGAATGTTTCACTCTTCTTCCACATGAAGAATATCTAGCATATACAAGAATAACCATCAACAAATATAACATGATACCTGTGTTTTGATGTTGAAGAAACCGAGAAAGGTTCACACACATCTGTGTGAATTCTCTCCAGGATCACCGAAGCACAGTTCTCCTTCTCATGAAAGGTGGTCTTCATAAACTTACCCATAGTGCATCCCTTGCACTGATCTTACTGTGCAAGAGTACCCTTGGGAAGTCCAGTAGAAATCTGCTGCAAAATATTTAAGGCGCCATGGTGAAGATGACCTAATCTCCTATGCCATAATTCGCCCTCATCCTGGCTCACCACTTCTTCTACTTTTCCCATCATTGCAGCGCAGCCATCTACTTCCAGCTTGTAGAGATTCTTAACTTGAATCCATATCCTCTTGGTTTGACCCGTTGTTTTATGTCGTAGGAAATATTTTCCCTCACTGAAAACAACGTCATAACCTCTGTCCTCCAACATAGCGACCGAGACCAAGTTCTTCTTCAGACCTAAAACATGCATAACATCTTTCAACATAAATGGTTTACCTGACTCCCTCTCAAAGGTAATGGTTCCAATGCCGGTCGAACTGTATCTACCATCGTCACCCATCTCTATATGCACTTGGAGATCCTTCTCCTCCAAGTCACTAAACAACTCCTTGTCTCCCGTCATATGGAAGGAAGCACCACTATCAAGATACCACACCGATCCCATTGCGCTTGAAACCAAGAATGAGATCAAAGAGAAATAAAGTTCAAATTGTGAGGCTAAGGCTTCACCCACTGCAGCTGCAATAGCCTTCTTATTCTTCTTTTTCTGTGGGCAGTTAGTGGCGAGATGCCCATGTTTGTGATAGTGAAATACTTCATCTTGGACAAATCCAGCTTCTTGCCTTTAGCCTCGGATTTTGGATGGGATTTCTTCCCTTTCCATTTTCTTGCTTTGGCAGCCAAAGCACAATTCTCTTCATCATCATTCTTTGATGAAGAGCCGTCCTTGGTATTCTGCCTTATCTCCTCCTGCACAAGATTCGACCAAAGTCGCTCCCAATCTGACAGTTTCTCCTGTCCATTGACAGAGTCTTCATAGCCGTGCCAACTCTTCAGAAGCCTAAGGAGAACAAAGCTCACCAAGTCATCATCTGCAACTGTAATTCCCACACTCTCCATCTCATCCATACATTGGACAAACTTCATGAGATATTTTGGAATACTGTTGCCCTTCTCCATTTTTATTTTTCTAAGCTTATCTTTTAGTGCCAACTTCATATGGTTTCTATTGCTTTGGAAAATATCTTTCAAAGCCATCCAAATTGAAAATGGAGTGGCTTTCCCATGAAGGCTTGACACAATATGGTCTTTCACACCTTCCATTAGAATTCTTCTTGTCTTTGCTACCTTCTTTTGCCATGCGTCAAGTAATGCAGCATTGCTAGAAGTAGGCTTAGGAACATCGCTATCGATGAACTCCTTCAGTACATTATCTTCAAGCACTGCCTCCATCCTGTCCTTCCAGGCTATGTAGTTCGAGCTACCCTTAAGGGCATACTCCAACCGTAATGAATACTCAATTGTCGCACCAAGAAATTTCTGCAGCAAATTCGAATTGTGCACTAGCACAAAACTCAACATTGCTTCAAGATTGCAATCTCCAGTGATTAACACTGATATGATAGCATGTATAAATTTATTAATACTGATAGTATTAATGAATTCTCCTGATCTAAAAAATTAATCTTATGTTAAATACAAAATCCTTCCACTTAATTCTTTGTGGAAATTAAATCGCCAATTTCAAAACACATATGAAGCAAATCAATCGCGCATAAACACAATTGTTCAACAAGAAAGCTTAAAGCTAAAAACCCCAACTATCATATATTATGTATATTAATGGATCATGTAATAATATCATACAAAGATTAGTACATGAATATCTCATTACAATCAACAATCATTACACACTGTCATGCAGAAATTTGCATATCTATGCACCAATTTCTTGCCTCTTGATAGCCTGCCTCCACTGCGCAATCCCTGTTGAAGAAGACCTCTGAATGAATTCGAATTTTCCTTGCCTTGAATGCGCAATCCTCATTGGAATCTCGAATGTGTGTCTGATGCATTGAATGCATCACTACAGTCACAACAGATAGTCCATCTCACCCTTTCACCTATCTCTCCACTGGGTCTCCACTGGAACTGAAATGCAAGTAGTTAACTGCTGTATTTGTTCAGTTGCAAGTGAGTCTTTAGCTATGAATTAATTCACTAAACTCTCACTAGTGTATCTTCAGTTAGAACTAGATACAACTAGAACAACTGATTTTAACTCACTTAACTGAGTTAAACTGAATAGCAACTCCCATAACTACTCTTCCAACTCTGTCACAACTTTGCCACTTTAGTTCTAACTAAGTCCTCCATGCACGAGTCACCAACCAACCTAGGAATTGCATAATTCCTTCAGCCCATTGACTTTCCAAAATTTTTCACTGAAATAAAGTGCTCCAAGAGAATAAGTTGATATTTATTGTCGGATTATTATTAAGGGCTAATAATAATCGACATGCATCTATTTTTAGACTGACGATCTATAAATAGACTTCGCCCAATATTCTGAAAACATAATCTCATCTATTTTTCACATTTGACCAACCATCTAAAAATATCATCCTGAAACTTATAAAATATGCTCACCATGTCTAAAAATAGACATACACCTAAAAATAGCCTGCGAGCCCCACTTAGTGAAGGTGCTTAATTTTCACTAAGCTCATCATCTTGTTGAATCTCAATAGATCAAGTCAAGTAAAGTAGTTAATCTCATGCTTATGTTTATGAAAATTTTGTAAGGATTTCAGTCAAAGTTTAGTTTTGGGTAGAAAGGCTCTTGCTAGCTATGTGCACAGATACCTAGTCCTGGTTGTGTGCGGATTTCGCTGGTTGTGTGTGAGGAAGTGTAATTTTTAAGGGAAATCTGAATGTACTGGAATGTTGGATCTATTAATATACAAACTATTTTGGCGAACTCAAATGTGCTATGTGTTTAATGTGTTAATTATCTAATTATTGCAAATCTATTGTGTTTATTGCTTGGGATCAGAATTGGTTGTGTGATTGCACTTTTACTTTTGTTTATGACAAAATGCATCTATGCAAATGAAGTGTATTATGAATGAAATATATTGTTCATGAATAGATTTGTTTAATTTTATCTGTTACTATGCGCAAATATATATACACAACATGCTACAATAATCTGCAAAGATTTGTGATTCTGTTATCTGTTTATGCGCACTTATCTGTATCCGCTACAAATTTGAGTTGATAGAGTATTGATTTGTTTATGCATGCATCTATGTATAATATATTTTGATTTATGTTATAAGTATGTTTAGGGCCACCACATATAATTCTTCCCCAAGGTGCGGAAACCTAGTTCTAGCACCCCCCCATACTGCTTCGGGTGAGAATTTTATCTGCACAAGCAGGTCACTGCCGAAAGGGCCAGTAGTTGGAGGGTTTTTTGATTGCGCAATAAATCCAAACTTGGGTCAGGAACCCTCATGAAAAAAAATGGTTCTGTTGTCGGGAACAGGATCATTTTGAGGGAGAATTAATGTATTGGCATCCTACGCAAAATGAATCATTGGAGAACTTTTGAGGTCTAAAATAGGCCTCCTAAGAAAAATGTACAACCAAAATAAAATTTATAAGAACCAATAGGATTCAAGATGATGATGTCAAACATGGGGGATGATTCACCATTTTTGGGGTAAAAAAGTAAAAAGATTAAAAAATAATAAAATAATAAAACTACCTTTTGAACTTGTATTTTAAACTGAACTCCCTAAGTTTTTACTCATATTTTGAGCAGGAGTACTCATTGGATGCAAAATTTTATTCCTCATCCAAGTAGTACCCATTGATGAGCTCCATCATTAGACATATTTGGAGGGGATAATGGTCACCTTTTTGCCTTCTTAGATCTCTTTTTCATGCATTTTTATTATTATTTGGTTTTATGATGCTAGTATAGGTGGTGATTAAGGCTAACATACTCCGAGTGCCTAATATGAGGTTGAGTGCAGAAAAATGAATTATTAAGAATTTTTATAAGGATTTTATCACAAATATTTGGAGTCAAGTGGACTCAATCAACCCAAAGATTCTCTCAAGAAATTCAAGTTCCAGAGGCAGCCAAGCAACTCAAATAGGAGGGCACTCAATCTATGTTTACTTGGAGTCAAGTGGACTCAGTCACCATTTTCTAGGGAGTTGTTGGTAGCTTCCATGTAGAATAAATAGAGTAGAGATAGAGCTAGGAAGGGGGTTGATTCTAGTTGGAAATTTGTCACAAGCTATTGGGCTTTTTATTCTTTTACTTAGTGATCAAACTTTCAGAAATGTACGAGGTTATTCTTTTATGAAATGAGCATATTGATTTCATTTTACTAATTTAACTTTTAGAGAGCTAGGCTCGTGGGTTAGGGCCCAACCCATGTGCCTCAACTTCTCTGCTATTACCATTCCTTCCTTTATGCCATTTAGCTAAGTTTCTTTCTGTCATTCAATTAGTTATGCTTCTGATAGTTTCATTGTTATTTAGTTTTTCTTTCAATGTGCTACTGTATTTTTTCATTTTCTTATGTGAGTAGTAGAATAGAGGAAAACCAAAAAATTGTGGATTGATACCCCCTTTTCATCTCTGTCAATATCGCTTGAGGAGGGCGAACCTTCCCATAGACCCAAAAACTGATTTCTGTTCACTATTTCTGAGATTAAAAGTAGATTTACATTACCATTTTCAACCTTCCTTTTTGCATTGAATTTTCATGCCTTTGCCTATTTTTCGTGCATATACCAGCAGAGTTTTTTGCGGGAATTAGTGATAAAGCCCTAGGGTAGCTCCGTGGCATCTGCCTGCCTCATTTTCCATCTCCGTGTTATGCTTCCAAACACCTTTGTTACACTTCATTTCCCTCATTTTCTCTTCCTATGAGATGTCACACCCTTTTTATTCATAGAAACAATTAAAGTTTTGCATATGCTCTTTTACCTTGGACTTTCCAGATTATCACATCTCGGCCATCGCAGAACCCCTTCCCTTTCCTTTTTCGTTCTTCAATATCTCAGTGATTTTCCTTTTTCACCTCACCTTTACCTTTTTAATGCAAAAAAATTGAAAAAAACATCAAACCTCGACCTCTGCCTTTCCTCCTTGAAATCCCTGCTACCGTACTTCACATATCGGAGATCACAACCTTTGCCTTTTTTGCAATCGCACTTCACATGTCTCACCTTTTTCCTTTTCCCTTACGACTTACCACAATTCCCACATCGCAATCGCACTTCGTACCTTTTCCATTTTTCTTTAAGAATTACCACTTCCAAACACTGATTGCAATATTGCGGTCATGCTCCACCGTTAGTTCCACCACCACATCAACCTCTGCATTGCACATCACAATTCACATCATTTCCCATTTTCTTTTAGGACTTACCACTACCCCTCCAACTTTGAGATATTACGATTGCGATATTGCACTTCGCACTTCGCAACTTTTCCCGAACAACACTTCTGCTATTCCTCTAAATTTGTGATATTGTGATTGCGTTATCGCACTTTGCACTTCGAAACTTTTACCACATCGCAAATATCTCATCGCAACTTTTACCACATCGCAAATCACTCATCGCAACTTTTTCCCTTTTATTTTAATACTTACCGCTCCTATCTGCCGATTGCGATATTGCGATCCCGCCTTGCCATTGGTCCCACCGCCAAGTCTACCATCGCAAATCGCATTTCGCAACATTTTCCCTTTTCTTTTAAGACCTACCATGCTTTTTGCTGATTGTGATATTGAGATATGACATATGGCAGATCACAAAATTTTCCCTATTCGCATTTCGCACGTTGCAGCTTTTGCTCCATCGTATCTCCGCCATCACACTTTTCAAATGATTCCACTCCGAAGCATTTTTGTGCTATAATAAAGTTTTTATCAGGTTTAAATCCCCGCTTTCCACTTCTAAGCCTTGTTTCATGTGTTAAGCCCTCCATTAGCCTCTTTAGCCTTTTTTTTCCCTCCAAGCTGCAAATAAACAATTTTTTAGTTAGAATTAAGTCATGGATAGCTTCGCTACATAAATAGAAGCATGGTATATGGACCATAAGATAAGTAGAGTGCATTTAGCCATTTGGGCAAGTTAAGTGTGGTTTATAATTAGTTTACTTTCTGCCATTTGTTTACAGCAATTTAGTTTAGTTTCCTTTCAATAATTTCTTTTCAGCACTTTAATTTAGTTTCTTATGTCATTTCCTTTCTGCACATTAAATTAGTTTCAATTCCATCATTTCATTTCTGCAAATTAAGTTAGTTTCCTTTCTCTCATTTCCTTCCAACAATTTACTTTTCAGTTTTTATCATAGTTTAAGGAATAGCACCCTTTTGTAAAGTAGAAGAGGATGACATGAACATAATGCATTTGTTGTGTATATAGCACTGTCACCTCCAAGTTTGTACAAACCCCAAGTTGATAAATTAAAGTAGGGCAGCCGCTGGGAGTTGCAGCACTCTTGGTGCAAAACTAGGGCTCACCACTTTTTGGCGCTGTTGCCGGGGAGGTGTCTAGTAGATATTTTTATTTTGTTTTAGCATTCTTTTTTTCTTTCCTTTCTTTTCATGTCATTTTAGAAATATTGAAAAAATAAAAAAAGATCTGCTTTCATGCCTTGTAGGAGTAGGAATACTCAAAGACAAACCTTACCTAAAATCCCCACATCACCTCCTAGCCACCCTTCACTCTTCTTCATTGGCAATGATATTGAACCCCCTATAGGAGAGCCTTCTGAATACTTTGAGAAGCCTATTGTGGAAGAAGAATAATACCTTGTTTCAACTGAGAGACTTGCTTCACCTATCTTAACCATGGCTAGGATCCAGAGAACCTTTCCCATAAGAGAGGGAGATGGGGAAACTAAGATGAAAAACATTAGCCCCTTAGCTCTCCCACACTTTCATGGACTTACCTCTGAAAAACCTGACACATTCATGTTTGAATTTGCTATTGTTTGTAGGAATTATGACTACACCTCTAATGATAAGAAGTTGAAGCTATTCCCATCCACCCTTAAGGATGCATCCTTGCGTTGTTTCATGGGTATGCTGGGGAGATCATAACTACATGGGAATATATGGAAGAGACCTTCAACATCAAATAAAAATACTATTGTAGGTCTAAGGAAACTAAGGATGAGATCTTTAAGATGACTCTAGGGCCGGATGAATCCTTAGAGGACTATGAAGAGAGGTTTCAATTGAACTATAAGAGATCCAATTGTACTCTTGATCTTGATTCACTTAAACTTGTACTTCTTTGAGGGATCAGAGAAGAGATGATAGAAACCTTGAATATTATATTGGGAGAAGATATCTACCAACAACCCTATGAAGCAATAAAAATTGTCTTCCAGAACCATTCTAGGGTGTTTAGGAAGAAGGGTAGAGCTAGCCAAAGTACATCTAATACCCCTCCCTCTTCCACCTTCATAAAACATGAGATTGGAAACATGCTAGAGTACTTCAAGAGTGACATGCTGCACACATTTGATTTGCAAATGGATGCAATGCAGGTCAAAAGGAAGCAAGAGGAAGTAGAGAGAGCCCTGGCCATATTTTGTCCTAGATTTACTAGGAAGCACCCAAGAAATGAATGTCCACTAAATGTCACATAGGTTTTCTTATTTTGTGAGGAGAATCATGCCACAGAAAAGTGTCCCTCCTTACCTGGACTTAAGGTTGTATATCATGGTGGGGAAGCAATGCCATAGCAACTCTGTTTCATCAACCAGAGAAGGCCTCAAGGCCCTAAGCCATATAAAAAAGGTATTCAAGGTGCACATTACTCTTACTATCACAAAAATCAAAGTGCACCCATGCAACCTTGGTACACCCCCACTCCATCATGGTCTACACCTCCTACTTGGCCTTACAACCCTTCATATCATCCTCAACCAGTAAACCAACCAATTCAGTAGTATGTTCCACAACAAGTGGAAGAATCCATCCCAAGGGTGGAGGCCTAAAAAAAATCAACCACCTGCTCTAATGCCTCCACCCCAACCTCAACCTCAGCTTACTCATGTTGCTCCACCTAGGCTACCTATACCTGCACAACCCAATCTGAACCCGAACAACAGACATGCACAACATGCTCCTAGTGGAGAAACATCCTATATAGCTTATGCTATGGAGATATAAGAGGTTAATATCAGGTCAGGAAGGATACTCCCAGACAACCATCCTCCATCTCCACCTATAAAATTTGAGGAGGAAAAGGAAGAAGGTAACACTTAGATCCAACAACCTCCTTTTCCTGAGCACTTGATCCATCCTAGTTAGCACACCCTAGAGGAGACTGAACTCTTGGGAGAGCTGTAAAATTTGTGTGTAAAGATACTACTTCTCCATGCCATTAAGGATGTCCCTATCTACAATAGGCTCATCAAAGAAAAGTGCTTCAATAAACCTGGGAGAATGAAGAGAGATACCCCGACCATTAATGTGTTAGGACAAATGTCTAACCTAATGCTAGGGAAGGTGATATTTCCAAGGTACGTGGACCCTGGTAGTCCAGTTTTTGATGTGAATATAAATGGTGTCATAGTCCCCAACACTCTGATTGATCTAGGGGCTGCCATCAATGTCATGACCAAGGAAACTATGTTGAAACTTAATCTCCAAGGGACATTGAGGAAAACCACAACAGTTCTGCAACTTACAGATCGGTCCACAGTAACTCCGGAAGGAATTGTTGAGGATGTTATGGTTACCATTGAATCTTGGGAGTATCCTACAGATTTCTTGGTCCTACAAAAAAAAAACCAAGTTTAATGGTTATCCTCTCATCTTAGGGAGACCTTGGTTAGCCACTGCAAATGCTTATATTAGTTGTCGAGCCGGAAACAAGACTATCAAAAATGGGCCTTTGTCTAAATAGCTAGTGTTATATCCTCTAGCCCAGCCTTCCATCCCTATATGGTTGGAGGATGAAGAAGATGAGTTATATAAAACTTACCCTATGTGTACCATAGATGCTATTATTAGAGGGGGGCAGCTGGATGAAGATGAACTCATCAACCATGCCATTCAAAACTAGTCCTCCACTAACATTCCTCTCGAAACCTTAGTCAAAGAGTCTGAAAGCCAACCTTGGATGGAAGTGCACTTAGTTGAGTGAACCTCTAAATCCACCAAGGCTATTGAGTTTGGCCCATCCAGATCTCTGAAAATCAACCCAAACCTCTCAAATGAAGAAGAGAAGCAGCTATGTTAGCTTTTGAAAGAGAATCTAGATGCATTTGCTTGGGATTACAAAGACATGAAAGGGGTGCATCCTTCAGTGTGAAAACATCATATTTACATCAAAGAAGGATGCAAGCCTATGAGGCAACCCCAAAGAAGGATGAACATGACTATGAGGGACATAGTCAAAGAAGAGATGCAGAAACTATTGGATGCAGGGTTCATATATCCTATATTCGACAATGAGTTGGTAGATCCTCTTGTCCTAGTCCCAAAGAAGAATGGGAAGTGGCGAATTTGTGTTGATTATAGAGAACTTAACAAAGCCACCAAGAAAGTCGATTTCCCTATGCCATTTATAGACCAAGTCCTAGATGGCCTTGCGGGGAAGAGGTTCTTTTCCTTCTTAGATGGGTTTAGTGGGTACAATCAGATTCAAATAAGCCCTGAAGACCATGATAAGACTACTTTCACCTGCCCTTGGGGTAAATTTTCTTATAGAGTCATACCCTTTGGGTTGTGAAATGCCCCAACTACCTTCCAAAGAGCTATCCTTAGCATCTTTCTGAGTTAGTCCATGACTATGTTGAAATATACATGGATGATTTTACACCATACAGGGATGAATTCTAGGAAGCTCTCTCCAATTTTGGTAAAGTACTAAGAAGGCGTGTCGAGATGCATCTCGCCTTGAGCCCAAAAAAGTGTGAGTTCCTGAAGGAAGCAAGGGTTGTATTAGGACAATCAAATTCAAATCAGCCCTAAAGACCAGGATAAGACTACTTTCACCTGCCCTTTGGGTAACTTCGCTATAGAGTCTTACCCTTTGGGTTGTGAAATGGCCCAAATACCTTCCAAAGAGCTTTCCTGAGCATCTTTTCTAAGTTAGTCCATGACTATGTCGAAATATACATGGATGATTTCACACCATATGGGGATGACTTCCAGGAAGCTCTCTCCAATTTTGGTAAAGTACTAAGAAGGCATGTCGAGATGCATCTATCCTTGAGCCCAAAAAAGTGTGAGTTCCTGAAGGAATCAAGGGTTGTATTAGGACACTCCATATCCCAAGCAAGAATACAGGTAGACCTGAACAAAATCAGTATCATCAAAAGGGTACCTACTCCTAAAAAAAAAAAGGATGTCAGGAGTTTCTTAGGCTTGGATGGTTACTATAGAAGATTCATCAAATATTTCAGCAAGATGGATTCGCCATTATTTAGGTTATTGGCCAAGGATTCTGAGTTTATTTGGTTCGGTCCTTATCAAGAGGCTTTCGAGCTCATTAAGGAAAAGTTGACTACTGCCCCCATCCTCCGAGGTCCAAATTGGACTCTGCCTTTCCACATCCACATTGATGCATCTGACAAAGCTATAGGGGTAGCATTAGGGAAATTAGAGGAAAAAATCCTTTATGACATTTATTTCACCCGCAAGAACTTGTCCAAGGCTGAATTGAATTATACTGTTACTGAGAAGGAGATGTTAGCCATTGTCCATGATTTGAAAAAATTCAAGAATTATGTAACTAGATGTCATACCTTTGTTCACATTGACCATGCAACCATCAAGTATTTAATGAACAAACCAAATGTTCATGCTAGGATAATTATATGGTTGTTACTTTTGCAGCAATTGATTTGACTATTGTTGATAAACCTAGAAGGGAGAATGTTGTTGCATATTCTTTTTCCAAGTTAGCTCTCCCTGTAGGTGAAAAAGGAATGGTGGATGACCAACTTCCATATGAGCACCTCTTTGCTATATCAACACTCTCACCATGGTTTGCTAATATAGCTAACTACTTGGTTTCTAGGAGACTCCCTCCTCATCTTTCATTAAGGGAAATGAGCAGAATCATAAAAAAAAGCGCCCCTTTCACATGGATTGGGGGAAAAATTTTCAAGCTATTCCTTGATCAAATCCTAAGGATATGTGTCAGGGAGGAAGAAGTTTTGATATCCTCTCTGCATATCATGACAACCCATGTGGAGGCCACTTTGCTACAAAGAGAACTACTTACAAAAATTTGCAGGTAGGATACTATTGGCCTACCCTTCACCAAGATTCCAGAAGATACACCAGCAGGTGTGACTAGTGCCAAAGGATGGGGAAACCCACGCAAAGGGATGAGATGCCTTTGCACGCTCAGGTGGATCTTGAGCCATTTGAAAAGTGGGGAATGTAATTTTTTGGGCCTATCAATCCACCATATAGATAAAAGAAGTATATCATAGTCTGCACTAATTACCTAACAAAGTGGGATGAGACAAAAGCAGTGAAAGTAGAAACCGAGCATAATTTCTTATGGAGAATGTGTTTTACAAATTTGGGTACCCCAAATAAATAGTCATTGATCAGGGAGCACAATTCACCTATCACCTCATTGAGAATCTTTTGAGGAAGCACAAGATTAAGCATAGAACTTCTACTGCCTATCACCCTCACGAAAATGGTGAAGTATAAGTAACTAACTGAGCTTTAGAGAGAATCCTCACTAAGGTTGTGAGCAACAACAGAAAATATTGAGCAGACAGATTGGTAGAATCTACTTGGGCCTACAACACTACTTGGAAGACAACAACATGATTCACTCCTTATGAAATAGTTTATGGTAAGAAGGCTCTACTTTCACTTGAGTTTTAATTCAATAATTTAAGAATGGAAGCTGAATTAAATATAGATCTATAAAATTCCAAAAATGAGAGGTTTTTGCAACTAAATGGGTTGGATGAGCTCAGAATGCAAGCACTTCTTCACATGAAGGTAGTTCAGTTGCAAAGGAAGGTCTGGCATGAAAAGAACATAAAATAAAAGACCTTCGAAGAAGGAGATTGGGCACTGTTGTACGATTCGAGGTTTAAATATTTCAAAGGCAAGCTGATGAGAAGATGGTTGGGACCTTACACAGTGGAAAAATGTTTTGATAATGGAACAATTCAAATCAGAACCATAGATGAGGAAGGAATCCCCTTGCTTGTCAATGGTCACAAATTTAAAATGTACAAGAAGCCTTTGTCAAGGGCAGAGTTCATAAATTCAATAAGCAAAGAGGTGCATGTGATGGGAAACTCCATAGTTTCCCAAACTTCCTGAAAAAAATAAAGAAAAAAGAAAAAAGAAAAAAGAAAAAAGAATCCATGGGTGAAAACCTCTCTGAGAAGCCCAAGGCAAGTTTGTGGGTTGCAAACCTACATGGAGGCATCCCAATTTCTTTCAATATATATATATATATATATACATCTGCATCTCTGTGTTTTCTATGTTTGTTGTTTTGCAGGTTATTAATAGTTTCTGGAAACACAGGGAAGCATTCATCTTCTTTTCCCTTCTTCTATTTTACCATCCCTCCCATCATTCACTTCATTCATTTTCATAACTTCTTCCATCACCTCCATATACCATATTCCTCCATTCCTGAGCACAATGTAGCAAAAGTAATAAAGCCACAAACTGCTATAAAAATTAGGAAGTTCCTTCAAAACCAAAGTTGTTCATGGACTGCAAAGAAAAACAAGAAATAAAGATACATCATAGAATCCATGAGAGTGAGAATGCCACCTATGGAATCTGGAGAAACCCCATGCAACATCTACAATGGGAAGAAACAACAAGTAAGATCAACAACTCACTCAAAGAGTTTCTCAGTCAACAAGCTCCTCACTTAGAAAACAGGAAAATAAGGTGTAACACAGCATATAAGAGGCTCGTATCCAAATTCTAGCTCCTACAAATGCCTTGACAACAACAGATAAACTCAGGTATAGCTTCTCATCCCTTGCTATAAATCCATATTAGTTGGAAATAATTAAATTTGTAGACTTACAGTTTAAGGGGCAGAAAGGTGGCCAGTTAGCTTGGCCACCATCATAAAGTACGACTAGGAAGAACTACAAAGTCACGCCACCTGGGCATGCAAAAGAAAAAATATTAAATCAAGTGGAGTAGAGGAGAATGAGGGGAGGGAACAAAAATTCCATCATGAATTAACAGAGAGAAGGAAACAACGGTCTCTAATCAAAATTGGAACTGAGGCCGAGTTACATAAGCAATCCAAAATTAGTTGTGCAATCTAATAAAAGGAGATCCCATCTCATCCAAACCAGTGAATTGAGAATTTTTGAGGGAAAGAGGCCAAAGGGAGTGTAATATTCCTCAATTAGCCATGAGCTAGTTGGAATATTCAATTTTATTTTACTGCTTTGTTTAAAGAATAAGAGGGCAAAGGAGGTCCATAATTCTCCTTAATAATGAATAAATCAATGCCAAATGTGGAAGAAATAAATCTTAGCAGCTTAATTAAAGCACCCTTGGTGTGAAAAGTGACTGGATCACTTTGACTGGGTCAACCTTGACCAAATAAAAAATGCTGTCATGGAGGAGTGGCCATCAATGAGAGACAACATAGTTTTAGATGGAGATGCATTGTGTGAATGTAGTGATATTTTTGGATGGGTCTTCGGGTTTGAAAGCTCATATATTATTTAAGGAAGAGGATGGAAACCATATTCATTATGTTTGGCTTGATTATATTTCTAAAGATATGGTCTGTTTAGACATATATATTTCTCTTGCTGTTTAGCTAAGATAAAGTGTTGTTTAACATAGGGTGTTCCTAATCGAGAATCCCACCTCTTCCATTGATGAGCTCTAGGAGGAGTCTTGTACTACATTTTCCACTATAAGGATTAAGGCCAAGATTCTTCTTTCAACTACAATGAAAATCCTAATGAGGGTTTGGTTTTTTTTGTAGGTTGCAACAAGTGGTGATTAGATCTCTATATCTAGGTCATTTCATTGCTTATTTTCAGTGGAGGAGGCTTCCTTTCCATTGGGAGGACAATATTGAAGGCTATTGAGCATATTTTTAGATCTTGGCATCAAGCCAACTATATATTTATCCATACATTGAAATTTTAGTCCAGATCTGCGTTATTTCTATAGGAGGAATTTCAGGGTGGTTTAGCCCACCATTTGGATAACTGATTTTCTAGTGAAGGGGATCTGCCTTTCACTTAGAGGATGTGTTGGAGGAGGCTATTGTATTGATTAAATTGGATCAGCCACACTTTCCAGATCTGTATTTTGCAGTAGATCTATAGTCTGATATCTCAGATCTAAAACTTGTACTTGGTGTTTTGCAGAAAACCCTTAAGGGTTTCTTTAAAGGAGCTTGTATAGTGCTCAGATCTGATATGGATCTATCTTTTGAGGCATATATCATCCCTAGATCTGATGTATAATAATTTGATGTAGCAGAGCTAATAAAATAATGCTGAAAGGGTCTTCCAGCTTTTCTACATAATTACAACACCTCAACTTGAGGATTTTTTCCATTGGAGCTGCTAGTCATCAATAATGTTTTGCTTTCTATAGATGACTAAATTTTTATCCCATATTTCTAGAAACAAAATTCATGAATGTTGTGAGTTCTAGAAATCTCACTTACTTCATTATCCCCACGATAAATTTTTCACTATTTTACTACTCTACCAAGTCATGGCTAGCATACCACTCCCAGAGGACCCATCATGGGCTCAAGTCACTCATCTTCACTATGTTTTGACACCTTTGACCTTAGCACCCAGTTTTGCCTTGCCCGACCCCTCCATTTTCCATCTATGATCACCAACCAACCTACTTTTTCCCGTGTTTACCAGATATCTTAAACCATTGATGGTCTCAAAATCCCTCTATAAGCTCTTTAGACCAGTCAAGTTCATCCATTTATATCCTCAAATACATTCATTGATCAAGAAGCTCTAATTTTACACTGTCAAGATCCCAAGCCTAATCTTAGTTAGGGCCAAGTCCAAAGGGCCTCCCAATAGGTCATATAGGGTTTCAAAAATTGTAGGGTTATTTTGAATGCTCTTAATCAGTGTTTTTCATGTGCCAAGAAGGTGAAATAAAATGGGAAGGGACGTTAGAATATGATTGTCCAAATGATAAAAAAACCTTCAAGAGAGACCTCCTTAATCAAATCACAGTTTCTACAAAAGACAACTTCCAATCTTAGAAATTTCTGCAGGAATGAATGAGATGGCCATCATCAGAAGAAGAGGTAAGGTAAGAGGGAAAATAATCCCTAAGGGCAGCCACAACAAAGGAGAAGCAGTAGACCTATGAACAAATAAAATTAGGGTTTTTATAATTGATTGGAAAAACAGGTGTTGCCCAACAAGGAGTCCATGCAAAGGATCACAAGGACAGAGGTACATCAACACAAATGTGCATGAATTGAATATTTATTGAAACTAGAATTGAATGTGAGAGACCTCCTTGATGACAACAGGTAGAAGTTGAAAATGATATAAGAAGGTGACTTACATGGTTTGTCAAGGCAACACTGTTTCACTGCACCAAAGGGAGAAATTGTAAAGAATATCAGTGTGAGGTAACCTAAGTTTTCAAGTACAGTCAAAGGTCTTCAAAATAGTCAAGATAAGGAAAGCATGAGGTAAAGTGTCAAAATGGAAAATCATGCTGAACATGAAATCCATGTTGGGTGACTAAAATTTGTTAAAATCCAAACATATGACAAAAGGATCAAAGACAAATGTGTTATGGCACCTGCAGCAAACAGAAGTGGCCAAGGGGAGGTAATGACAATCCTGATGGAAAAGCACTAAGGTCACTATATTGTACCTCTGGAAAATCAATGATGGAAAGAAGCTACTTCCTTAGTCACCCTTTAAACAAGAAGCATTTAAACTCCTAGGTAAGAAATGAGGGGTTTTATAAGGAGCTGCCATCATACACAGTGTGCAAAAAGTTAACAAAAAAAGGTTGAAGACATGAGAATGGCTAAAACACAGTGTAACCATGCAACTCCACCAGGCGCCAGCAAAACAAGTTTTAAAGGAATATCAACAGACCAAAGAGAGCTAAAGTCCATCATCTCATTTTTCAAAAATCAGTAAGAAGAAGAGTTGAGATGATAAAAGATCATTTTTATGTTTAGGTCACCTCCTGCAAAAGAAAATAAGATATCAATGACAAAGTGAAAAAGTAAAATTCAGGACATTGGCAAAGTGGGCTTTTAGTTTTAATTTATTAATTCCAAGGGTATAAAAGCACCGCATTCATCACTCAACACCGTTTGTCACTTGCAAAAAGGAGTGAGAGGTTTTCAAGGTGAAATTTCTGAGTTCCTGGCATACCTTGGGAAAAAAATACCCTTGCACTATGCTCCTGAAAACGCGTGCTATGCACCTGTGTGTGCCATATTTGAAAATTTCCATAGGTCGTTGCGTGCCTGTGTAGTGGTGCTACATGTTTATCACATGCAGGACTACCCGACACCACTCTTCCCGAGCTGCGATGCACTAGGCCATTCAGCGCAGAGGCCCGACATCACTCTGCCCGAGATGCTATGCGCTGGGCCGTTTAGCGTAGAGGCTCGACACCAAACAGGCTCGAGCTGCTATGCATTGGGCCGTTTAGGCCTGACCTGACAGTCATGCAGAAGGCTATTTGCTTTGCTTGGGTGCTACGTTCTGGGCTATTCAAGCCTATTTGACAGCGTGTGCAGGAGCTCGAGTACTGCGCTCCTGTGCTGCGTGTTCAGCCAGGAAGCATCTCAGGCTAGTGCAAGCCTCCAATTTTCTCAAAAATCCTAAATTTATCTGCTTGGCACCTCCAGAGCTTTTATAAAAGCTATTTAGATACTTTGCCCCCTCTCATGCTATTTAAAAAGTGAAACTTAGCAAGAAATGTAATGAAAAGAAGAACCCTAAAGGAAGAGATAAGTTTGGTCTCCATGCTAAGAAGTGGCTCTTCTACCAAATAACATCTCCATTTACATAACTAGCTCCACACTGCCAAGCCTTGACACTACTGTCTCCTCACCATCCCACTCACCCTCTTCATATCATTTCATAAACAGTTTTGAGGGTTTTGATTTTAAATCAAGAGTAAGATACAAAATGTCCAGAGAAGGTAGTGATGACAATGGCGAGGGAGGCCAAGGGCCTAGAAGACAACAAAGAAAGGGTGGAAGAGTGAACAGGTTTGAGCCTTTACGCACCAAGGAGTTGACAACCTCCCCTACCATAGTTCCATATTTCCAAGAGGTAAGATGTTTTGATTTATGTGAAAAAGTACAAAGAGTCAAAAGTCACCTTGAGTTTTCTATACTTTTCATCCTAAACCTCCACAGCCACCAGGTACACCTAGCTGGGGTAAATTTTGAGCTGTCCACCAATACAATTGCTAAGGCCACTGGAATACATTGTATGGGAGAAAAATTGTTCAAACAGGTGAATTTGTACTTGAGCCATTACCAACCTTTCTTGAAACCAAGATACCAAGCTGATTGCAAGACTATTTTTCCCTTTTCCCATATGTTGGAAAGATATGCCCTTTTAATGAAAGTCATCATGAAGTATTTTACATGAGAGGGAAGGTTTTTTAGACTTTATTCCTACCATATAAGACTGCTTATGCACTTCATTAGAGCCAAGCTACTACATTTTCCTTATTACCTTTATAGAAGTATTGATAAGATGTCATAAATTGTGAAAAAGAGGCCTCCTTCAGAAAAAATGCAGAGTCTTTTCCACCATTCTCTTATGAAGATGATTGTGTTGCATCAATTAGAGCAACATGGTATCCCATGGGAAGTGTTCATCGCCCATGATGTTTTCAGAAATCCACAACCTGTTCCTCTGCAAAGTTTACCCTCATCATCTCATCCACCTTCCTCCATTCCTCCATTACCCCTCACTCACCATTAATCATCCTCTCCACATGAATCCTCTCCCCAAGAGAATTTCCCTCCTTCACCTTCTCCTAAAGAATAAGGACAAGAAGAAAGTGATGCAGAGCAAAACGAAAATGACAATCAAGAGGAAAGTGATAGTCAAGAAGAAAGGACAAATGATGGAGAATAAGAAAGTGAAAATTAAGAAAATGATGATGAGGAAGAAACAAATGACAGTGAGGAAGAAGAAACACATGATGAAGCAGAAAGTGACTATCATAAGGAAGAAAATGACAATAATGAAGAAGCAGAAAATGATGATGAGGAGGATGATGATGAAAATCATGAGATAGAGGTAGATTATGAAGAGGTAGACGACTTAGAACAAGAAAGCAATGATAATGAAGATAATGCAGAGGATGATGAAAACAAAGGCAGTGATCTAGATGAGGAGGAAGAAACAAATGAAAGTTAAGAGACATAGGTATATTTTGAAGAGAAAAATAGTGAAGATGAAGAAGAAAGAAATGGGCCAAATAGTGAGGAAGAAACAGATGAAAAAGAGGCAGATGAAAGTAATGAAGAAGAGACAAATGAAGAAGGGACAGATGATGAAAAGACAGAATTAGAAGAACAAACAGAGACATCGAATGAGGAAGGGACAAATGATGAAAAGATAGAATTAGAAGAGACAGAGGAAGAATTTGAAGAAAAGGGAAGTGAACATGATAGCGGGAAAAACAATGAAAATAATGAAGAGGACAATTTAGAACAAAATTACAATGCAGAAGATATGGAAGAAGAAGAAAATGATGAAGATGCACCAAATAGTAATGAAGACACTAACAAAGACACCTCTAATAGTGGCAACACAGAAAATGATGATGGAAATGATAATGTTGCAAACACAGAGGAGGATAATGAAGACACCATAATGACTGATAGCCCTAAATATAATGAAAATAGTGACACTATGAATGTAATATTCCTAAAATTAGGCTACAGCTAATGGGAATATTAAATTTTGTTTCTTGCACTTAGTAGGTGAATAAATGGGTGAAAGAGACCCATACTTGTCTTGTGATAGAATAAAATCCTTCTTGGTGTGAAAAGGGGATAAATTAGTGGCTGGATTTTGCACTTCCCATATGTGAACAGGAAAAAAATCATGTTGACTTAGTCAAGTTGACCAAGTCAACAACGGAACATGGAGGAGCAGTCTTGATAGAGCTAGAATGCAGTTTTGGAGGGAAAAAATTCACATGGCGTTGGAAACCCTAATATGTGGGACCCAAGGTGAGGAGGATCACAAAACTTATAAGGAGGAAGATAGTAGACTTTTGGGGTTAGCTTATGGATTATTTATTTTGGTCTGCTTAGACCCTTGAGCATTCTTCAACTATTGAGTTGAGTATGCAGTCCTGTTCAGCACAAGGCATTCCTGCTTAGGGATTCCTTCAGTGAAGGCGATCTACCTTCTAGTGAAGGGGATTTGCCTTTCACTTAGAGGATCTATTGGAGGAGGCTATTGTATTGATCATATCAGATCAACCACACTTTCTAGATCTGTATTTTGCAGTAGATTTTCAGCCTTAGGGCCTAGATCTACAACTTGTACATGGTGTTTTGCTGAAAACCCTTAAGGGGTTCTTTAAAGGAGGTTGTATAGTGCTTAGATTTGAAATAGATCTATCTTTCGAGGCACATATCAGCCCTAGATCTTATGTATAATCATTTGCTATAAAGCAGAGTTTAATATAATAATGTTGAAAGGGTCTTCCAAACCTTTCACATAATTACAACACCTCAACTCGAGGATTTTTTCCATCCACAAATGCTAGTCATCTATAATTTTTTTCTTTCTATAGATGACTAAATGTTTATCCCAGATTTCTAGAAATAAAATTCATGAATATTGTGAGTTCTAGAAATCTCACTTCCTTCATTATCCCTAGGATAATTTTTTCACTATTTTACTACTCTACCAAGTCATGGCCAGCCTACCGATCCCAGAAAACAAAATCATGGACTTATGCCACTCATTCTCACAATGTTTGCCACCTTTGACCTTACCACTCTATTTTGACTTGCCTAACCCTTCTACTTACACCTTAGATTCCCAAGTAGCCTAACCTTTTCCCCTATTCACCAAGTGCCTCAAGCAATGGTGGTTTTAAGCTACCTTTCTAGGCTCTTTAGACAAATCAAATTCATCAGTTTCTAGGATTGCAATGCATAAAGGTTTGTCAAAACTCTATTTTACACCTACAAACCCTAAGTCAAGTTTTCAGCCAATGACCAAGTCCAAAAGGCCTCCCAATATGTCACGTAGGGTTTCATAGGTTATTCATTTTTTTGGTTTTCTAAAAATAAATTTATTTCATGTGCCAAGAAGGTAAATCAAATGGAAAATGAAGGTTAGCTCATGATTTTCCAAAAGGTATCAAAAAGCCTTCAAGAAAGGACCTCCTTGGTCAAAGCACAACTTCTGCAAAAGACAACTCCTCATCTTAGACATTTCTGCAGGAATGAATGAGATGGCCATCAATAGAAAAAGAGGTAAGGTAAGAAGGGTAAATCATCACAAAGGATATTCATAGCAAAGGAAGAAAACATGCCTATGAACAAAGAAAATTAGGGTTTTTATAATTGATTGGAAAAACAGGTGTTGCCCAACAAGGAGTCCATGCAAAGGACCACAAGGACAGAAGTACATCAGCACCACTGAGCATAATTGAAGATTTATTGAAACAAGAAATGAAGGTGAGAGACCTCCTTGATGACAGCAGGCAGACGTTGAAAAGTGATACCAGAGGATGACTTACATGGTTTGTCAAGGCAACACTATTTCACTGCACCTAAGGGAGAAATTGTAAATAATATTAGTGTGAGGTAACCTAAGTTTTCAAGTACAATCAAAGTTATTAAAAATAGTCAAGATAAGGAAAGCATGAGGTAAAGTGTCAAAATGGAAAATCATGCCAAACATGAAATCCCTGTTGGATAACTAAAGGTTGTCAAATTCCAAGAATGACAAAGGAATCAAAAATAATTTGTGTCATGGCACTTGCAATACATCAGAAGTGGCCGAGGGGAGGTATTGACAAACTTGATGGAAAAGGAGTAAGGTCACTGTGCAAGACAGACTTATTGTACCTCTGGAAAATCAATGATAGAAAGAAGCTACTTCCTCAGTCACCCTTTAAACAAGAAGCATTTAAACTCCTAGGTAAGAAATGAGGTGTTTTATAAGAATTTTCCATCATTCACAGTGCAAAAAAAGTTAACAAAAAAAGTTTGAAGACATGAGAATGGCTAAAACACAGTGTAACCATGCAACTCCACTAGGTGCTAGCAAAACAAGTTTTAAAGGAATATCAACAGACCAAAGAGAGCTAAATTCCATCATCTCAATTACCAAAAATCAGTAAGAAGAAGGGTTGAGATGATAAAAGATCATTTTTATGTTTAGGTCACCTCCTGCAAAAGAAAAGAAGATATCAGTGACAAAGTGACAAAGTAAAGCTCAAGACATTAGAAAAGTGGGTTTTTAGCTTTAATTATTAATTCCAAGGGTATAAAGGCACCACATTCATCACTAAACACCGTTTTTCACTTGCAAAAAGGAGTGACAGGTTTTAAAGGTGAAATTTTTGAGTTCCTAGTAGACCTCGGGCAAAAAAAAATCTTGCGCTACGCTCCTCAAAACGCGTGCTATGCACCTGTGTGTGCCATATTTGAAAATTTCCATAGGTCGTTGCGTGCCTGTGTAGTGGTGCTACATGTTTATCACATGCAGGACTACCCGACACCACTCTTCCCGAGCTGCGATGCACTAGGCCATTCAGCGCAGAGGCCCGACATCACTCTGCCCGAGATGCTATGCGCTGGGCCGTTTAGCGTAGAGGCTCGACACCAAACAGGCTCGAGCTGCTATGCATTGGGCCGTTTAGGCCTGACCTGACAGTCATGCAGAAGGCTATTTGCTTTGCTTGGGTGCTACGTTCTGGGCTATTCAAGCCTATTTGACAGCGTGTGCAGGAGCTCGAGTACTGCGCTCCTGTGCTGCGTGTTCAGCCAGGAAGCATCTCAGGCTAGTGCAAGCCTCCAATTTTCTCAAAAATCCTAAATTTATCTGCTTGGCACCTCCAGAGCTTTTATAAAAGCTATTTAGATACTTTGCCCCCTCTCATGCTATTTAAAAAGTGAAACTTAGCAAGAAATGTAATGAAAAGAAGAACCCTAAAGGAAGAGATAAGTTTGGTCTCCATGCTAAGAAGTGGCTCTTCTACCAAATAACATCTCCATTTACATAACTAGCTCCACACTGCCAAGCCTTGACACTACTGTCTCCTCACCATCCCACTCACCCTCTTCATATCATTTCATAAACAGTTTTGAGGGTTTTGATTTTAAATCAAGAGTAAGATACAAAATGTCCAGAGAAGGTAGTGATGACAATGGCGAGGGAGGCCAAGGGCCTAGAAGACAACAAAGAAAGGGTGGAAGAGTGAACAGGTTTGAGCCTTTACGCACCAAGGAGTTGACAACCTCCCCTACCATAGTTCCATATTTCCAAGAGGTAAGATGTTTTGATTTATGTGAAAAAGTACAAAGAGTCAAAAGTCACCTTGAGTTTTCTATACTTTTCATCCTAAACCTCCACAGCCACCAGGTACACCTAGCTGGGGTAAATTTTGAGCTGTCCACCAATACAATTGCTAAGGCCACTGGAATACATTGTATGGGAGAAAAATTGTTCAAACAGGTGAATTTGTACTTGAGCCATTACCAACCTTTCTTGAAACCAAGATACCAAGCTGATTGCAAGACTATTTTTCCCTTTTCCCATATGTTGGAAAGATATGCCCTTTTAATGAAAGTCATCATGAAGTATTTTACATGAGAGGGAAGGTTTTTTAGACTTTATTCCTACCATATAAGACTGCTTATGCACTTCATTAGAGCCAAGCTACTACATTTTCCTTATTACCTTTATAGAAGTATTGATAAGATGTCATAAATTGTGAAAAAGAGGCCTCCTTCAGAAAAAATGCAGAGTCTTTTCCACCATTCTCTTATGAAGATGATTGTGTTGCATCAATTAGAGCAACATGGTATCCCATGGGAAGTGTTCATCGCCCATGATGTTTTCAGAAATCCACAACCTGTTCCTCTGCAAAGTTTACCCTCATCATCTCATCCACCTTCCTCCATTCCTCCATTACCCCTCACTCACCATTAATCATCCTCTCCACATGAATCCTCTCCCCAAGAGAATTTCCCTCCTTCACCTTCTCCTAAAGAATAAGGACAAGAAGAAAGTGATGCAGAGCAAAACGAAAATGACAATCAAGAGGAAAGTGATAGTCAAGAAGAAAGGACAAATGATGGAGAATAAGAAAGTGAAAATTAAGAAAATGATGATGAGGAAGAAACAAATGACAGTGAGGAAGAAGAAACACATGATGAAGCAGAAAGTGACTATCATAAGGAAGAAAATGACAATAATGAAGAAGCAGAAAATGATGATGAGGAGGATGATGATGAAAATCATGAGATAGAGGTAGATTATGAAGAGGTAGACGACTTAGAACAAGAAAGCAATGATAATGAAGATAATGCAGAGGATGATGAAAACAAAGGCAGTGATCTAGATGAGGAGGAAGAAACAAATGAAAGTTAAGAGACATAGGTATATTTTGAAGAGAAAAATAGTGAAGATGAAGAAGAAAGAAATGGGCCAAATAGTGAGGAAGAAACAGATGAAAAAGAGGCAGATGAAAGTAATGAAGAAGAGACAAATGAAGAAGGGACAGATGATGAAAAGACAGAATTAGAAGAACAAACAGAGACATCGAATGAGGAAGGGACAAATGATGAAAAGATAGAATTAGAAGAGACAGAGGAAGAATTTGAAGAAAAGGGAAGTGAACATGATAGCGGGAAAAACAATGAAAATAATGAAGAGGACAATTTAGAACAAAATTACAATGCAGAAGATATGGAAGAAGAAGAAAATGATGAAGATGCACCAAATAGTAATGAAGACACTAACAAAGACACCTCTAATAGTGGCAACACAGAAAATGATGATGGAAATGATAATGTTGCAAACACAGAGGAGGATAATGAAGACACCATAATGACTGATAGCCCTAAATATAATGAAAATAGTGACACTATGAATGTAATATTCCTAAAATTAGGCTACAGCTAATGGGAATATTAAATTTTGTTTCTTGCACTTAGTAGGTGAATAAATGGGTGAAAGAGACCCATACTTGTCTTGTGATAGAATAAAATCCTTCTTGGTGTGAAAAGGGGATAAATTAGTGGCTGGATTTTGCACTTCCCATATGTGAACAGGAAAAAAATCATGTTGACTTAGTCAAGTTGACCAAGTCAACAACGGAACATGGAGGAGCAGTCTTGATAGAGCTAGAATGCAGTTTTGGAGGGAAAAAATTCACATGGCGTTGGAAACCCTAATATGTGGGACCCAAGGTGAGGAGGATCACAAAACTTATAAGGAGGAAGATAGTAGACTTTTGGGGTTAGCTTATGGATTATTTATTTTGGTCTGCTTAGACCCTTGAGCATTCTTCAACTATTGAGTTGAGTATGCAGTCCTGTTCAGCACAAGGCATTCCTGCTTAGGGATTCCTTCTCCTTCATTGAGTGATCTCTTGGAGGAGTTGTGTTCTTCATTTCCCACATCTGGGCTTGTGGCCAAGCAGCCTCCTTCAGCCACATCGTTAGTCCTATAGCAGGGGATGTTGCATTGTAGGGTGTTGCATAGGGAGACTTACAACACCAGCTCCTGATCTTATATTTCAGAGGAGGGAGCTCCCCTTGCTTTGCAAGATATGTACAGGAGGTTCCAGGGAATATTTTACATCTTGGCATTTTTCCAAATCAATTTTCATCATCTACAACATATTTATCTTCAGAAATTGTTTCATTTTCTAGAATGCAACAGTAGCAGGGTTTGATCCCCTGCTTGTGAGCTTGTTCCTTGGAGGAAGGGCCAACTCTTCTCACGGAAAGCTATTTATTTCATTATTCTCTTGTTTTTTGTATATTTCAGTAACATTTATTCATTTCTGTAGTATAACTACGTTTTTCAGATCCATATCTATAGATCTTCTCTTTTGTACCTTTGTCTCTCATGAAACCCCTTACGTGTTAATCTCATTTTGTTTAAAGAGGGAGGGATCTCCATTTTCTCTGCCATTGGGTGCTCTCAGGCTACAAAAATATTATGTAAAATTATTTTCTATATAAAACCTTAATAAAATAACACTATTCATACTTCATCTCTTTCTTTATGAGTTAGGCTATGGGGTTTGGGCTTATTTGAGACATATTGACTTGGGGAGATCTGTCTATACTGGCTAGAGTGATTTGTTCCACCTATAATTCTGCATGTGAGTTGTATATGATGTATTATAAGGGATCCAAGTCCCATTCCTCATATTTATAGCATTATTTTCTAAAGACAGTTGTTTTATGCCCTATATTACTGCATTTCCCCACTTGGGAAGGAGGATATAGGCCATATGCTTGCTGAGGTTATTTCATTTGCTAGTGAGATTTTATTTTAAATATAACGAGTTGATATAAATTTCCATGCTCATGATTTTCTGAAGCTCCAAATTTAGAATATCTTAGGATATTCTATTTGTTATAGAAAATCCCTATTTTGGGATATTACAGTGTAAAGAGGGAGGGATCTCCATTTTCTCAGCCATTGGGTGCTCTCAGGATCCATATCTATTATGTCACATTATTTTCTGCATAAACCCTTAATAAAATAGCACTATTATTGCTTCATCTCTTTCTGTATGAGTTAGGCTATGGGGTTTGGGCTTATTTGAGACATATTGACTTGGGGAGATTTTTCTATACTGGATAGAGTGATTTTTTCGACCTCTAATTATGCATGTGAGTTGTATATGATGTATTATAAGGGATCCATGTCCCATTCCTCACATGTATAGCATTATTTTCTGAAGACAACTGTTTTATGCCCTATATTGCTGCATTTCCCCACTTGGGAAGGAGGATATAGGCCATATGCTTGCTGAGGTTCTTTCATCTACTGGTGAGATGTTATTTTACATCTAATGAGCTGATCTATATTGCCATGCTCATGATTTTCTGAAGCTCCAACTTTATAATATCTTAGGATATTCTATTTTTTGTAGAAAATCCCTATTTTGGGATATTACACTATAATATCCCAAAATAGGGATTTTATACAAAAAATAGAATATCCTAAGATATTATAAATTTGGAGCTTCAGAAAATCATAAGCATGGAAATATATATAAGCTCATTAGATGTAAAATAACATCTCACCAGCAGATGAAAGAACCTCAACAAGCATATGGCCTATATCCTCCTTCCCAAGTGGGGAAATGCAACAATATAGGGCATACAACAAATGTCTTCAGAAAATAATGCTATACATGTGAGGAATGGGACTTGGATCCCTTATAATATATCATATACAAATCACATGCAAAATTAGAGGTGGAACAAATCACTCTAGCCAGTATAGATAGATCTCCCCAAGTCAATATGTCTCAAATAAGCCCAAATCTCATAGCCTAACTCATATAGAAAGAGCTACAGCAAGAAAAAAATTATTTTATTAAAGGGTTTATGTAGAAAATAATGTGACATAATAGATCTAGAGCCTAAGAGCATCCAATGGCTGAGAAAATAGAGATCCCTCCCTCTTTATATAAAATAAGATTAACCCGACAGGGGTTTCATGAGAGACAAAGGTACAAAAGAGAAGATATGCAGATATAGACCTGAAAAACACAATTATACTATAGCACTAAATAAATATGACTGAAATATACAAGATAAAGGAGAAGAATGAAGTACAGAGCTTTCTGGGAGAAGGGTTGGCCCTTCCTCCAAGGAATAAGCTCACAAGTAAGGGATCAAACCCTGCTACTGCTGCACTCTAGAAAATGACGTAGTTTCTGAAGCTAACGGTGCTATATAGAATGAAAAGTTATTTGGACACATTCCAAGATGTAAAATATGCCCTGGAACCTCCTGTATAGATCTTGCAAAGCAAGGGCAGCTCCCTCCTCTGAAAGATAAGCTTAGGAGCTAGTGTTGTAAGTCTCCCTCTACAACACCTTGCAACACAACATCCCCTTCTATAGGAATAATGTTTTCACTGAAGGAGGTTGCTTGGACACTAGCCCAGATGTGGGAAATGAAGAACAGAACTCCTCCAAGAGATCACTCATTGAAGGAGAAGGAATGCCTTGTGCTGAACAATACTGCATACTCAACTCAATAGCTGAAGAATGCTCAAGAGTCTAAGTAGACCAAAATCAATAATCCATAAGCTAATCCCAAAGTCTGCTATCTTCCTCCTTATAAGGTTTGTGAGCCTCCTCACCTTGGGTCCCACCTATTAGGGTTTCCAAGACCATGTGAATCCTTTCCCTCCAAAACTGCGTTGTAGCTCTATCAAGACTACTCCTCCATGCTACATTGTTGACTTGGTCAACTTGACTGAATCAACATGATTCTTTTCTTGTTCACACATGGGAAGTGAAAAATATAGCCACTAAGTTATCCCCTTTTCACACCAAGAGGGATTTTATGCTATCACAAGACAAGTATGGGTCCCTTTCACCCATTTATTCACCTACTAAGTGAAAGAAACAAAATTTAATATTCCCATTAGCTGTAGGCTAATTTTAGGAATATTACAGTCCTCCCCTCCAAAATGTTTCTTGTCCTCAAGAAAATGCAAGGATAGAACTAGAAATTCTCCTCTCCTCCTCCTGTAGCATCCTAATATGATGATCTCCCCCAAATAATAAGATGTTGTCTCAACAATGAAACTCCATAGTGCCTCTCCGAAGCAAAAAAATTGGCATTTGGTGCACATCCCAAATGGCTGTCATCATGCAAAAGTAAAATACTCAAGGAGACAACCATGTGCTGTCTGGAGGTCCTTTCAAGGCATGGAGTGTGAAATGCATGGGAAATCCATCCATCCCAAGCTATCATCCATATGAAATGAGTCACCCTACAACATGGAAACTCATGAAGAATCTCCTCCACCTTTGGCTCCTAAAGTGTAGGTGGGCTGAATAAATGAACATGATAGGCAAGAAGGCCTATCCCATGCTGTCCTCCTCTCCACTTATGATGAGTGTAGAGGGCAAGCTGATCTTGGGCTGCACCATGATTGCCCTCTAATGGCAAGAAGAATACTGAGTCTCCAAGGACCCTTTCTCCAAAGTCATGAGCCATGCCAACCCAAACCATTCCATACAAGAAGAATGGAACATCATCACCATATGACATCCAAATCAAAAAAATGATGAAGGTTGTGTGCAAGTTTGGATGGTACAAATGGTTTTCCAAGTGGATACTCCACAGTCTCCCCAACTGCTGTTTGATAACATCTTGTGGCAAGTGGTTTCTCAATGAGTTACAAGTTGTGCATGTTTTCTCCTCCACCATCGGGTAGTGATCAGCAGTGAATATCAACCGTATATAGTCAAAATAACAATTTACTTTCCCAAAATCATGTATAGATGGGCTACTAGCATTACAAGTATTGGCCCTAAAGTGACCATGAGACCCAAAAATACTCTTGTGTGGAGCAATGCACTGTTCATATATAATGAGAAGATACAAATACTCAATGGAGTAATCAATAAGTACAGAAATGCGTTTCTTACCATTCATAAGGAGTGGGCTAAAAGTGAGGTCCATGAATGAGCCCTCCCATGAGGATCTCCTCATAAGAATCTGCAAGAAGATGGGATACATACTCCCCTTGGAACACTCCATTAATAAGAACATAATCCCATATGACAACACTATGGGCCTTAGTGATAAGGCTCCATGACTCCTCCCCTTGACATTCCACATGCCAAAGTCATCCACCAACATGCTGCTATGTGAGAAGATCTTCTCCCTACATGGAAGTCTCTCATAATCCTCCAATGCTGAAGGGTAGCCTTCTTGCACCTTGAATGTGCCTTCCTCCTCTCTAGAAATATCATGAAAAGTATGGGAAATTTTTTTCCCATACTCTCCCAAGAAACCATAGCAACAACAACTCTTGCTGCTCCCTCATCTCTCCCTCATACAAGCCATAGAGTAAGATCATGATGGTTTTCTTGTATGATGCCCAATACAAACAATTTTTTTGTTGTTCTATAATATGGGTGCCATGCCATGCCTTCCTCCACCACATACCTTTTGTCCATGGGTATGAATCAAGATGGCCAAACTCTCTCAAGAGTATCCAACGTAGCTTTGCTTCTTGCTGCCCTGTGTCATAAATCTGCAAGTGGCTCACAAGCCTCTTGCTCTCCATCCACCTCCATTTATCCAAATGTGGATGCCCCTATTCATTCTCTCCTTTGGTATCTTCCCAATGAAGACTACCATCTCCCAAAGCAGCTATTCCTCCTTTCACCTCATGGGAAGTTGAGATGTAACCCTTTGGAGATCTCCTAAAGAAGAACTCACATCACCATTCCTCTTAGATACAAAAGAATCCAAGCGTGCTGAAGGTAAAACATCATCAGAAAGTGGCACAACACTCATCATTCCCTCCACAATCTTGTACCCCATCTCCTCATGCTGCATGCAACTCAATAAACGTGCAGAGGGATGAATGTTTATCCCTTCTTGGATCAACCCCAAGTTGCACAGCGCTGTGCAAGCTTGTTGCTCCACATCAGTACTGTGTTTTGATCCTAGACCATGTGGAGACAGTTCCCCAAGATTTTCCATAAGATTCCTTGAAAGGATAACAAATGGAAATCCATGCATACCTTGATGAGTCCCGGGAACATCTTGTGTGGTAGAAAGAGTCCTTTCCTTCATTGTGTTGGCTTATCCAAATACTGCTACAGATGGCCGCCCCTCCATGATTGTGACAGTGTTGGTACAAGGCTCCTCAAGTGGAGAAGAGGACTCCTCCTTCTCGGATCTTCTACTGTAAAATATTCTAATTAACTGGTGAGTGAAATCTGCAAAAGTGGACAGTCTTGCATGATTCACATGGCTGAACCACCAGGTTCTTGCCTTGCCCTCCATGTGCAGCGCTGAGATCTCCACAGCCTCTTTTTCCACTACCGGATGTAGCAGGAAAAATGCCTCTAACTTCATCACCCAAGATTCCGATGTACATAAGGGTGATCCATCAAAGATAGAAAATAGGAATCTATTTCCCCTTATCATCCTTTTGCTACATGGCCTTCTTCCTTCTCTCAGTTGGATAAACTGAGGGAGATCTAGGGTCTCTTTGGAAGCCCTAGGTTGGCACTTGTACTCTGCCAAATACCCACTCAGGATCTCATGTTCTAAGTGGTCTTATTGCTATCCACTTCCTCTATGAGGATAGGAAGTGCATGGATCTTCTTCTTATTCTTGAAACCTTCTAGAGGTCTCACTACAACTTTCTCCTTCTTGAAACCCTCTTGGAGTTTCATTGCATCTCTCTTATTTCCTCTTAGATTTGAAAATTGATGAGAGTAATTTCATCCTCTCCATAATTTTGTTCTCCTCTTATTCTTATCTTCTAATTGGATCTAAAATCCATAGGCTGAGCCAAGATAGCAGCTTTGATAACAATGTAATATCCCAAAATAGGGATTTTCTACAACAAATAGAATATCATAAGATATTATAAAGTTGGAGCTTTAGCAAATCATGAGCATGGAAATGTATATTAGCTCATTAGATTTAAAATAACATCTCACCAGCATATGAAAGAACCTCAGCAAGTATATGGCCTATATCCTCCTTCCCAAGTGGGGAAATGCAGCAATATAGGACATAAAACAACTGTCTTCAGAAAATAATACTATAAATGTGAGGAATGGGACTTGGATACCTTAGAATACATCATATAAAACTCACATGCAGAATTAGAGGTGGAAAAAATGACTCTAGCCAGTATAGACAGATCTCCCCAAGTCAATATATCTCAAATAAGCCTAAACCCCATAGCCTAACTCATACAGAAAGAGATGAAGCAAGAACATCATTATTTTATTAAGGTTTTATGTAGAAAATAATGTGAAATAATATATTTGGAGCCTAAGAGCACCCAATGGCTGAGAAAATGGAGATCCCTCCCTCTTTATACAAAATAGGATTAACCCAACAGGGGTTTCATGAGAGACAAAGGTACAAAAAGCAGTCTATGAGGAATCTTGGATCTGGCATGAAGGGTTGGCCCTTACTCCAAGGAACAAGCTCTCAAGCAGGGGATCAAACCCTGCTACTGCTGCACTCTAGAAAATGATGTAGTTTCTGAAGCTAACAGTGCTGTAGAGGATGAAAAGTGATTTGGACACATGCCAAGATGTAAAATATGCCTTGGAACCTCCTGTATAGATCTTGTAATGCAAGGGGAGCTCCCTCCTCTGAAAGATAAGCTTAGGAGCTGGTGTTGTAAGTCTCCCTCTGCAACACCCTGCAACACAACGTCCCCTGCTATAGGAATAACGTTGTGGCTGAAGGAGGCTGCTTGGCGACAAGCCTGAATGTGGGAAATGAAGAACATAAATCCTCCAAGAGATCACTCAATGAAGGAGAAGGAGTCCCTAAGCAGGAATGCCTTGTGCTGAACAACACTGCATACTCAACTCAACAGTTGAAGAATGCTCAAGAGTCTAAGCAGACCAAAATCAATAATCCATAAGCTAACCCCAAAATTCTGCTATCTTCCTCCTTATAAGGTTTGTGAGCCTCGTCACCTTGGGTCCCACCTATTAGGGTTTCCAACACCATGTGAATCCTTTCTCTTCAAAACTGCGTTGTAGCTCTATCAAGACTTCTCCTCCATGCTGCGCTGTTGACTTGGTCAACTTGACTGAATCAACATTATTCTTTTCCTGTTCGCACATGGGAAGTGAAAAATCCAGCCACTAAGCTATCCCCTTTTCACACCAAGAGGGCTTTTATGCTATCACAAGACAAGTACGGGTCTCTTTCACCCTTTTATTCACCTACTAAGTGCAAGAAACAAAATTTAATATTCCCATTAGCTGTAGGCTAATTTTAGGAATATTAAAATGAGCCCAAAAAGAAGTCAAGAGATTGATGATAGTGGTGAAGGTCATGACAGTGATGTTAGCATGAAGGAAAATGAAAACACCTCTCAAGAGGGCAGTCAAGAACAAAATGAAGAAAACATAAATGCATAGATCATTGATGAAAGAAATGCAATCTTGAAGTCAGTCATGGTAAGAGCATTCTAGTAAACAAATTTGATTTCCTCCCTCTCACATATCAAAGATGATCAAGGCAAGTGTTTGCTACCTCCAAGAGGCAAGGGACCTTGCCATCTACATCAGTTCAAAGGCTTGACAAGGGAAAAGAAAAGATGAAAAAAGATAAGAAAGGTAAGGGAGGCAGGATGAATACTCAAAAGCCACAATTCATTGACCTAGATAGTGATAATGAAGATGAGGAGCTGGCCACTAGAATACTACTCCAAAGCAAGGATGCCCAAATCAGGGAGTGGGAGAGGGATTTTGAGGTGGCACAATATATCATTCAGTACTAAAAGAATGAACACAATCACTTGAAGAATATAAAGAGGGGCCTTGCTCTCCAGAAAAACATGACCAAACATTATGCCATGAAAAACAAGCTTTCTAGTGCCAAAATGAAGGAAGCCCTCATGGAAATTCAAGAAATAAAAGAAGAAAATGGAAAATCTAGGCTTGGAATCTTGTTACAAGCCTCTCTACAGGTCTCCCAAAACACATGAGGCACTCATCCACCAAATTTGGGAGAATTTTGACAAGTTTTTTGTTTTTTGCTAATTTTGAGGGCCAAGAGGGTAGCACACATGGTGATACGACTTTTATCAGAGCATATTCAGGAGGAAAGGCTCACATTTTTGGAATCCTCATCTCAAATATAACATGCTCACAAAGTTTCAGATCAATTGGAGTTGTTTTGGTCCTCCAAAAGGGTCAAAAACACCCTATTTTTCACCATTCTGTATGCTTTTGAGGACATCTGCTGTGCCTTCACCAGCCTTGGAATTTTTAATTTTTGAATAGTTTTCAGTGGTTAAATCAAAGAACCAAGGGTAGATCTGGAAATCATACTTAGAGGGCTTTCCAACGGGCCATCAAAGAGCCTTTTTTGACATTAGGAAGGCCTTCAAAACACTGCTGCAAGATGACCTAATTTTCTTTCTCCTATGCTACGCACTTGGCATGGAAATTCCTCCTAGAACACTGTGCTGCGCCCTTAGTAGATGGAAAGTCAAAAATGTATGCTTGGAAAGTTTTAGGAGGCTTGTTAGTCGTAAAATATCATTTTCGTTGCTAAAAATGTCTGAATATATATATATTTTTAGATATTTTGTGCCTTGGGCCTTGTAAGGTCTCAAGGACAATAGTGACATTTATGACTAGCCATTAGGCTTCTAGATACTCTATTAGGTTTTTCTCCTCCTTACTGATTAAATAGAGTATTGAGGACTCACTATAAATGTTGGTTTTTGATGAGTTTTGAGAGCAATACATGGTTCTTTGAGGTTGAAGAGCAATTTGGTTTTATGGAGCTTGTGAATGATATGCTTTGATTGATGATGATGAAAGCTTGCTTTCCGGATCCCTGAGCTGGGTGAATGGTGATGTGTCTCTAATTTTTTCATGTTTTCTTGTTTATCATTATGTCCATCTTTCTATGTTGCAGTAGATCAGAAAATTATATGCTATGAAATGTTGTTTGAGGCACCTTATTCCTCTTGTTTGCTACTGTCTTTATGTTTTCCTCTGCTGGGTGTGTTTAAGGAATTCTTAGTTTCTCCTTAGGCCTCTTTATGCTTGTTTATTTCATCAATGGATTAATATGCTAGTTTCCAAATATGTTTTAATCCAAACCCTATTTATTTGATGCCATCTAAACTCTGTTTTGAAATCTCCCTTTGAAGTATTACTTGTTAGGTTAAGCTAAGGAGGTCTTGCTCTGATCTTGCCCTTTTTCCATGCTTACCAGTTTGCCTCAAAGTTCTTTATAGCTTGATTGATGATGTATAGGATTTCCCTCTTCATTGGTTAAATTTATTTGTCATTTAATATGTTTTCAAACTTTGAAGGTGAAATCACTGAAGTTAGATATGATTTCTTGCTTTCTGTGTTTCACTAAATTGTTCATCTTGAATGTCTATTTGTTTAGGTGTTGTCATTGAGTAAATGGTTTGCCCTATATCATGATTATTATCTTTTTCTTATCAGTATTTGAGACCTTCTTATTTATGGGTATATGACAAAGGATTCTTAACTGCCCTTTTCCCTACCTTGTTTTCCCAACTTAATGTCCATTTCACTTAACACATAACCTTAAAAGATCCATTGACCACACTAGATTTTCCCTGTTATACAATATGACTTATTATTGAGATATCCATGACTTTCATAGACTCCATAGCCCAATGATTTGATGACCTCTCATTCCACCTATTCCACTTGATCATTTTACCCAACCCAAAAAAACAAACAAAGCCCTAAACTTCACAAATAGCCTAAAATCAACCATCTAAAGCAAAAAAGTTCACATCCTTTGCATATAATAGAGAGAGCCCTCTCTGAGTCTGGGAAGGCTAGGTCCTAGAACTCCAAATACTAGTTTCATGTGACCCTATGCATTTGGTCCGCCAATATGCTAA
Source organism: Pinus albicaulis (assembly GCA_034641835.2). Taxonomy (NCBI): domain Eukaryota; kingdom Viridiplantae; phylum Streptophyta; class Pinopsida; order Pinales; family Pinaceae; genus Pinus; species Pinus albicaulis. Next base: position 776,772,565 of record CM076576.1, on the reverse strand, counting down.
ATCATGGGACCCTAACGCTCTGGCAATCATGGTGGGACTTTCCGAGTTAGTACCAAACTTAAAAATCCTTAGAAGATTCAAAAGCCCTTGTCAAATAGTATCTATTGATTTATTTCCACCTCATCACCTAAAATTTTGGCGATCACAGTGGGACTCTGAGAAAATAACATCCTAAGCCCTCCTTATAATTTCAGAAACAATCTTTTCAAGTAATATCTATTGATTTATCACCAGCTCATCGCCACACTAAATTCTGGCGATCATGGTGGGATAGAGTACATAGTAGCCGAAAAACTCTTATAGTCTCATTTAAACCCTCAGTTAAGCTTATAAAATCAATTGATAGCCAAGATTAGAATCTGGTTGTTTTCACCATCTTAGCAAAATGATGACTCAACTGTAGGAAAATTATATAAACCTTAGGGCTACATAAAGAACTCAAAAAACCCCAAAACATCCTTAGATTATTTTTTGGTCAGTTATTGGTGGTGGACCATAAATATACATCCTTAAAACAACTAAAAACATCCACCTGGCAACTCCACTAGCCTCCAGTAGGCCTGTTACTTTACTAGTTCTCATTTAGACTCCCTGGGATTGTATCTAATCAGCCCTGGGAAGTTAGAAGCCTAGTTCTACACCGTGTAAGTTTACCAAGCATTAAGAGAGGTCAGCCTTCCAAAACAGTCCTAAAACTTCCAGCCTCTCTAAATTTTGAGTTTGAAATCTGGCTCCATAAAGGATCAATACCAGATCTCATCTAGACCCGAATCCTCCTACCATAGTTGATGACCCAGAGAAGATTTTGTGGCAAACTTCTAGATCTGGAAACTTAACTACTTTTAGGACCATTCATACATCAAGCTATGACCCTGAACATCTTACAGCTTTACAAGATCCCTAGGTTGACTTGCATCACACAAAGAACCTTTTGAGAACCAAGTCACAAACTAATATTGACCAGACTGACCTTGAGCTTGGAGATTTGCAACAGAGTTCTAGTAGAGAAGCCTTTCCTTCCACACCACCTGAATTTTAGATTCTCCATCAATTTAGCTCTTTCTATACCAAATCTTCTTAGAATCAGTTTGCTGGTCCAAGTACTTTCACCACACCCATCCATACAACCACTATGCAAACCAATCCACTTCATCCTACATCTCCTTTCAAAAACCCTCCTCTTGTAAATCCTCCATTAGCTCCCATCATGGCAGCTTGGTATTCCCCCCCTAGTTTCACCCCAACTTTTGGTACCTTTACCAAATGACTACCAATCCAGAATTCCCCACTTCACTGGAGTTGAATCCATCACTTCCCAACAGCATGTAGATAGGATAAATGATGCCTTTGATTATATGGAATTGGAAGAGAAAACCATTAAAATGAGGATATTTGCACAAAGCCTAGGAGGAGAGGCTAAGAAATGGTTTAAATGCTTAGCTCCTAACAACATACATGATCTCCCTTCCCTCTAACAATCTTTCATAAACAAGTGGGAAATCAAGAAAAAACCCCTCCAAATCCTTTCTAAATATAACAATCTTAAGAGGAATGTAGGTGAAAGTGTGCAAGATTATTGCACCAGGTTTAATGGTGTCTACAATGCCCTTCCCCCCTCACATAAAACCACCACAAGGCCTAGCACTAGTGAAATTTCCTGAATTTTGAGATTGCAACAAGATGATGAGCTTAGTGGAAAGAAGTCGCCTTCACTAAGTGGGCTCGCAGTCTATTTTTGGTGCAAAGTCTATTTTTAGACTATGTTGATTTTTGGACATGTCGATCATATTCTATGAGTTGCAGGATGATATTTGTGGATGGTTGGTCAAGTTGGAAAAATAGATGGACTTCTATTTTTAGACATATTGGGCGGAATCTATTTTTAGATTGCCAGTCTAAAAATAGATATGTCGAATATTATTAGCTCTTAATAATATTTGGACTATAATCATTATCTTATTCTCTTGGAGCCTTGACATAATTTTTATATGTAACAGTACGACATAAGAAATTATGCTATTCCTGAGGGTTAAGTGAAGCTATTGCATGGAGACTTCAGTTAGAACTCATGTGACAGAGTTTGGTGGAGTCGATTGAGGAAGTTAGTGGAGTTGTATTCAGTTTAACTCAGTTAAACATAGTTGAGCTAGTTGTATCTAGTCTAACTGATTGATACACTAGTGAGAGTGGTGTGAATTAATTATTAATTAATTCACTAATTATTAACTCATAAATCAACTAAAGAATAAATCAGTTAACTTCAGTGCATGGACAGTTTCAGTGGAGACCAGTGAAGAGGTAGGTGAAAGAGCAGTGTGACTATCAGTTGCTGTCTGTGTATGGGTTTACACCACGTGATGGAGATTCAATGAAATTGTAGAACTAGGTAGGTGGTTTGAAGTTCATTATGAGCCATTCTTCGGCGGTGATTTCGCCGGTAGAGGCAAGCTATCGGGTGGTAGAGATTGGAGCATGTGATTTGCTAGATCGAACACGATTAGTGTGTAGCAATTGGAGATTGTACTGAGAGCTTGTGAGGATCTTTGTCTAATGATTGTTACATGATATCTATGAAATATAATATGCAGATAGTTGGGGGTTTTCAGCTTTAAGTTTTCCCATAAAATACTGTGTTCATATGTGTGAATGTTTATGGTTATGGTTTTAATGTGCACATGTGATTGTTTTTATTTCCGCAATTAATGATCAATGGTAGAAGAGATTCTGTATTGCGCATGAAGTCAAATAGTGTGTGATCAAGATAATCTCAAATGTATAACATATCAGTTATATAAATTTCTACATGGTATCAGAGCGATATTGATCATTGGAGCAATTGCAAAACATTGAAACGATTGAGTTTTGTGCTGGTGGAATTCGAATTTGCAGTAGTGTTTTCTTGGTGTCGAAGTTCAGATGTCTTTCAACGGATTGCGATTGGAGTATTCCCTTGAGGGTAGCTCAAATTATATTGCATGGAAGGACAGGATGGAGGGGGTGTTGGATGACAATGGGTTGAAGGAGCTCATAGATGCAGAAATTCCAAAACTCGCTTCTAGCAATGCCGTCGCACTTGACGCATGGCGAAAGAAGACAAAAAAGTGTCAAAGGATTTTGTTGGAAGGTGTGAAGGATCACATAGTGTCCAACATTCATGGTAAATATTCTCCATTCTTGATGTGGAAATATTTGACAGATTTATTCCAAAGCAAGAGCGACCAGAGGAAGTTGGTGCTCAAGGATAAACTCAGGAACATAAAAATGGAGAAAGGCGACAGTATGCCCAAGTACCTCATGAAGTTCATCCAATGTAGGGATGAGCTGGGAAGTGTGGGGGTGACTGTAGATGATGAGGACTTGGTGAGCTTGGCTCTCCTTGGGCTTCCGAAGAGTTGGCATTCCTATCAGGACTCTGTCAATGGTCGGGAGAAATTTCCGGGATGGGAGCGACTTTGGTCAGATCTTGTGCAAGAGGAGATAAGGCGGAGTACCAGGGACGGATCTTCATCAAAGAACTCTGATGAAGAGAATTGCACTTTGGGCGCCGACGAGGAAGAGAGGAAGAGCAAGAAGAATGCTTCTCAATCCGGTCACGAAGGCAAGCGAGGACATGTCCAAGGTGAAGTGCTTTCCATGTCACGCTTTATGGACATTGTCACCACTAATTGTCCACAGAAGAAGAAAAATAAGCAGGCTGCTGGATCTGCAGCTAGAGAGGCCTTAGCCTTGTAGTTTGAGCTGGATTTTTCACTGATCACATGCTTGGTATCAAGTGTGATGGGTTCAATGTGGTTTCTTGATAGTGGTGCGTCTTTTCATATGACCGGAGATAAATATTTGTTTACTGATCTGGATGAGAAGGATCTTGGAGTGCACATCGAGATGGGCGATGATGGTAGATACAGTGCAACTGGTATTGGGACCATTTCCTTTGAGAGGGAGTCTGGCAAACCTTTCATCTTGAAGGATGTCAAGTATGTTCCAGGATTGAAGAAGAATCTTATCTCTGTGGCGATGTTGGAAGACAAGGGATATGATGTTCTCTTTAGCGAGGGAAAGGCTTTCTTGCGCAGTAAGGCAAATGGTGAAACTCGGAGGATAGGGGTTCGAGTTAAGAACCTTTATCAGTTGCAGGTAGATGGCTGTGCAACAATGGCAGGCAAGGCAGAAAGAGTGGTGAGCCGGGATGAGGGCGAGCTATGGCACGGGAGATTGGGCCATCTTCACCATGGTGCTTTAAAAATTTTGCAATAGATTTCTACTAGGCTTCCCAAAGGTACACTTTCGCAATCAAATCAGTGCAAGGGATGTAATTTGGGAAAATTTGTGAAAGCCACCTTTCATGAGAAGGATAGTCGCGCCACGATGATCCTTGAGAGAATTCACACAGACGTGTGTGGACCTTTCTCAGTAGCTTCGACAGTAAAGCACAGGTACTATGTGATATTTGTTGATGATTTTTCTTGTAAGTGTTGGATCTTCTTCATGCAGAAGAAGAGCGAGACATACTCAAAGTTTTGTGAGTTCAAAGAACTAGTTGAGAAATAATCGGGGAAGCAGGTGAAGGCTCTTAGGAGTGACAATGGTGGTGAATTCATCTCTGGTTAATTCAAGGACTTTTGCAGCGCAAAAGGAATTCGAAGAGAGCTCATAACGCCTCATAACCCACAGCAGAATGGGGTTGCTGAGCGAAAGAACAGAACGATCGTGGGTGCTACACGGGCGATGTTGCATGATCAGGGCCTTCCCATAAACTTGTGGGCTGAGGCATGCAATACTACGGTTTATGTGAAAAACCATTTTCCTCACAGGATACTTGGCATGAGTACACCCGAGGAGGCGTTTTCTGGTAGGAAGCCTGATATTTACCATTTGAGGATTTTTGGTTCACTTGTTTACATTCATGTGACGAAGGATGCCAGGAAGAAGATGGAGCCGACTGCAAAGGTTGGGATTTTTGTGGGGTACATTGATACGCCCCACAACTATCGTGTGTATTTTCCAAACAGTCACACGACTATTGTGCGACGGGATATCAAATTTCATGAGGAGAAAGCCATGAAGTGTTTTCTTGGGAGGGAGCCACACTTGCATGTAGATGAGGAGCTATTAGTTCCTAAGGATGAGCCTCAGGATGTGGATCAGCCACATGAGGAGGTTCATGGAGTGGAAGAGACCACTCATGTAGCGCCAACCATCAGAGGGAGGAAGCGCACTACAGAAGCTGAGAGACTGGCT
>CM076576.1:775855622-776095038 GCA_034641835.2 Pinus albicaulis | reverse complement strand
ACTTACTTTAAAAAATTAGAGAGAAAAATGTCTTATAAAAATGAAACGAAGCTCAAAAGATTTACTTCAACTCAAAACACGTACATACCTCCAAGAAATGTCTTTTGAATATACGTCCAAGAAATTTTTTACAATTTTCGCCAAAATCACGCCGCCTCTAAGAAATGTCCTCCAAAAAAAGTCTTTAAACCCAAAATTGTAAAATCAACCAAGAAATGCTCTTAAATCCAAACTTTGAAGAAAATTTTTTCAACTCAAAACAAGATCTTTGTAAAATGAGAAGAAGTGTGCGAAATGTGCGAAAATTGTGAATCATTTCGCGCCAATTTATATTGACATATCAAATCTGCATAAAAAAATTTCAAAAAATAAGTAATAGAAAGCTAAAAAAATTTCTCACAACTTTTATTTTTATCGCAAAATGAAATTCTACACAGAAAAATTGTTATAGTTTGCAGAAAGTTGAAGAACCGAAAAAAATGAAAATTTATTCTCAAAAAAGGGCAAAAAGTGTAACCCAGCTTCACATTTTCACCCATCAATCTGAGAGCAATATAAAAACTTTCTCTGAGTTAATACTCGTGCCCTGAAGGTGGAACAAGGTTACTTCAGTTATAACTCCTCTCCATAATTTCTAAAGATTCACTTATACACAAGTGGTAGAGTGATTTTAATGGTTTCAAGTTTTCAATTTCAGAACTGGAGTTTCACTCTTTATAACATGACACATCTCAGACTTATTCCCAACTAAACTACCCCTGAAATCCGCTTAATCTACTGATAAAAATATGGCAGTGGATCTCTTACCTTCTCTTCATGCGGAATTCCTAGAGTTTTTTGGTGAGCTTCAATCAACTTGGTGACCAGAGATATTCGCCTTCAATTCCCTTATTAAAATAGATGCCTATCCTTCTTATTTCTCCACAACTTCTTTGCCTATTTCTTATGTTGCTCTCTCTTGGTTCAAGCTTCTTTATTTTACGTAGCCCCTTCTGTGCATTTTATTTCTTATTTAATTCTGTCACGAGGTGCTAAACGCATGCATGTGTTTGCACAACGTCCTCCTCCTCTTCCTGAGCTTGAACATGGTCGTGATGGTGGAATAAAATGCATTAACACAAATCTCTATTTTTGTTTTAATGGTGAAGGCTTAACACAGTAGTTTTACACAGAGTTTGAATGTGACATTACACAACGTTTTGAAATGTGTTTGACAATTTCATATGCCAACTCACCTTATGACTTACGTACTCCCGTGGTTGTGTTCTTTTGGCTTGTATATTGTCCTTCTTCCATGGTGTTCATACCCATCTTGTCACCGTAACACCACATCCCCACGTTCCTTGTAGTTGCATTTTTCATTCATGGTTGCCTTCATTACGTTGCATGTCCACCTTGGTTTGTTTGCATAATAATTCTCGTGTCCTTTCAATCTTCTGCTTGTTTGCATGTTGCATTTCATTTTTATTATTATGTTTGCATTTTCATACTTTGCAATCATATGTTTACACATTGCGCTCTTATATCATACCTTACGTTTTGTCATTTATATGCATTCTTCTTAATTTATTTGAAAATGACCATAGGATATGTCATTTTAAAATTAAATTATTCTCCTTATGACACTAACCTTTGTGTGGTTTTTGTAGGTCAAACAAATTCCTTAAGGGGGAAATATTTAGTCTTCAATCTTGGATAAAAAATGCTTATAAGATATGTAGGGGTATATGAAATTTTTGTTTTTTAATCGAGGGGTATATGGAATGAATATATGAAATTGAATATGGTATGGTAATGAATGTAGTAATGGTAGGATAATGGAATAATGAGTGTAGGTATTATAGGATAATGGATATAATAGGATAATGAGGGTAGGATAAATCAATGTAAGATGAAAAAAATGTAATAGAATGCATACTCAAGTTAAATTAGTTTTAACAACTCTATATTTTTTTTCAAAATCTAAGGCTCTAAGAACATTTTACTTATTTTACTTTCCCTTTCGCAACATAGCTTGATGTTCATACTGATTTGATGATGACTTTTGCTAGTTCATCCAAATTTGACTCATGATGATAGTTCTTCAAAGATGCATTCAGATGGAATATAAACAATTGTAATTGCTTACTTGAACCTTTTGATATTATGTTATTTCATGTTCTTCTTGACATATTTTATTGATTCAAGTTCATGTTGATGTTGTTCATGTACCTTCTGACATGTTTTTCAGGTACCTTCTGACATGTTTTTCAGGTCACTTCTGCAGTGATATTGTAAATAATGTTTTAGGTCCCTTCTGCAATGTTATTGTAAATGATGTTTCAGGTCCCTTCTACATGATATTTTCAATGATTTTTCCGGTCCCTTCTGACATGTTATTCGGGTCCCTTCTGCAATATGACTACTCAAACTATTTGCATAGTTTTATTACAAACTTCCCCCTTGCTTATGTTAATACTTGTCCTCAAGTCTTGGATTTCTCGGAGGATTATTTCTACAAAATCAAACTGAAGTAAAAGTAAAAAAAAATAGAAAATTCATATTGGCCAAACAAGTTGTCTTTTTTTATATGAATTCGAGTTTGTATTGGGTTAGTTTCCTGGATTTTCACAACCAAACTCTATTATTTTTTATTTTTTATTTTCTTCTTTAATTTTTATTTTATTTTTATTTTTTATTTTTTTATTTATTTTTATTCTGGAGGTAAGGGAGGCATTTCATTATGTTGTTCCATTATTTCTATGTTATTTTTTGTTGAAATTCTTGTCAAGAATTCCTCTTTATTGATACGCTTATTATAGATCTTAAGCCTATGTCCATTAACTAAAAATGAAATTTCTATTCCATCAATTGTTTTTATTTTTGCTACTCCATTTTCAAAATTTTCTTCTATCTCATATGGCCCAAGCCAATGAGTTGTAAGCTTTGATTTGAAATCTTTAAACTTGGAGTTAAAAAGTAATGCCCAATCTCCTTTATGAAAAAATTTATTCTTAATGAATCTGTTATGCCTCTTGATTCTATGTTGTTGCACCAGTGTTGCATGATCTATTGCTTGCTGTCTTATTTCATCTAATTCATTCAATTGCATGACTCTATGTTGTTGTGCTTTAGATAATTCCATTCTCAATTTTGCTGCAATTTTATATATATGAATTTGAAATTAAATGGGTAACAAAACTTCCTTACCATATACCAATTGATATGGACTGAATCCAGTTGTGTTCTTCCATGTAATCCTATATGCTCACAATGCATCTCTTAACTTTTCTGACCAAACCTTTATGTTCATTTGCCCTGTTTTCATCATGATATTTTGTAGCACTTTATTTGTCGACTCTACTTGTCCATTTGCTTGGGGATGGTACAGAGTGGATTTTCTGTGTTTTATCTTATACTTCTCTATAGGATCCTGGACAATTTTGGAGGTGAATTGTGCTCCTTGATCTGTGAAAATCTGTCTCGGAACTCCAAATCTGACAAATATTTCCTCAAAGAGGAATGAGACTATTGTGTCTTCTGTTTCTCTTGCCACTGCCTTTGCCTCTACCCACTTTCTAACATAATCTGTACATACTAGAATGTACTTATTTCCGTTTTAAGGTGGGATAATTGGTCCCACAAATTATAGAGCCCATTTCTCAAATGGTTCTATGAGTACTTGTGGCTTTAATGGCATCTCATCTGATACCACAGGTCTCCAGTTCTTTGGCAGTTGTCACATATTTTAACATAGGATTTTGAATCCTTGAAAATTTTTGGCCAATAGTAGCCAAGTTTGAGCACCTTGTATGATGTCCGCTTGTCTGCAAAATGGCCACCACATGGTTCGTCATGACATGGTTTCAAAATATCCAAAATTTCATCTCCTTTAACACATTTTCTTATTAATAGATCAGAACTAGTATAAAAGAGGTCATCATTGACCCAACTATATCTAGCACTTTCTCTAATTATTTTTCTTTTTGTTTATTGGTGAAATGGGATGGTAATATTCCAGATGACAAATAGTTGGCTACATCAGAAAACCATGGTGTTTTAAATGTTATAGCAAATTAATGTTCATCTAGAAAATTGTCTGAAATAAGATTTGGATCACCGGGTGAATGAAGCCTTGATAGAAAATTTACTACTTGATTGTCTTTACCTAGTTGATCTAGAATAGTGATGTTAAATTCTTGCATTAATAATAGCCATCTAGTAATTCAACAATTTGTTGTTGATTTTTTCATTAAGTATCCTATGGCTGAATGATCTGTATGAATGAATACTTAATAACCTGTGATATAATGCCTAAACTTATTAATTGCATGCATAATAGCTAACATTTCTTTTTTTGTGACTGTATAGTTCAATTTTGTTGGTGTTAAGTTTTTGCTGATGAAGTATATGGCATAATTGAACTGATTTTCTTTCTGTCCAAGTGATGCTCCTATAGTTGTATCAGATGCATCAATGGATATATGAAATGGAAATGACCAGTTTGGTCCTCGGATAATGGGTGCAATTGACAATTTTCCTTTTAATATTTCAAATGCATTTTGACATTTTGTTGTCCATTGGAACTTATCATGTTTTGCAAGTAACTTGAATAGAGGTAGAGATATTTTACTAAAAATTCTCAATGAATATCCTTTAATAGCCCGCATATCCCAAGAAAATTCTTACTTATTTTTGCGTTGTTGGTGGCATCAAGTTCACAATGACTTGTATTTTTGTTGGGTCCACCTTGATTCCCGAAGAAGAAATATGGTATCCCAAGACTATCCCTTTAGTTAACATCATAAACAATTTTTCATTACTGAGGGATAGTTTTGTCTCTATGCATATTTTTAAAACGTTTTCAATATTATTCAAACAATCATCAAATTTTCCTCCATATACAATGAAATCATCCATGTAGACCTCTACACATTCATGAATTAGATTAGTAAATATTGCAAGGACTGCTCTTTGAAAATTAGCAGGTGCATTACATAACCCAAAGGGAAAAACATTATATGTATATGTTCCCCATGGACAAGTAAATGTGGTTTTATCCCGGTCTTCCAATGCTATCTTAATCTGATTATATATACTAAATCCATCAAGAAAAGAAAATAATTTCTTCCCAGATAATGAATCTAGTACTTGGTCAATAAATGGTAATCGAAAATGATCTTTTAATGTGGATTTTTTTAGTTCCCTATAGTCTACACATATCATCCACTTTCCATTTTTATTTGGCACCACAACTAAGAGAGAAACCCATTGACTATCAGAAATAGGATAGATGAATCCAACTTGTAACAATTTATGCAGTTCCTCTTTCACTATTTCTTTCATCATAGGATTCATTCTCCTTCGCGGTTGTCTCAACAGTTTGATATGATCATTAGTGTAGATATGGTGAATACATGTCTTTGGACGAATCCCTGCACGTGTGTGTAATCCTAGGAAAAATCTTTTGAATATTTCTGTAATAATGCTATTACCTCTTGTTCTTATGATGATTGTAAATTATTACCAATATTCAAATTCCTTCGAGGACTGATTTCAATGATTTTACTCTATGAATTGGTAATTGAGTTAAGATGAAAAATACTTTCAAATGAATTTTGAGATGATTGAATAGTACAATTTTCCTAGAAACTTTGATTTAAAATACGACTTGCAGCTTCATATTGTGTTATTCTAAGCTGCTCCGAAATATCAGGTTATGAGATGAAAAGGTCTAATAGATCCTCATTTTATTCCTCTTCTCTAATATTGAGAAAATATTACGTTTTTTGTTGTTGTTCATCAAGACATGATAATAAATAAGGATATTGTGCTAGAGCATAGAGTGTAACATGTTTCCTTTCATCCCCATGTGTTATCATCATACTTCATGATGTGCATCTGATGTGGCTAACCATGGTCTGCCTATAATTAAAGGATGGCTTCCTAAATTTGTTTTTTCTTGCAAGATTAGAAATTCTACAGGATATTCCCATGAATCCAAAGAAGCAATGATATCTTCCAATATTCCATTTGGTACAACTTTAGATCTATCTGCAAGCTCCAAAATTGTAGTAGTAGGTCTAATATTGTGCAATTTCAAGTGTTTCATAGTTTCTGTGGTCATAAAATTTATAGCTGCTCCAAAATCTATTAAAATATTTTGAACTGAGAAATTATTGATCGAAATGGTAACGATAGGGATCCTAGGGTCAATATATTTTTCAATTGTTGTTTTTGTAGACACAAGACTAGCTAATTTGCCAATGACCTCGATTATGGGTGGATCTCTTTTCTTTTTGCCAGTTTTCTTGATGCATAACTTATTTATTGTTTTTGCATAAATTGGATCTCTTATAACTTGCAACAAAGGAATTTTGACATAATAATTCTTCAATTCATCCAAAATATCAAATTCAGGAAGATACATTGGAATTTTTTGCTCTACTAACCTCTCTAGATAAGGTGGTGTTTGAGTCATTATAGTTTTTCCTTTCTGAATTTGATTTCCTAGATGATATTTTTCATTTTTTTCTCCTTGTTCAGTTTTTTATTCTATATTTACTGGAGAATATTTGTGTAACACTTTCCCCGACCTTAAGTGGACATCTTGTATGGGAAGAATAGAGTATGTAGGAAAATATGTTGCTTCTTCCACATTGTATGCTGGTTTATCCACTTTGTTACTTGGATTTGTTATTGCCTAAGATAGTAATTGAGTTGGTCTAGGTGGGGGTTGGTTAGAAGGTACATGAAGCAGTTGAGGTTGAGTTAGTAATGGTGCGGTATTTTGTTATGGAAATGGCATTTGTTGAGGATGTTGCTAGAATTGTTGGTATTGGAATGGTTGTTGAGGATATGGTTGTTGGGATGGTTGTTGATAAGGTTGTTGGTATTTTTGAGGATACATTTGTTGAGGTGGTTGGTTTCCATAACTATATCCTCTCCAAGCTTGTGCAATTTGGTTTTGGTATTGTTGTGGAGGCCAAGCCTGCTATGGCATTGGAGTATTCCATGAATTCTGAGGAGGATATTGATAATTCTGGGGGATTTGTTGAGGGAATTGTTGAGGAATCCTTGGTTTCCAAGGTCTCCTTGGGGCCATATAGTAAATAGAATTCATCCCTTGTACTTCTTCCATTTGCAATTCTTTTAGTTTTGGATAGTTTTCAGTTGCATGATTCTCAGTACAAATTCCACACACTTGTCTACTATCCAAAGGACATTCTCTAAGTGGATGTTTCTTCCTACACTTTGGACAACATATTGATAATATTTGATCTTGTTCTTATTTCTTCTTTTTTACTTTTAAAAACATCAACTTGTGTTCCTAAAGTGCTTAAAAGATCAATTTTAAAATTTTCTAGAAAACTTCCTATTTCTTCTCTTGTTACTCCTCGTGTTGCAGATTTGGAAGCTCTTGATGTAACATCCCTTTTTCCACTTTTTTCTTTGCCCCTAGAATATTTTTGACATAGTTCAACAATCTCATCAAATTTCAAGTTTGAGATATATCCTTTGCCCATAACATTGAGAATATCTAAGTATTCATCTCTCATACCTTTAAGAAAAATTGCGCAGATGGTATTGGGATTCAGAGAATGTTGTTTGGATTTTTGTATATTGTAGAGAAATATTTCTAAGTACGCTTCCAAACTTTCATCTTATTGTTGTGTCATTCTGAAAATATCTTCTTTTGAGTCTCTAGCCCTATAATAGGCCTGATACTTTTTAATAAATATTTTCTTTATGTCATCCCAAGAAGCAATGGTATGTTCTCCTAAACCCATAAACCATTTTAGTGCTGATAATTTCAAAGTAGTAGGAAAGAGATGAAATTTATGTGTGTCATCTGTGTATCCATAAGTTCGACAAAAGATATCAAATTCAAACATAAATGAGTCAGGATCTTCTGTTGACATTCCATAAAAATTGGGCAAAATAGAAGGTGGAATGTTTTTCATTTTCAATTCTTCTCCTAGTATTGCTCTTGTGTCTAATATTGGGAATCCAAAGGTAGCTTCTTGATCATTTTCTTGCTCTATATCTTGTTATATTTTGTTATCATACTCTATTTTTGCTTCTTCCTATCTTTTTCTCTCTGCTTCTATTCTTTTGTCTTCCTCTCCTTTTCTCTACCATTCCTTGTATTGTCTCTCATATTGAAGTCTTTGTTCTGGAGTCAAGACTGGTATATTAGATCCTTCTCCTTCTTTAGTCATTTCCTTTTCAGTTGTTTCTATTGTTTCAATATGAGTCTGATTTTGTGTTCCCTCAACTATCTTGATTTTTTCATGAACTAGTTGCTCTAATTGCTTAACAACTGGTCTCCTTGTTTCCTTTTGTCTTTCTTTGAAAGGGGTTTATTTTGGTGTTTTCTTCCTTTTTACCTCCAAGGCTAGCAAGGCCTGTCTTTCAATTAGTTTCAATCTTTGTCCTGGTCTTTGTTTTTCTTCTAATTCCTCTAGAGTTGGTCTCCCAACAACTGGTGTTATTAGTCTTTATGGTCCTACCCCTATGGATGGTTGAATTGTTGGGGGGTTTTTTTTAGTGAATCTACCTTTATGATCTCTATCTCTAGGCATAAAAAAACATAAATAAAAGAAAACCTATGTTTTAATTGATTTTTTTGTGTTTTTTTTTTTTTTAGATTTTGTTTTTATCTTCTAATTGACTATGTTGATGTATGCTTCCCCGACAACGGCTCCAAAAATTTTGGGTCAATTTACTGGGTAAAATAACACAAGTATTTTATTATCAATCCGGGTTTGTAAACTCGGAAGCATGTCCAAAATATATGGATATCAGATGTAGTCAATCTTGCAGAAGAAAAATTGTTTAAACTAAAGGAAATGCATATTACAAATATAAAATTTAACTTAGTAATTTATAATTCAATATGTAATATTTGAGGGAAGAGGCTCCTAACTTAAGAGATCATGTTTGACCTTCCCTACAATACTACTTTCTTGAAGAGAAATCAATTCATTGATGGACAATAGCTTATGATGCATAAAGATTAATAGAAGAGGCTCCTAACTGAGGAGGTCCATGTTGTCCTTCTTCACCATTTCATTCATCGTTGTTACTATTGTGTTTAAGACTAGAAATTCACGAAATTACTTTTAAAAAAGAAAATGAATTTTAGTTTATTGCTCTTATATCATATAGAAGGAGATTTTAACTTAAGCACCGGTTTGTCCCCTCATATGCAGATTTAGAATTAAACCAATATTCATAAGCATAAGTAAATAACTCGAAAAGAAAGATGAATTCTAGTTATTGTTCTTGAATCAGATAAAAGGAGAGTTTAACTTAAAAATTGGTTTGTCCCTTCATATGTAGATTTAGAATTAAACCAAGACTCATCATCAATCATAATAAATCACCATTCATCTAATTAACTGAAAAAATCTGAAGCAAAACTATTTATGAAAATCAAGCTAAATTAACCAAGAAGTGTACTTACCTTGGTGTGGGGGCCCTCCACCCTTTCCTTCCACACTTGAAAAAACTATCAGCTACTGAAAACTCAGTCAATCATCCACAACATTGAATATTAAAAATAATTTGGAACTGGTTCCTCAAATTAACTCACAAAGCTGAGAAGTCTCAATATGAAATTATACAAATTCTTCATGTTTCAATGGTTCATAAACTTGGTATAATTAGAGAAATAATAAACAAACTATGCTAAAATGTCTCTAAAAGCATTATCTTATCCTAATCCCATCCATCTAGGTCGATCTCATCCAATTTTTTACACAAAATATGGAAAAATCTCGAAATCTACTATTTCTGCCCTATTTTCTAGGGATTCCTGAAAAATAGGTCATGTTTGACCAACGTTGACCAGGCATGTTTTAGCTTAGTTTGACAGAAAAAATAGATTATTTTTCATCTGTGGATCCCAAAATTTCCAAATCCATGTTCATCGCATGCCTAGGTGTCTTGCATATATGATTTTCATGAAGCAATTATTGGAATTTTCAGTTTTGTCCAAAAATAATCTTAAAACCCAATTTTTACAAAAATATCTAAAAATTGAAAAACATAATTTATTAACCTAAATATGCATAATATGGTCAAAATAAGGTGTATTTGGATGATATAATGTGGAAAATGATGGGAATTAGGTGGATTTACTATAAACAAAATTGACCAAAAATGAGGGCCAACAGAGCACATGTTTAGCGAAGGTCTTATGTTGGTCCTATGGTTGATAGTAGGGGTATTACGATCCTTGCTTAGAGTGATCCTGGAGCAGGCAATAGGAGTAGGGTAATGGGTCGTGGTTGAGTCTCGAGAAAATGGGGGAGTAGCAACAATCAGAGTTGTGTTGGGTCAGTTGGATACGCATCTGCTAGGCGTGATGGGATAACTATGGTACTACAGGCGATGGTCCAATATGTCATAGACATGGTGGAATATCATGATAGAGTTTGGAGGGAGGAACACGAGGCAGTTATGGACAAGCTAGAGCAAATCTGTTATTTTCAATTCCATGTCTGCAAAAAAACTTTGGTTGTCTAATGTGGGAAGAATTTATTGGTTGAGAAGATCGAAAATATGGAAGCTTGGTTCGCTAACTTTGAGAAAAATGTCAACTGTCAACATCGTCCTCCTCTTCCTCCAGAAATGGGGCCAGATAATCCTGCTTCAATCTCTTTTGATGACTGATTATGGTAACCAGTGTCTTTCTAGTTCTTTTTGTTTTCTGGTATGTAAGGCCTATAACGTTGTGGATCTCTTCGTTGGGAATTTTTCTTTTTGTATGTAGCATGGTAATATCAATGGTCAACAAACCTGGTTGGGGTGTGACCACATGCATTTTGACATATTTGTATATGTTTTTTGAGTAATGAAAAAACTTCAACTTACAAAATAATAATAGTAATAATAATAATAATAATAATAATTTTAATATATTTTTTAAAATGGAAATATCTAGTTTAAATGAAAGTGAGTTATTTAATTGATGAGATATTTTTCCATCACTTGAATTTTAACATTGTTAATAATTTTGTTGTTATGCTTTACTTTTCTTCAATAATGAGTCAGGAAAATTTTTCCACATTTTTAATTTGAAACAATAATTAAACACTCAATCTTGATTTGAAGGAGTACCTACTAAGTATTTGATATGCATGTATAGTTTGGAAATTTTTCACATTATTGAATTGTTTATTTTACATTTATTTGTTTTGTATGTAGAATGGGGTATATATATATATATATAACAACAGTTAAGAGTATGTGTTTCTTTTGGTAAAATGTTATAAGTGCAAATTCAAGGAGGATTAAAGTATAAATACCTTTATAAATTTAAAATGAAAAAATCTCATATATCAATTTAATATCTAATTAGCCATAACATTAAAATTAAATTGTTATTATTATTATCATTTTTCAAAAACATTAAAAATAAATAAATAACAAACTTATTTTTACCTTATATATTAAAAATTAATTAAATATATTTATCTCTACTTTATCATGGATATTCTTAATTTGTAAATAGGTTTTGTTATAATATCATTGGCCGTTACTATGTCTTATCAATACTACATGCTAAAAAAAGCATAACTCATTTCATATGACACTTATTTATATAACATTTTTTTAATTAATTAATTTAATTAAAAGGATAAAAAATACATGACTACGTTGGAGATAAATCTCAATCATTGATTTGTGTATACTACTATGAATATCTAGAATATTTCATGGAGGTTAAATCCTTATAATATACTTAGTAATTATTGATAAGAATTCATAACCGGTTAATGTGGACCTCCAAGCGACCCACTATGAGAACATGGGTGCCTTGATCTTCGTCGACAAAATATTAAAACCAAGAAATATCCAACTATTACATTTATGAATTTGGGGTTGATTTCTTCTTATGTTTTTTTGTTTCTATTTCACTTTTAGTTGGGCGTGTGTGTATTTGTATGATGATTAGTGTTCAGATCTTATGTGTTATTTAACTCATTTATGCAAATGGATATAAGTATTCTTCTTTCTACATAAGCATATATACATATGCCCTTATTTATATATGTAAACATATACCTTCAACAATGACGTGGGGAAGTGTTTATCAACGACTGTAATGTATTACAGAGTTTTTTAGGTTGCACTGACTTTTAATAAATTTAAAAAATTAGATTCCTACCCAGTGGCTCCGCGCCCACCAATTTCCTAGGGATTTGAGATTATTCCAATTCTAATAAGTTCCTCATTATTATTTATAACATTAATTTATATATAATAAAATTGTAATTAACCTCTCCCCTCACATCTACCTACTTTCATTAGCTTACCAAGGGTAGACATGAGAGGAGGGGCTACTATGAAAAGACTCAACCTCCTAGGCGTCCTTAAGGAAATGGAGTTGATAAAACAAACCTTACTAACTTCCCTCGGGTGCCTTAGGACCCTTCAGGAGTAACTCAATGCCTCTAGGTGTCCATCCCCTGAGCCAAATTAACTTTTCCCTGAGCTAGAGCCTGAGTCATTCCCTTGCCAACCCCTCCATGCAGCAAGAAACCCCCAGTCGCTCCCATATGCCTTCCTCCATGCGACTATGGAATTTTATTCTCAGTGTTGTGCTAGTGACTGTGGAAGTTAGGAGATTTTTCAAGGCTGGGACTGAGCCTCTTCCAAGAAATCCACATAAATTTCATAAATCACAAAATACGCGACTATAGTAATTATAAACCAAAACTGAAACTAGGACTAGACTTTACCATCCCCAACTTGGGCTGAAATTCTGTCAAACACTTGGTAGATTGGAAACCTACAGGGAATTAATGCAATTATGAGCATAAGGGACTGAAAAATCATATGACACTTAACAAGAATGATCACCACCTTCTCCCATTAGTTTTCTTAACATCAATTAGGTCTTGCATCCATTATTCTTTCAGTTACAAGTAAAAACATGAAAAGTGTCATGACTAAAAACAACAATATATCCATGCTTATAACAAACATATAAACATATAAATAACCATACGATATGAGACATTAAATCCACATAATAAGAAATACATTTACTAATCAAAAGTAAGATAAATTAGCTTTCACTAAATATAGGAAAGATCTAACCAAATTCAGGACTTCCACGTACCACCCAACCACAGACATGGTTAAACCAAATATTTTGTTTAGCCAGTCACCCCCATGCTATATTCCAAGCATGAATGTGGGATATCATGGGATAAACCAATCCAAAAAACCCAAGTGAATCTAGAGGTTAAACCACCTCCACCCTCACCATACCTTGATCTCACCTAAACCACCTCTGAGATAACTAAACCAAACCGAGCTTGGAATCCCTCTTGATTCCTTCAACATCCTTGAGGAATTTTCTTGTCTCCACCCTCATGTTTTACCATGTATTTCACCATTACCAATAAAGGGATATCTAGGCCTTTGGGAATTTTCCTGAGACCACCTTTGCCCTGGATTTTGAAACCTTCACAAAATTCCAAAGCTCAAAACTGAGAACAATCCCATCACACCATGGCTATCCAAAAATGTAAAGGGAAGGCTGAAAAACAATGTCAAAACCTGGAAAAACCATTCCACCAATAGGAAAAGAACCAAATACCAACATGGACATACCATGCATGTCCAAACCAGCTAGGAAATCATACATGCTAGTTGTTACCTACAAGTATTCCTGCTGAAGCTTGCTTGTTCCAACCTTTCCTTTCTTGATCTTTTCTTTCCTTTGCTTTCATTTTCCTTCCTTTTCTTTCCTTTTCCTTCCTCTACTTGATTGATCTCTTTCTCATCTCTAAGTCTAATTCTAAAAATGAACTTGCAAAAGGCTACCAACTGCTGCTTTGAGGTCTTTTTATTGATGAGGCCTCTAACTTCTTCAATTTTCCATTATTTTTATTCATTTTCCTCCTCACATGAAACTTATGACCTTTTAGCTTCCTTTTCTCCTAATTTCCTTTATTTTCATAAATAAATGTGTGAAAAATACTTTTTTTCTTTTCAAAGCCTTAGCCATTTCCTTTTCCAATTTCCCCTTAGCCATAAACACATCAAGTGATGCTAACTGTGGTCTTATTTTTCCCTTTATTAACTTTTATTACATGAAATTTTAGCCCAAGTCTATTACAGAACCCTCCCCCTTAGGGAACACTATCCTTGGCATTAAACCACACCTATACATTAGCAAAACCACTAAAAAGAAAACATACCTCCCATGGAGCTTTATAACCTAGCTCGATGAAGTATTCACAATGAATAACCTGCTTAAAATAAAAAACCATCATGAAAACATGACAATATAACAACCATAATTCTTATTTGAGTTTTATAACTTAGGTGCTTGCTTCAGCCCATATAGTGCTCTTTTGAGTCGGCACACATGTGACTCACTGTTGAAGATTTTGAAACCTTCAAGCTACTCTATGTACACCTCTTCCTTAATGATCCCATTGAGAAACACATTTTTCACATCCATCTGATGAATGTGCCAAGCCATTTGCACTAAAAGTGCGAGGATGGATCTTATGGAAGAGTACCTTGCAATATGTGCACAAGTCTAATCATAATATATCCCCTCGATCTATGAGAATCCCCAGGCCAAAAATGTGGCATTGTATTTCTCCACACACCCATCAGTAACTTGCTTTACCTTGTAGATCCATCTCAATCCAACCACTGATTTGTCGACTGGTCTTGGGACAATTTCCCATGCACTGTTATTGACAATGGATTCATACTCCTCCGCCATTGCATCAACCCAAGTTGGTTGTTGCACTGCTTCCTGAAAGGAAGATGGTTCAATCACAATACATTTTCTCATAAGATCGATGTATCCAATAAATCAATCAGGAGATTGTCTCTGTCTACAATGTGTAGTAGGGGCTCCTACATTCTCTCCAACATCAAGTCTCAATCTATTAGCTTCCACGATGCGCCTTCTACCGTTTCTAAGGGATGGATATGCATGAGTGTTTTCCTCCACTCCATGAACATCCTCATGTGGTTGCTCCACATCTTGAGGCTCATCCTTGGGAACCAACAGTTCCTCGTCTGAATGCAAGTCCAGATCCCTCTCAAGGGATAGCCTCATGGATTTCTCCTCATCAAATTTTATATCCCATCATAGAACAGTAATTCTGATGTTTGGAAAATACACACGATAATTATGGGGTGTTTCAGTGTACCCCATAAAAATCTCGAACTCAATTTTCGGTTCTAGCTTCTTCTTAGTGTCCTTTGTCACATGCACATAAACAGATGAGCCAAAAATCTTAAAGTGCGAAACATCAGGTTTCTTACTTGTGAAAGCCTCTTTAGGTGTACTCGTGCCAAGTATCCTATGAGGACAACAATTTTGCACAAATACCGCGGTGTTTCATGCTTCCTCCCACAGATGCATCAGTAGGCCTTGATCATGCAACATCACTCTTGTTGCGCCCACAATCATTCTGTTCTTTCATTCCACGACCCCATTCTTTTGTGGGTTATGAGGCGCTATTAGTTCTCTTCGAATTCCTTCTTTGCTACAGAAGTTCTTGAATTCGTTAGAGATGTATTCTCCACCATTATCACTCCTAAGAGCCTTCACTTGCTTCCATGACTCTTTCTCCACCAGTGCCTTACACTCAAGAAACTTAGAGAATGTATGATCTTTCTTCTGCATGAAGAATATCCAACACTTACAAATAATTTCATCAACAAATATTACATAGTACTTATGTTTTGTTGTCGAAGCAACAGAGAATGGTCCACACATGTCTATGTGAACTCTCTCAAGGATACCTGAAGCTTGGTTCTCCTTCTCATGAAAGGTGGCCTTTAAATATTTTCCCATAGTACATCCCTTGTATGTCTCTGACTGCGCAAGTGTACCCCTAGGAAGACTAGTAGAAATATGATGCATGAATTTCAAGGCCCCATGGTGAAGATAGCCCAATCTCTTGTGCCATAATTCACTCTCATCCTAGCTCAACACTTGATCTGCCTTGCCCATCATTGTTGCACAACCATATACCTCCAACTTGTAGATATTCTTAACTCGAATCCCTATCCTCTTGGCTTGTCTTGTTGTTTTATGTCGCAGGAAGTATTTTCCTTCACTAAAAACAACATCATGGCCTCTATCCTCCAACATTGTGAATGAGATTAAATTTTTATTCAAACCTAGTACATGCATTACATATTTTAATTGAAAGGGTTTACGTGACTTCTTCTGGAAGGTAATGGTACAAATCCCGTAGAACTGTGTCGCCTATCATCGCCCATTTCAATATGCATCTGGAGATCCTTCTCCTTTAAGTCACTGAAAATTTCCTTGTCTCCCGTCATGTGCAAGAAAGTGCCACTATCCAAATACCACATAGATCCCAATGCACTTGAAACCGTGCATACGATCAATGAGAAGTCAATCTCAAATTACGAGGTAAGAGCCTCACTATCTGCAGATCCTCCAGCTCATGACAGTGAAAACACTTCAACTTGGACATGTCCTACTTCTTTCCATTCTTGGACTCAGATTTTGAATGGAAGTTCTTCCCCTTCCATTTCTTCGCCTTGGTAGCCAAAGAACAATCTTCTTCATCTTCATTATTAGATTAAGATCCATCTCTAGTGTTCCGTCTAAACACCTCTTGCACCAAATCCGACCACAATATTTCCCAATATAGCAATTTTTCCCTTCCATTAACAGAGTCTTGATAACTGTGCCAACCCTTGGAATGTCCTAGGAGGGCCAAGCTCAACAAATCATCATCAACGACATTTATACCAACGTTTTGAATTTCATCCCAACATTGGAAAAACTTTGTTATATATTTTGGTGTGGAGTCGCCCTTCTCCATCTTGATCTTCCCGAGTTTATCTTTGAGAACCAATTTCCTATGGTCACTGATGCTCTGGAATAGATCCGTAAAAGCCTTCCAAATTTCATATGGTGTGTCTTTCCCATGGAGGCTTGAGACAATTTGGTCTTGCACTCCCTCCAATAGGATCATCCTCGCCTTTTCCACTTTATTTTTCCAAGCATCAAGATTTGCAACATCTGTCACAATGGGTTTAGGAACATCATTGTCAATGAATTCCTTCAAGCCATTATCTCCGAGTAATGCCTCCATCGTGTCCTTCCAAGAAATATGGTTTGAGATGCCCTGGAGCGCATACTCCAACCTCAATCCATTGAAAGCCATTTCGATCTTGAATCAGCTGTAGCACCAAGAAAATATTTCTGCAGATTTGAATTTTATCCAGTCACAAACTCAACTCCTCCTTCACAATTGTGATTTCATGTGCTCTGATACCATGCATAAATTATACAACATGCATTTATATATTGGATTCAATCTGATCTAACAATGTACTAAATTTAAATACTGAATCGCTTCTACAAATCTTTTGCGGAATTAAAAACACAATCGCTAATCACATGAAGTAAAGAAGAATCAAATCAAACACAACACAGATAATTTCCATATGAAAGCTTGCTGCTCAAAATCCCACTATCTTCTATTGTATATTTAGCATGTATCATGAAAAAATTACATACAAAAATCTTCTCACAAGATCCTTTCAGTACTCAACTAATTGTATCACACTGTCATACATAAAACTGACCAATACTTAGGCAATTTACTGCCTCTAGACAGCCTACCTTGCTTGCGCAATCCCTGATGAATGCAATCCCTAAAAGATAGGAATTATGGCCTTCCTTGACTGTGCAAGTATCATGGGCACGCAAATGGGTGTTTGGTTACATGGTTGCAACCCAATAATCCTATAATTGATAGTCAACTTCCCTTTCACCTAGACCTCAATTGGGTCTTCGCTGGATCTGACATGCATGCAGCTAATAATAGCAAATCCTTAGTTGCATGTGAGATCACTAATTGTGAATTCATTAATATTTAATTCAATTGATCTCTCACTAGTGTATCAAATATTTACAACTAGCACAAATGAGTTTAACTCTCTTAACTGAGTTAAACTAATTACAACCTGCATTAGCTAATGCACCATTGCACTTAAAACTCTATTACAACTAGAATTACTCTACATGCCTCACCAACTACCTCTAACTCGAAATCCATGAGCTAACTAATTTTATCACTCTCAGTTACTATTACAAGTTGTTTTTTAGACTAGATTACATTTTATTGTCCATCCTAATTATGGGATAACTAAAATAGACATGCGCCAAAAATAGCCCTGTGGGCCCCACCCTAGTGTAGGTGCTTAATGCACTACGCATGGGTGCTAAAATTTTCTTTTTGAATCTCAACAGCAGTATACTACTTGTATTCTTACATTCATCCTTCACCTACTGACAATCCAAACATCTATCCATGAACTATGCCACTTCCTTCCTCATATTCGGCCAATAGTAGAAATTATTCACTTCCTTCAATGTCTTTTGATATCTTGGGTGACCCAAGTATGGCTTGACATGATTCTCCCCCAAGATAATATTTTTGAGCTCATTATCATCAGACACATAGATCTTGTCCCTGAATCTTACCAAACCATCTATCGTGAGACCAATTTTTTCATCCTAATCACCTGTACCTACACCTATACATGTACTTGTACTTGCACCTGCACCTATACTTGTACATGTACATGTACTATGTTGTAATGTGTACCTGAGCTCCATATACTTGTCATATTGTTTTCCTACCTATAATATGCGATCCTGTAAGTCTATCGCATAGGAATTCATAGTCGCTATATGATTCACATGTACTTTCCTACTAAGAGCATCTACAACCCTGTTCTCCTTTCCCTTAATGTATCTGATCTCGAAGACCAACTCACTAAGGGTGGCCAACCATATAACTTGTTCGGAATTTAGATTCAGTTGGTCAAATATATACCACAAACCATTTTGATTACTCATCAGTACAAATATCCTACAAAGAAGATATTTCCTCCACATCTTCAAACCATGAATAATAGTTTCCAACTCAAGATCACGAGTCACGTAGTTATGCTCCCGATTGTTTAATTTCTTTGACTCATATCATAACACATGTCCCTCCTACATAAGGACACCATCAAGTCCTATTTTACAAGCATATGTACACAATACAAACTCTTTATCTAGATCTGCGATCTTAAGAACTGGAGCATTGTTTAACAACTACTTCAACTGCTCAAAACTTGTAGCACATTCTTCTCTCCACTCAAACTTCTTACCTTTTCTCTAGAAAGATGTAATAGGATATGCAATGTGTGAGAAGTTCCTGACAAACCTCCTGTAATAAACTGCTAATCCCATAAATGATATGACTTTTGCCACATTATTAGGAGATACCCACTCCATGATGGCCTTTATCTTTTCTAGATCTGTCGTTATGCCTTCCTTGGAAACCACATGTCCCAAGTAGTGTACCTTTATCTGAAATAAACTATGCTCGCTAAGCTTAGCATATAACCGATGCTCTCTTAACAATATCAACACTACTGCTAAATGCTCGGCATGCTCTTCCTCATTCTTAGAATATACCAAGATGTCATCAATGAGGACAATAACAAACTTGTCCAGATAAGGATGCAACACACTATTCATCAAACACATAAATTTAGTTGGGGAATTATTCAAACTGAATGGAACTATAGTAAACTCATAATTCCCATACTTGGTCTTGAAGGAAGCCTTATATATGTCCTCTTCTTTGATGCGTACCTAATGGTATCCCAATCTCAAATCGATATTTGAGAACACTATTGATCCCTTCAAATAATAAAACAAATCATCAATCCTCATAAATAGGTACCTATTTTTTATCGTCACCTTGTTCAACTACCTATAATCAATGAACAACCTGAGAGTACCATCCCTCTTATTTACAAACAACACTGATGCACCCCAAGGTGATACATTCGACCTAATGTATCCTTTGTCAAGTATTTACTTAAGCTTCAACTTCAACTCTACTAAATATAGCATGCTCATCATGTAAGGTTCCTTTGATGTTAGTCTTGCCCCTGGTACCAAATCAATATAAAAGTCCACTTCCTTGTGAGGAGGTAGCCCTCGAATATTTGTTGGGAACACATCCTGAAACTGCTATAATACAAGATACCTTTGGGATATTTTTTCATCCTCAAATTCCTTACCCTTGTCACTGGAAATACACACTCCAAACATCACAAAAACGTTTATGCAACTCACTTAGCCTACATAGAAGTGTTCATCCTCACTAATGTAGGATTCTTCTTTCCCTACAAAATTCTCTTTTCTCCATTATCATCCAGGAACTCAATGGAATTTTTAGTAATAATCCACTTTGGTCTTGTGAAGTTATATCCAATCCATACCCAAAAGCATGATATATGATCCTAATGGCAGCACATTCAAATGTGTTGTTGCAAGCATACCATTTAACTAAAATTCACAAGCTCTTACCCAATGGTGAACTCTCTTCTTAATACCTGCAACCAAATGCACCTACCAAGATTTTGCATGCACTTATTTTCTTAAGCCACACTTATCCACCAGGCTAGGAATAACACAACTATAATTAGATACATAATAAATCAAAATAGAAATAACTTGATCACAAATATTACCATCCATCTCAATGGTAGATGCTCGGTGATTCACCTTCATGTTTTCCACAGCTGCATAAATATGAGGAATGTTATGACAAACATCCCCAACTTTATGCACCTCATGAGCATGTATATCTCAGGTCTACCACCCTGGTACAATGGACATTCCTTCTTGCAATGATCTTTGTGACATATCCAACACCGCAACGGTGCTCTAACATCACCTATAGTCTATTGTGATCCATGTACCTTCTCAATTGTATTGAGCTTCTTGTAAGGAACCACATTTTATTTCTCTCCTACATCCTGAGGTCTTCCCCACTTTGGTTTCCGTCTTCCTTTAGCTTTCACATTTCCTTTCAAGTTATGATTAAGCTCAAATTTTTTCTTTTACTGCTCATAATAGTGCTTCAACTTCTGAATGACTTATTTTGGCGATCTAGGATCATCGAACTCATGATGGTCTTTGAATTCTACTAGCAACCCACTGATGAATCTCCAAACCTTGGCATTCTCCTCCTTGAGGTAAGGAACATATATCAATAACTGTAGGAACCTGCTAGTATACTCATCATATGTCATGGAACCCATCTGCGACTCATAAAATTCCTTAGCTCTGGCATCATAGTACCTCTCTGACTGGTACTTCTTCTTGAAGAGCCTCTCAAACTCATCCCAAGTTAAGTAATCCACTCGAATACCTTTTACATTCTTCAAATCGTCCCACAAGATATGTTACTTCCCTTTCTGACTGGGAGTGGTTATCTTGGCTTTCTTATTATTTGTATAGCATTGAAATCTGAAAATTTTCTTCATCCCAAGAAACCATGCCTTTGCATATTCTAACTTCTTCATCTCACCATTTAATGTAGGAGGCTTGAATTTATTGAACTCCTATGGAAAATAATCACCCATAATATAAGAATGATGGAAATGAAGACTATGATGATTTCTCCTGGAAGAGAAACTAGAATGATGCCCGTAGATACTAGTTCTCCTTTCAGGTGTGTCCAATGATCTACCAACTCTGTTGAGTTTTGTGCCAATGACTGCGGAATTTAAGGTTATTTTTTTAGGGTTAGGGCTAAGCCTCTACCTAGAAATACATATAACTTTCAGAACTCATCAAATAGATGACTACAATGATAATAAAGAAAAACTAAAATCAGTACTAGACCTGACCATCCCCAACCGAGACTGACATTCCATCAAACACTTGCTAGATAGGAAACCCACAGGTCATGAATTCAAGTCTGAGCATAAGGCATTGGAAAATCATATGAAACTTAACAAGAAGGATCACCACACTCTCCCATTAGTGTTCTTAACATTAGTTAGGCCTTGCATACATTATTCTTTCGGTTCCAAGTAAAAACATGAAAAAATACATTACTAAAACCAAAAATATATAAAATAAACATAACAACCATTAAATCCACCTAATAACAAGTAATTTTACTAATAAAAAAAAGAGAACTTAGCTTTCATTAAACATGGGAAAGAGCCAACTAGGTTCGGGACTTCCACGTACCACCCAACCATAGACACGGTTGAACCAAGTATTTATTTTAGGAAGTCGCCCCTATGACATATACCAAGCATGAATGTGGGATCTCATGGGATAAACCAATCCAAAAAAATAAATGCAATCAAGAGATTAAACCAGCTCCACCCTCACCATACCATGATCTCACCTAAACTGGCCTCGAGATCACAACGCCAAACTGAGCTTGGAATGCCTCTATATTCTTTAACCATCCTTAAGGAATTTTCATGTCTTCACCCTCAAGATTTAGCTTGTATCCCACCATTATCGGTCAAGGGATTCCTAGGCCTTTGGGAAATTTCCTGAGACCACCTCCGCCCCAGATTCTGAAACCTTCCGAAAATTCCAAAGCTCAAAACTGAGAACAATCCCATGACACCATGGCTATCTTGAAATGGAAAGGCAAGGCTAAAAACCACTTTCAAAACCCGACAAAACCATGGCATTGACAACAAAAGAACCAAATACCAACATGCACATACCATGCATGTCAAAACCAACTACAAAACCATACATGCAATCTTTTACCTGTAAATATTCCTATTGAAGCTTGCTTGTTCCAACCTTTCTTTGTTTGATATTTTCTTCCTTTCCTTTCCTTGTCCTTCATTTTCTTGTTTTTCTTTCCTTTTCTTACTTGATCTCTTTCTCCTCTTGGTGCTCTTCTCCTCTCTGGGACTAATTCTAAAAAGGAACTCACAAAGGCTACCAACTAATGCTCTAAGGTGTTTTTCTTGATGAGACTTATAATTTCTTCAAGTTTCCATTATTTTCCTTCATTCTCCTCCTTACATGAAACCTATCACCTTTCAACTTCCTTTTCTCCTAATTTCCTTTATTTTCATAAATAAATGTGCCAAAAATAATTTTCTCATTTTCAAAGCCTTAGCCATTGTCATTGTCCATTTCCCCTTAGCCATAAACACATCAAGTGGTGTGCACTAGGATATCTTGCCCAACATTCATCTCAGAATAAGTGTCCCTTAAAAATGGTCTTATTTTTTCCTTTATTAACTTTTATTACATCAACTTTTAGCCTGGGTCTGTTAAAAAAATATTATTTAGCAAAATGGTCAATTACTTTTAATAAATTAAAAAAAAAAGATTTGGTGGCTCCCCACTCACCAATTTCATAAGGATTTGAGATTATTATAATTCTAAAAAGTTCCTCCATGACGAGCTCCTCATTATTATTTATAACATTCATTTATATATAAGAAAATTTTACTTAACAAAATGGTCCCTTACTTTTAACAAATTTAAAAAAATATATTCGTGCCACGTGGTTCCCCACCCACCAATTTCCTAGGAATTTGATATTATTCCAATTATAATAAGTTCCTCCATTATAAGTTCCTCATTATTATTTATAACATTCATTTATATATAAGAAAGTTTTATTTAGAAAATGGGCCATTTTACAATAAAATGTGTAATTCCTTTTTTTATGAAGTTACAGGTTGCCCCATGTCAAAACAACAAATGGAAAAATGTCAAATGGAGATTAAAAATGTAGAAAATGCCTAGCCTGACCAATTTCAAAAAGGGGAATCTTATTATTATCTAATTTTAAGGCTCCATACACCAAATTGGTGTATAATACCCACTTGTTTGTGGGACAAGGGACCCACCTATGTATGAGACCCCCTTATGCTTGATCTCTTTCTCCTCTTGCTGCTATTCTCCTCTCTGAGACTAATTCTGAAAATGAACTGAAAAAAGGCTATCGATTGATGATATAAGGTATTTTTATTGATGAGACTTCTAATTTCTTCAATTTTCCATTATTTTCCTTCATTTTCCTCCTCACAAGCAACCCGTGACCTTCGATATTCCTTTTCTCCTAATTTTATTTATTTTCACAACTAAACATTTCAATTTTTTTTTTTCATTTTCAAAGCCTTAGCCATTTCCTTTGTCAATTTCCCCATAGCCATAAACACATCAAGTGATGTGCACTAGGAAATATTTCCCAACATTCATCTTGGAATAAGTGTTCCTTAACCGTGGTCTTATTTTTGTATTAATTAACTTTTATTACATGAACTTTTAACTTGTGTTTTTCACAAAAAAAATATTTAGAAAAATGGTTAATTACTTTTAATGAGTTTAAAAATTAGATTCAGTGGCTCGCCACCCACAAAATTCATAATTTTTTGAGATTATTATAATTCCAATAAGCTCCTCGATGATAATTTCTTCATTATTATTTATAACATTTTGTTGAAGTCACTGCAATAACCCTTCAAAATTTATGACCCTTCTAAATTTTTGGAGCCCTTCCATCCCCGACACACAATTTCAGCCTCATACCAGTATGTTTCTTTGCCTTCAACTCTTTCTAAATTACAAATCTTTGAGGTTCGAAGAATTTATTTCCTATGTCTAAGTCAAATCCAGTCTTTGTCTGAAAGCATAAAATATTGTGACCTTGCAAGCCCCTAGTTTTTCTCAAGTAAAGTTTCTAGGTCGCATGGCTGAAATTTGCAACCTCTCGACCCTGTAGTGACTTTGCAACCTAGTGACCTCTCACAAGTCGCTAAGTTTCTTAATTCACATAGTTTGCATCATACATATGTCCAAAGTTACGCAACCTTCATGACCTAGCAACCTCATCACCTTGAAATGGTTGTGAGGTCGCAAAGGTCGCAAGGGAATAAATTCAAGAAGTTGAAACCCCTGTAAACTCATTATTTCTCGCACATGTGACCCTTTTATATATATTTTCTTGGCCTTGTTGCATTTTTTCAGTTCGGAAAATCATTCAAGTGTCTATGAATCCCAAGAGGAGCATGACTTCCTCTAAGTAGGTGGCTCTTTACCTCCCACAATCATTTTCTTTTGCAATTTGGCTTATACCTTCTCCCATCCCTTCACCTTTCCTCAGATGAGGGTTTTTATTTACATGGCTGGCCTCCTAAAACCCATTATTATTCCTAAAACCCTCCTTCCTTGGCTTATGACTTCTGCACCCCTTTTGCCCCAGCATCTAAGTCATTTACTCATCCTCTTGATCTCTTTTTACCTTTCCCTGAGCCCCTTTTTACCTGGAAAGGCCCCTCGCCAAGAAATTTACCCTCAATCTCCTCATCGACCTGCCCATCCAACAAGTCAAACAAATTTAAATCATGATAGGTAATTTTATGCGACCTATGACGTTGCGACCTCCTCACTTACATGACCTGTGACCAACTCGACCTCACGACTCCTCCAAGTGTGCGACCTCCCTTCCAAGTCACATAAGTTGCAGATTTCTCACTTTTAACCTTGCAACCTCTCCAAGCCTTGTGACCTTGGGACGTATCTAGATAATTTTTTTACCTCCAACTCTATTAATTTTATCTTTTTTCTCATATTTATAATTTTCGTTTCATTTTCCTTATTTTGGATTGTGTTTTTAACAAGCCAGGTGACGTAGAACTCGATTGCATATCAATTTCCTCTCTTTCAGGTGAAATGGCACTGCCACTGATCAGAAATCATTAGAAGAGTCCCAAAGTCAGTATACAAGAAAGCTTTTAAAATCTAAATCTTCCGGGAAATCACATGAGAAATTTTGGAACCGACGCGTTTCGAACTACCAACTGTAGTTCATCATGATGATGAACTACAGTTGGTAGTTCGAAACGCGTCGGTTCCAAAATTTCTCATGTGATTTCCCAGAAGATTTAGAATTTAAAATGTTATGGATCAAAGAAGCTTGCACTCTCAAATACAAGAAATCTATCAGATCTTGCCACTATCTCCTTTGTAGAAAGACACCTCTTGTGTCCTCTATAAGAATACCAAGGGGATGTGGTATGATGTATATGTTGAATTATCCAACCCAGAAATTCCAGAAACACTAGAATATTTTCAATTATACATAAACGTCAGGAGGTCCAAGCTCAAACATGTTGCTACACACCCACCAATATTCTCATGCACAAAGATAATTGAATGGATTTTGCAGCACATTGATACCTAGAAGTGGGTAGTGTTGGACCAGAATTGTGAATTATGGATAAAAAATGCTTCCCTAGACAGATGACAGCCTAGAAAAACAAATTAAATACTATACGACTACCTTTACTAACTTAGAAAATACACACAGAAAGGATTAGAGGATTCCTTGTAATCCAAGCGCTTCTAAATGGCTCCTTCTGTCGCTTTCGTTGTAGCTTCAAATTCTAGCGGTTTGTGCGAAATGATTCCTACAATAAAGAACACTAAAACAACATAAGATAGTAATGATACAGATGTCTATTCAATTTAGTTAGCTAAATCAGTAAAGCATAAACAATATAAATCATCTAAGATCTTGCAATATGGAAAATCAAAGGCAATACAGATGCGTATAGGGAAAAGTAAGTTGTATTCTTTATTGATGATAGAAGGAGAGGTTACAACTAAGTGACTGATTTGAAGTGACCCTTCCAGTAACGATCCTCATCCCCATCACAGTATAAATATCTCCAACAACTGTTACACAAATCTAGCCCTCAATTGAAAATCCTCCAACATTTCTCTACTCAAATTATTCCTTCTCAAACATTCAGATCTGTGCTCAATTTATAAATGAACTAAAGGTTGTTTTACAATTAATGACTTTCCAATAATAGGTAAGACATGTTCCCAGTCATGTAGATGTCAAATGGACACTTGGATTCGAAGCTTGACATATGTGAACTCTTCTAGAAGGCACTGGCCAAGTGGAGATTCCAGAACAATGAGAATTTCGCTCCCAATGTTACCAATGCACCCATAGATGTCGGGAAGTTCTTTGCAGAGCAGCCTTGCATGGGGCTACCTTCATATGCAATGCACTTAGTCCCCTTATAGGTAGCGTTGGTGAGCTCTCAAATGCTATATAATAAACTTCAAACCTTGGAAACCTTTGCTTGATGAAAGTCATGCTTTATTTGTCTTGTTCTTGCCTTAGGGCATGTAGCAACTTGAAATGATAGGGAATGATAGACCCTTAGTCATTGGTCTTAGATATTATGCCTAGTTAGCCAGGTCATTGGGAATGATGCCCAAATTGACCTATAATAGTTTCCCCCTAAAGCATGAGTTCAAAATAATAAAAATATTTGATTGAGGTGCTTTACACTATGATGGGCTGGAGATGAAGCGGAGTGGTCACCTGCATCAATCTTAAAATACATTACATCATGATATATCCTCTTTGATCATAATTTCTGAGGGTAGGCATTCCCATGTTCAACACATAAACAATCTAATAACATGTACATAATTTAGAAATTCGTCGACACTAGAATGTTGCCCAATGCAGACATGCCTACAGATATAGGCCCATGTTTGGATGACAATCTGTATGTAAGTTCACTATACAGATGATGTGTACAACAATCCTGAAATCACAGCCCGGATGGATGAAACTAGATCTGGGGTCTTCTTATCTCATTCACTTGATTATTCGAGTACAAGTCTAGCCATGCAAATATATGATTTGTAGTCGAACATGGAAATACATCGTTTGATTACTAGCCAATGATGTGAGCTATTAACAAATGTGAGAGAACCGCCATTAATGAAAATGGCCCTCAAGGTACTGCAGTACATTTCGTAAGGCGTGAATAGATGATTTTATGTCGAACGTAAAACAAAATCTTTCGGTTAAAGGTCCAGAAGAGAGGATCTTATTGATGTTGTAACAAGCCTCATGGTACTGGAATATGATGTTTCTAAGTGAACTTCCTGGATATTTATTTGTCATCGATAGGAAGTCACCTTATTGCAAAACGAGAGTTACTGATTTCGGAGACAAGGGTATGTCTTGATATAGCAATTTTCATGGATGACGGTCATGAGAATGAAGGTTTATGAGTATTACAGAAGGATGAGTTTATTCACTGGATGACTTCTCTTGAACATATCGGCGACACTGTGATGAGTTGGCAGCATTAACCCAAAACAGAAGTGAAGGTATGATGAACCATAGGTATGAATGAACCGTCAAGATGATTACCCAACCCAAACAGTCACGGACATGGAGTGAAGGAACTGCCACATTCAAGAGCAACTTGCTACCATAAAGAAATTTTGCTCACTTTTCCCAAATTTTCCCCGATCATTTGTCAACCAGTACCTCTTTATTTTTTAACAAGCTTGAGGAGGATAACATTTTCTTGATATATAATTCAACCCTTCGGGTAAATAAATTATCGCTATTTAATAATTTAATGAGTCTAACGATGAATGAAACTCGATTCTTGCCGTGATCGACAAGCCCATCGCTATTTTATGTTTTAACGAGCTTAACGACAATGATAGCCTGGTCCTTTTTCATATTTAAAGAGTTTGAAAAAGAGGACAAAAGAAAACTCCATAAGTACTTTTTCGTAAATTTGTCTCTCAGATCTAAAAAAGTGTAAAATGATATCTGAGAGAACCTCTTTGGTCATGTTTAACCAAGGTATTCCTTTTTCGTAAATAATCTATCTCAGTCTGGAAAAGGGTTAAACTTATACTGAGTAGATATCAATTCATTTACTTTTACAAGCTCGAAAAGACAAGTGTTTGGCAATCTTTTCACATTATCATAGTTTGAAAAGAGCTGAAAGAAGACTCTAGGGGTTCCTTTTTCACTGTTGTCGAAGCTAGAAAAAAAGGTAAAAGTGCATTTCAAATCCTTTTTCGTTTTTAACAAATCTCAAAAAATAAGGAGAAAAAGTATGCTTTGTGGTCAAATCATTCTTTGAAATAAATCTGCACGACTAATCTATTCATCAGTTGTATTTCCTGTTGAGAAAAACATCAAATGGATTAAAAATACTCGTTTCATGATAAAAACATAATAAAACTATAGTCATAGCAATAAATTTAACTTGAAAATAATTAAATGACTATTTGAAAGTAGTTTCACTATTCATTTTTACCATTCCATAGTTACCATTTGTATTTTGGAGCTCTGAACCTGATTTTTCCCCCGAACTTCAGCTACTGATTGTGATCGTTTCTGCGGATGAATTTCGTCGTCGTTTGATCCAGGTTAGTGCCATGAACCTCCTCTTCCTTTTGGTATTCATTTCATTTCCAATTTCTGCAAATTTTTAGGGTTTTAAGGCCCCTAGGGTAAATTTTGCAAAAATAAGGGAAACGCACCCCTGAATGTCGAAACCTACATTTCATAGCAGGTACAGTGAAGTGTACTTACATGTGTAACACACTGTCTCTTGTCAGGGAGTGCGTTGGGTGCAGTTTAAGTTTTTGATTTTCTTATTATGCCCAAAATTGACCTAGTTTTTTTGCAATAAATAGAATCTAATGGATCTTATGGTTTTGTTTCATGTTTCCATCCGATTATAATGAAAATTACATGGAGGGAAGGAGAACATGAAGAACAAGATATGATTTCCTTGAAAGATCCGAGTACTATAAGAGCCCTAAGAGATTGTGGACTACTTAAGTACTTCAAACTGTCTGGGATGAGGCAACAAATAGAACTCTTGGAGTTCTTAGTTCAAGAATGGGATCTGATGGTAGAGGAATTTCATATTAAGAACCAAGTGGTTCCCATAACGGTTGAGGATGTGTATTTTCTCACAGGTTTGTTGAGGAGAGGTTTTCCCATTTCGCTCTCAGGGTCTACCGTTCAAGGAGAGACAGTGAGGGACTATATTCTGCAGTATTGCTATCAAGGGGAAGAACCTAGCAAATATGGAAAAATAAACATCCGAGATGTCAGATATTTTCCTTTGAGAACTATCCTTTTCACAATCACTAAACTTGTCGGCACCGTTACACTACATGTGGCGAACAGATCATATATGCAGTATGTGCTAGAGTGTATGGAGCCAACGGTCTTGAACTGGTCTGAAGCTATTCTATCTCAAATAAAGGAACAACTGAACAAAGCAAAGGGAGGAAGGAAGAAGAAATTTATATATGGTTCTATCCTTATATCCTTTGCCTTAGAACGGATTCCACTGATGCAACCACAACATGTGACACTAGATATAGCTAGTCCTAGAGATCCTCGAATGCGATATGGGTAGAACTCATGGGTTGACATGCAAGCCAATCTACTATTGTGTTCTCTACTACATTCTTTTCCTAGTTCTGGCGATATATTGTCGCCATTAATGAGTATGCATACGCAGGCGTCGATTTTCGAGGAGATCTATATTTAGCACTACCAAAAGGTGCTCAGTGGGGTGCAATAGGTATGAATATTTTGACCATGTTTTTGATTTTCCTAAGGTTTATACAATGTTTTTGTTTTTTGATTTCTTTCGAAGGATAAAATAAATTTTTGATGTAATGCAGCTGTTGGTCGTGTTCAACCAGTAGTGGAATTGGTGCGCGAAGTAGATGTGCCAGCAAAGAGGGCTGTCAGGAGAGCAGTCCTTCAGGATCTTGATATGGCTGAGACTCTGACTGAGCTTCAGCAGCACATAGAAGGCTTGACCTTCGGGACTCCGGATTTCCGAATCAAAGAGCTTCCTATGCGACTGCGGCGACACACTATTAGGGTTCCTAACCGTTGGATGCGGTTACTTCGTAGGATAGCTATATCTATAGCATGTTACCATGAGCACCACTATTTTACTTATGAAATTTTGCATACATTTTGAGGTCAGATGACCAATGTGTCTTGGGCACAAATTTTGTAAAACCTATAATTATATATCTATATGATTTCAGATTTTTTCCTATGTTTATTGTGCAATCCTATTCAATGATGTGAATGTTTTCTTTACATATCTTGCAAATGTCTGTCTAAAACTTGATTAGCTAATGAATCAGTCAATGTGCTCAAATTTCTGGAAATGTGTTTATATTGAATAAAATCAAAGTGCCTTTCCAAAATATGAACTCTTAGGAACAATCTAAGAAGTGTTGGATTTCTAACAGTATAAATGCTAGTAAGTTGTAATACCACAATTTGTGAGTCTAACCTTATATTTATGTAGTTAATACCAAATTAAATGGAATCAGAGAGAATTTTGTTCAACGTGCTATACTCAGTGATATTGTTTGTCGATCTACCAATACAAATCCCTTGAAAACTCACTAACTCGCCATTCAGAGCGAAAATGGCCCACGCTGAAAAAGATAGATTCTACGTACTATGACTAGCACCATCAACATATCCAACAAATGGTTCTGAAGATTCAGACATCTACGATGAAATTTAAAGAATATTACTAAAATCAAGAAAACTCTAAAAAAAAATTAATATAGTGAATTCAAATCAACAACATATATACAATATAATACAAAAAATTACTATGCTCATGATTAAGCATAGTAACATTTCAAATACAACCCATTTCTAGGCTCCATGAATGCAATTCCATCGTAATCAACTAAATCATAGGCACCCTTAGCAAGAACTCTTTTGACAATATAGGGGCCATGCCATAATGGTTCATACTTCCCTATACCTATTACATCAGCTTCTTGATCGTAAAGAAGGACCAAGTCGCCCTCTGAGAAAATGCGAGGCTGGACATTTTTGTCGTATTGCGCCTTTATATGTCTCTTATGCGCTTCTTTGGCCAATTGGGCTGCACGATGTGTTTCATCAAGATGGATGACATTAAGGAGACGCACTTCTTCTTATACGGTGTCAAGTAACAAGTCTATTGCGAGTTTTAACGATGATATTTCGCATTGGATTGGTAAGATAGCTTCCAGACCATACACCAATCGAAAGGGAGTAAATCCGGTTGCGTTTATCACCAAGGTTCTATACGCCCATAAGGCGGAGTACAAGATCAAATTCCAGTTTCTTTTATGAACTCCTATCATTCGTTGAAGCATTCGTTTAATAATTTGTTAATAGCCTCAACTTGTCCATTTAATTGTGGATAATAAGGAATAGAAATATCATGTGACAATCTTAACTTGGAAGTTAATTCAGACATCATGTGGTTGCGAAAATACTTCCCATGATCTATAACTATAGCCTGTGGGACCCCAAACCGTGCAATAACATGGTTGAAGAAAAACAATGTAGTTGTTTGTCCTGTGTTGTTGAATGTAGGCATCGCTTCAGAGCATTTGGAAAAATAGTCAACTGCGACAATAATATAACTATGCCCCCCAGACGAAGGAGGGTTGCAGGTCATGAAGTCAATACCTCATTTTGTAAATGGTCAAGCAGAGACAACAAGATGCATTGGCGCTGGTGGTTTTTGGATTTTACGACAAAAAATCTGGCATGCATGACAACTTCTGACTGCGAGGATGCAGTCCCAAAAAATAGTAGGCCAAAATTAACCGACGCGGAGTATCTTCTGCGCGGTAGCATATCCAAATAAATTTCCACCACAAGCCCCAACATGACAATCATTTAACACTTTTTTGGCCTCCTCATGAGTGAGGCACCTCCTTAAAATGGTATCGACACCACAACGATAAAGTGTATCGCTGACGATAAGATAATATTTGGCTTGGTATTGAATACGTCTCTTTTCAGAGCGAGAGGTATTAGGTAGAAAAGTTTGGGTTTGGAGATAAATGATGAAATCCCCATACCAAGGATCATATGATCCGATTAGAAATAGAGACTCATCTGGAATTGATGGTTCCAATGTAGTTTCAGTACTATCAGAGGGAAGGTCACATAGAAGCTCAGCCAAAACTAAATAATTATTTGACTTGGATTTGATAAATTCCAAATCAAATTCCTACAAAATGACAATCAATTTTGAATATTTTCCCCCCAGCAATTGACGTGATAAGATGTAAGTCATGGAGTTGCAATCCGAAACTATTGTTGTTTTTCGGAGCAAGATATAATGACGAAATATTTGGACAGCTTAAATGGCTTCCAAGGCAAGATTTTATACGTATGAGTACTTAACTTCCGTATCATTGAGATTACGACTCAAATAATATATCAGATGTTCAATTCCGTTTTCTACTTGGACCAATACCATAGCAATGGTCGTTTCAGCCGTGACGATGTATATGAAATAATCATTTTGATAACTAGGAGGATACATTAATGACGCTTGGACAAGAGTGTCCTTGACAGCATCAAAAGAATCTTGTGCAACTTGGTCCCAATGGAAGGGAACCCCATTTTTCAAGAGTTGAGTAAATCCTTTAGCC
Source organism: Pinus albicaulis (assembly GCA_034641835.2). NCBI lineage: Eukaryota > Viridiplantae > Streptophyta > Pinopsida > Pinales > Pinaceae > Pinus > Pinus albicaulis. The sequence continues at coordinate 776,061,887 of CM076576.1, read as the reverse complement.
ATTTCGGAGTAATTTGGAATGAACCTCCTTAGGAAGTTAGCCTTTCCTTCAAGTTTCTATATCTGAAGTAAGTTTGACGACGCAGGCAAATCAAGAATGGCCTGAACCTTCAAAGGGTCGATTCAAATCCCTTCTTTTGAGACTACGAATCCAAAAAAATGACCAGAACAAACACAAAACACACATTTATGTGGATTGAGGCGTATTTTGTAGTGTCAGCAGCATAAGAAAATAGCTCTCAAATGCATTGGGTGATTAGTCTGGTTTCGTGAATGTGCTCGTAAATCATCTAAGTATGGTTGAACAATGTGCTTGATGTCATTGAAAGCATAATCCATTTCTCTTTGAATATTTTCCCCGGCGTTCTTTAAACCAAATGGAAGTTTCCTATATGCGAATGTGCCCCGGGAACAGATAAATGTTGTCTTATGTTGTTCATCTGGGTGGATATTGATTTGATTGTAGCCAGAAAATCCATCCATGAACAAAAATATCTCGCATCAAGCACAATCGTCAATAATCTGGTCAATAAAGGGAGTAGGATAGTTGTTTTTTGGACAAGCATGATTAACATCCCAATAATTGACGCACACTCTAATGGTTCCTTGTTTTTTCATGACAGGAACGATACTAGAAACCCACTCAGTTAGCGGAACAAGGTAAATGAAACCAGCACGCAAAAAAATTTCAACTTCTATTTTGATGGCAGCGGCTTTCTTCGGATGAACAAGACGAAGTCGTTGACGCACTGGTTTGACATCAGGATACATATTAATAGTGTGTTCAACTATACTAGTATCTATGCCTGGCATTTCCTCGTAAGACCAAGCAAATACGTCATGAAATTCAAGAAAAAGAGAGCGATATGATTCGAGTTCTGATGGAGAACAAGATACACTGATATGAATATTCTCTACAACGCCGGGTTTGGTCGAAATATCGATAGAAATCATTTCTTCAATATTTGACAGATTTCGCTTGGAATCGATTGCATTAATGGGAAAAGAATTCGAAAAGAAATTTTTGATGGATGGGTGATATAGTTCACTAATATCATTTTCTTCATAATAAGGAATATGGGAATGATGATGATAATCTTCCCATGGTTCTCCTTCTGACATCATGGCTTCCAAAATATTCTCATCTGTCAAGAACGTTGAGGAAAATGGATCAGATGGAGTACCAAAATCTAAGGAACGATCAACCCAAACACTTGGTGATGCTGATTTCGGATTCGCTGCCCAAGCTAGATAGATTGATAGCTATGCCAACTCAATAGGGCTAGACGGTAGAAACTCATCCAACATAGAAATATTAGAATCACCCGTACTCTTCCTTAAGCCAGATAAAGTGTAATAGATCATGTAGCAGGTCTCTCTACTTGCAATTTCTACTGACTTCGCGGGCGGTGGTAATGCAAAGGTTCCCATAAGAGTGAAATCCTTTAAGAGTCCTACACCATTTTTTTGAAGTTCTATTTGGGGTTTGTGAATGAACGGAACACTTCCAGTTACCTGCGAAGTAGAGGCAAAGAAGGATAGTTGATTAATGACTATAATTGTACCTTTATGTGGAAAGGCAATCATTCTAAAATATGTAGAAACAATAGCAGTCATCACATATACCCATGACCTTCCAAGTAAAATATTATAGTCAAGGGGTCCGTCAACAACCTCAACATCAATATTCATTGTTTTTCCCCTTAGTTCAACATGCAGGTTATTAATAATACCATAAGGTTTATATGTACGTCCATCAAATGCCTTCAACTTCATTGATGATTATGATAAGCGTGGCGAGCCAAGTGACTTCCAAAATTTTAGAGACATAATGCATGTAGATGCTCCCTCATCAATAATAGTGTGATGAAAAAGGTGATTGAGAACATTTACCTGTATGGAGAATGCCAATTTTGCTAGTAGTTGCAGCACATAGCCCGTATGGTTAAAGACGACAAGATTAGAATCAGTCAGATCAATTCCACCAATGGTCGCCAATAAAGCCTATTTTTTGGAGGCAAAATTTTGTAATACCTCAAGAGAAGACATAGCTAAAGGGGATTGAGCCAAATCTTCAACTATATTATAATTTTGTGCAGCTCTTGCTCGAGGATTATATGTTGATTTATGAATTACTCCCTTTGGTGGCTTTATTGTCAATTTAGGAATAGCAGTAGGTGGTACCGATTCTATAGATGGATTCATTGTCAAGGTAGTAGGTTGATCAGTGGCTTGAATACCATAATATTTATTTTGTGTCGACACCAAAATATCTGTTGAAGGTTTTGTGATAGATAATATTAACACTTGGGAACTAGGAGCTGGATCCGTAGCAACCATATTTGTGTCCGGATTTGGAAATGGGTCTGTCAACACAGCTGATGCATTGGAATTCTTGATGATTTGTGAGACTTAAACGTGGTGAGAACAATCCCTAAAAAAGTGTTCCTCATTACAGATTATGCATGGATAATGAGGTTTCTGAGGTCCAAACGGTTGATCAGATGATCTTTCCTGCGGGTTAGAAGTTTTCTTTTTCTTTGATTTACCCTTTTTCTTACTTCCTGGTTGCTTGTCACCTTTGCCTTTGTCAAATGACATGGCATTAATTTCGGAAGTAGGAGCAGGATCAGATGCAGTAGTGTAGTGTGTTCTTGTAGTGCCTATCAGGTCATCTCCAGTATGAGAGTCCTTTAATTGAGGAGGAACATTGAAATTAGATCTCATCGCATTAGGGATTTTTTCATAGAGCATGCCAAACTGAGTGTAAATCAAGTCTAAATATTGGTCACGAGTGATAACTTTCTCTTCTGTGACGACGCCACCCTTACCCACATCCTCAGTTACAGATGGTAACAAGGACTTAATGAACCATTCAGCAAGGAGCTTATCCGGAAAAAATGTCTTAACCATTCATCGACGACGTCACCACTCATGAATATGATCAAAGATGTGAGTAGCATTAGTCTGTTTTAAATTAGTCAAGAGTTCCGTTCCAGTTTCATAATTGATGGTTAACTGGAAATGGGTCAAAACAACAATAGCTGAGGCTGTGAAATTATCAAAAGAATCTCTAGGTAATTCAATGTACCATTTTGCAGCTGAACCTGTGAGTGTACGCTTGAAAAGACGTAGTCGAACAAAATCATCATTCAGGGAATTTGATGAAAACCATAAATTAAGTCATAACATGAGTTGACGAATCTTCTCCAGGGTTTCCATTAAACTTAGGAATATCTGAGGGTAATTTACAAGGTATCACCAGCCACCAAGGAGCATAACTGATTGGATCATTGGTTAACCGATTTAAATATGGTAACTCTAAAGTTGCAACAAAGGGAAACTGTCTATTAAGGTCAGTTTGAGCATAGCCAGGGTAAGACGAAATTGCTTGAGCAACAGGCCTTTGAGCACTAGCATAAGGAATCTACTGTTGGTAACCCAGATAGGGGTTGTTTTTCATAGAAAATGCTTGAGGATTATGTTAACCAAAACCTAGATATGATACTTGTTGAAATGAATTTTGAGGCATTTGCGCCTATGGCTACCAAGGGGTCTATCCGCCAATGTTATAACCCAAATTAGGATAACTTGGAATTGGTTGATATGTATAACTCGGTTGTGGTTGTGACATCCCATAAAATGGTAGACTAGCTTGTGAATAAATAATTCCTGGTACAAGTTGTTATAAATTAATCAAAGGATTTGGAGTCTGTGGACCAAACATTTGATGATATTGAGTTGAAGAACTCGCTTGACAAGGTTGATGATGTACAACATTCTGATTTTGTAACAAGGGTATAGATGTATTAATAAGTGGTAATGAAGTGGGTGTAATAGGTTTAACTGGTTGATACGATTGTACAACCATTTGTGGTTGGATAGTGTAATATTCCTTTTCAGGAATTTCTGCAATATGTTCAATGGAGACGCTTTATAAGGAAAACCATGCAACAGAAATGAAAAATAGGACCTGGATCCTCTTATATATGTTGTATTTATCTTAAATATGAAATGGCATCAGAAACAAATCATTCTAGCTATATTAAACAGATCTCCCCAGCTTATATGTGCTTAAAAGCATTCTGATCCCATGACTTCACACAATAGAATTTATGAAGACTGCAATAGCGTAATTTTAATTATGTTTTCTATAGAAAAATATGATTCAATACAGATATATATATTTCATTAATCATAGAATAAAAAATGGGAGGTTTGTCCTCTTTTACAGGAACATTAGAACACCCGGCAGGGGTTTCTGGCAAAATACCAATGTAAAATGCAGTACTGCAGAAAATAACATAGTCCACTGCAACTATGTATTAAATAATACTGAATATTATATGAAATATTATCAATATATAAAATTTCCAAAGGCCCTCCTCAATAGACTTTTCGGAGAGAAATAGACACCTCCTACTCCCATACGAGCACAAAATCAAGGGGTTTAACCCTGCTACTGTTGCTCCTGCAGAAAATACACAGTTACTGGAAGTGAATGTGCTGTAGATGTTGATGAATAAATGACCTCAAGTCAGATTATGTAAAATTAGCTCAGGACCTTCCCTTTTGATCTCTTAAACAAGCTGAACCAAAGGTGAAGATGGAATTCCTGCATGAGAATCCTTTGCACTAAACAGTGCTGCAACTACAGCTAAACAGCTAAAGCTTTCAAGTAGTCAAAAGACCAAACATAGATGAATATTGAATGCCTTCCTTGCTGCTATCTCCTTCTTCTTATCCTTGGTGAGCCTCCTCACCCCGAACCCCACTCATTGATGAGGTGACTTCCTAGAAAATATTCCCCTTTCAAAACTACGTTGTCCTTGTTGGTTTCCCTCCTCTTATAGCAGCGTTGTTGACTTGGTCAACTAGATGTATTTCACCTGCATTGTCCCTCTTTCACACCAAGGTGGCTTTATTTTCCCTCCTAATATGATCCCTTCTCACACTGCGATTTGTTTTATTGTCCTTTTACTCTTCTACTGCAAAAATGGAGAAATTATAATATTCCAACTAGCAATGGCTAATGGGGAATATTACAGTCCTCCCCGCTCAAAATTTGCTTGCCCACAAGAAACAATAAAGAAGGATGTTGCAAGATCTTCTCTCCTTCCCAAGTGGCATCCTCATCAGGTATATTCCTCCATCGAATCAGATATTCCTTGATGACTCTGTTTCTTAGCTGCCTCTCCCTTATGTCTAAGATTTCTTCTGGCTGCAAAATTAGGTGGCCCTCATCATAAATGGGGGGGAGATCCATGTTGGAAAATACATTCCTCCCAATGGATTTTTTGAGGCAAGAGACATAGAAGATATTGTGGATCTTGCCTCCCTTAGGAAGCTCCAACTCATATGCTACCTTACCAACACACTTGATCACCTTGTATGGCCCATAGAAACGTGGTTTGAGCTTCTCAGCTCCCTTCTCCTTGAGTGTGGACTGTTTATAAGGCTGAAGACACAAATAGACTAGATCTCCTACCTCAAACTATCTCTTTATCTGACCACGGTCTGCATATATCTTCTGCTGGTTCTGGGCAGTAGCAATGTTGTCTTTGAGTGCTCTAAGTATGTCATGATTCTCCTGAATCCATTCCTTTTCTCTTGGAGCCTTACTTGCCCCAAACATAACATCATCAAATGAGAGTGCCTCATACCCATATAAGGCTTAGAATGGAGTCATGCCAATATAAATATGGTGAGTAGTGTTGTAACAATACTCTCCCAAGTGGAGCCAATGTAGCCAAGCTCTCTGCTCCCTTGCTACATAGTTCCTCATGTAGCCTTCCAGCCACTTGTTCACTATCTTGGTCTGTCCATCGGTTTGTGGGTGAAAGCTAGTGCTTGGAGTCAAATCAGCCCCCACTAATCGGGAAAGTTCTTGCCAAAATCCACCCATGAAGCGGTTGTCCCGATCACTCACTATGGTCCTTGGGAGACCATGGAGTCTAAATACATCTCTGAGGAAGATCTCAACTACCTGTGAAGTAGTATAATTTGCAAAAATGGCAAAGAAATGAGAGTACTTTGTTAGTCTATAAAAAACTACAAAGATACAATCCTTACCCTGTACTGTCGGTAGGCCGGTGATGAAGTCCATAGAGATGCTTTCCCACTTCCCATCCGGAATAGGTAGTGGTTGCAATAACCCAGCGGGGTGGGTGTGTTCTCCCTTGTTCTGCTGACAAATTGTGCACCCTTTGACATGTTGGAGAACATCCTCTTTGAGACCCTTCCATGAGAATCTCTCTCTTATGGCCCCATAAGTCTTTGTGAAACCTTGATGCCCTGCAAGTGGGGAATCATGTGATGCTAGTAAGATCTTCTCCTTGAGCTTGGAATTCTTAGCCAAGAAGATCCAATCCCAGTAATAGATGATCTCATCCATCACCCTATACCTCTCATCCGATACCACCTCATCAAGTATCTCACATGCAAAGTCATATTTGGAATACTCAACTAAAATTTGAGCCTTCCAATCTGCGTCCATGCCCCTCAAAGACAGCGTTGCAGGCCTCCTGGATAGAGCATTAGCTACCACATTACTATTCCCCTTAACATACTCTATGTCAAATTCATATTCTTGGACTTTTCTCACCCACTTCTGTTGTCTCTCTTGGAGTTGCTTCTGTTCAAGGAATAATCTAAGACTGTTATGGTCAATCTTCACCTTGAACTTATTCCCCACCAAGTATTTGTTAGAAAATTATATATTATGGAACAATGCAACACATAAAATATGCAAAAAATACAAGCACACAAAAAACATAAAACAAGAGAGACACAGATATACGTGGTTCACCCAGTTTGGGCTACGTCCACCCCAAACAGCCAGTCCTTCCTTTCTATTATCTAGCAAAATGAAGAGACAAAAGCTACAGCAGATCCACTGTAATATCCCTTGATCACTCTCACAGTGTCCCTATCTGTTTCTCGCTTAGAGAATACACATGTATTACACAGCCGCAATACAATACCCTCATACAAAGAGAGGCGTTGCCTTTTAGGGAAAAAAAACACTAAAATAAACATAACTTCTACCTTCAGATCTTTTGCCTAATGAACGGCCTAGATTGACTAGAAATTACTATACTTTTACAAGGCAATTTTACATTTTTTTTAGCTTCGGGGGCGTTGCCCCTGAAACCCCCGTTGAGGGACCGCTGGCCCCTGGACAACCCAGCCGGTCGGTCAGCCCCCCCGGACCCCGTAGGGGGGAAACGTCCCCCCCCCCCCCCCCCACTCTCCCTCATGACAAGGGTGTAAAATTTTCCTAGGGTATACATCCAGCTAAAACAAGGATCTCTGAATCATGATGAAAATCAGGCTCCACACCCAACAATTTCCTACTTGGAGACTGATTGTAGCAACTCCACCGCTACTTCATTTGCTAGACAATGACTCCTCTTTGGACCTGGTTGTTTCTCATCTACATCATCATCCTTGAAGACCAATTGAAACCGATCACATTCTCAGTTTCTCCTTGGTTACAACTTTTGTTAGCATATCTACAGGATTTTGGCTAGTGTGTATCTTTTCCAGCTTCAACTCTCCATCTTCCAATACTCACCATATGAAATGGTACTTGAGATGTATGTTTTTAGTCTTGGAATGAAATGCTGAGTTCTTTGCAAGATGAATGGAAATTTGGATATCACTGTATAACGTGCCCATGTCATGCTTCTTACCCAATTCACCCATAAACCTTTGTAACCAAATCATTTCTTTACTAGCCTCTGTAGCAGCAACAGACTATGCTTCTGTTGTTGAAAGTGCAACAACACTTTAGATTTTTGAAACCCAATTGACAGTTGTTCCACCTACAATAAATACATATCCTGTAGTGCTCCTCCTGTTATCTCTGTCACCTACCATATCTGCATCAACATATCCCTGTAGAGCAATGTTTGAACCACCAAAGCATAATGCTTGATTTTTGGTACCTCTTAAATATCTAAGAATACATTTTACTTCCATCCAATGTTCTTTTCCTAGATTATTCATGTACCTTCTTACAACTCCCACTGCATGTGCAATATCCGGCCTTGTGCAGACCATTGCATACATTAAACTTCCAAATGTTGATGCATATGGAACTTTAGACATATAATCCATGTCTTCCTGGGTCTATGGGCACATCTCCTTACTAAGTTTGAAATGGCTAGAAAAAGGTGTACTAACTGGTTTTGCATTGTGCATATTAAATCTTTCCAACACCTTTTGTATGTACCAATTCTGAGACAGTGTTAATTTTCGATTTTTCCTATCTCTGGTTATTCTCATACCAAGGATTTGTTTTGCAGCTCCCAAATCCTTCATTGCAAATGAATTTGCCAATTTTTGTTTCAGCACATTTATTTCCTACATGTTAGACCCTACACCAAGCATGTCATCTACATACAATAACAATATAATATAGTTGCCATCATTTTGCTTTTTTCAGATAAACACAATGATCATAGTGACATCAAGTATAACCTTGTTCAGACATAAACTCGTCAAATTTTGGATACCACTGCCTTAGAGCCTGTTTTAAGCCATACAAGCTCTTCTTTAACCTGCACACCAATTTTTCTTTCCCTTTGACCTCATATCCTTCTGGTTGCTGCATGTATATCTCTTCCTCCAAATCTCCATGGAGAAAATTTGTCTTTACATCTAACTGTTCAAGATGTAAATCTCCCGCCGCTACAAGACTTAAGATAGTTCTGATTGAAGTCATCTTAACAACTAGAGAAAATATTTCATCAAAATAAATACCTTTCTTCTGTGCAAACCCCTTCACCACAAGTCTAGCTTTGTACCTCTGTTTTCCTCCATCTTCTTCCTTCAGCCTGTAAACCCGTTTATTCTACAATGTAGTTTTACCTGCAGGCAACCTGACTAAGTCCCAAGTATGGTTACGCATTAAGGAGTCCATCTCTTCTTCCATGGCTAGCTCCCACTTCTTCCTACTTTCAACCTGCATTGCTTCTTCATAACATTCGGGTTCACCAGAATCAGTCAACAATAAATAATATAATGAAGGAGAGTATCATTCAGGGGGTCTACTTATCTCGGTAGATCTTCTCACACCACTTTCAAGTGTTTGAGGTGCCTGTTGTTGGTGTGGTGGTTGTTGTTGTTGTGGTTGTTGTTGTTGTGGTTGTTGATTATTATTATTTTCAGGCACCTTTACTTTTTTTGTGATCTCATCAAGAACTGTGGCCTTGCTTTTTTTCCTCTTTTTCTAAATCGATTCTTATACAATACCTTTTCATTGAATATTACATCTCGCCTCTAATGATTTTTTGATTTTCATAATCATATAACTATATTTCGAAATCATTAACACCATATCCAATAAAGGTACATTTCTTTGATTTTTTCCTCAAGCTTTGTTCCTATTTTTCTTTATTAATATGGACAAAGGCCTCACAACTAAAAGGATTTAAAAAAAGAGTAGCTTACCTTTTTACCTATCCATGCTTCCTCCTGAATACCACTATCCAAGGAACTTGAAGGCCCTCTCGTTATTAGATAAACAACAAGCAAAGATCTACACCATCTCACTAAAATTGTGCAATCTTGCATGCAATCTCATGCACCTTGCACACTCCATGATTGTTCTGTCCTTCATCTTTTATGACACACCATTTTCTGTGTGTTCTTTGAACTATCTTCTATGAATTCCATGCTCCTAACAGTCACCTATCAAACTTTGCTGCAATATTCATCTCCATTGTCTGATCTGAGACACTTCAAATTCTTTCCTGTCTCAATCTCAACCAAAGCTTTCCATTTCTTGAAAGTATCAAATACATCAGATTTATTCTGAATACAATAAATCCATGTTTTTCTAGTTGCATCATCAATAAAAGTAACATAATAACGAGAGCCACCGAGAGATGATACCTGAGCAGGTCCCCATACATATGTATGCATAAGCTCCAATTTTTCGCTCTTCTTTTCTTTCCCAACTCTGAGAAATCTGACTCTCTTCTGTTTTCCATAAATGCAATTCTCACATAAATTCAAATCAACATTCTTCAAACCCGGCAATAAATTTCTTGAGTGAAGAATCTTCATCCCCATCTCACTCATGTGTCCGAACCTATGATGCCATAATGCTGCACCTGCTCCTTTGGAAGTTAAAGCATTAACAGAGTTAGAAACACCATTGCATAAATACAATGTACCAACCTTTTCGCCTTTTGCTATTACCAGGGCTCCTTTGGTGACCTTCCAAGTTTTATCTGTGAAAGTTGTCACACAACCTTCACCGCCTAACTGCCCTATTGAAATCAGATTTTTCTTCAGATCTGGAACATGCCTTACCTCCTTTAGTAGCCATTGGTTTCCATTCTGTTGTTTTACAAGAACTTTACCCATTCCAACAATTTCACAGGGTTTATCATCACCCAAACGAACTTGTCCAAAATCTCCTTGAACATAGTCATGAAAATATTTCTTATCAGGTGTGGCATGGAATGAAGCCCCTGAATCTACAACCCAAGAATCAGTAACATTTTCGAAAGAAAGAATCAAAGCATCTTGTAACACATCACCTGTCACATTTGCTTCATGATTGTTTTCTTGTTGCGCGTCTCCTTCTTTTCCCTTCCGAGATCTACAATCTTTCTTTAGGTGTCCTTTCTTTCCGCATTTCCAACACACTATCCCCAATATGGACTTGGATCTGCCTTTTCTTGATTTACTGCAATATACTGAGCTCTTTCCTCTTTCCATTCTCCTTCCCCTAGACTCTGCACTCAAAGCATTACTCGATGTCTCACCGGAGCTTTTCTGTCGCATTTCCTCACTAAGGATAGCACCGACAACATCATCAAACTTTAAAGTACTAGATCCAGAGACAGAGTTACTAATGGCCATTACTAAACCATTCCAACTCTCTAGAAATGAGCACAAGAATAACAGAGCTCTAACTTCATCATCAAATTTTACCCCTACAGAACTTAACTGACTGGTAACTGTATTAAAATCATTTAAATGGTCTGCAACAGATCCACCTTCCGACATCTTCATATTAAATATTCGTTTCATAAGAAATACCTTGTTTGAGGCTGAGGGTTTTTCATATAGTTTCACCAATGTCTGCATCAAACCCTCTGTTGTTGTTTCCTTCGAAATATTGAAGGCGACTGACGCCGCAAGACACAACCGTACTGTTCCGAGTGCCTTTCTATCGAGAATGTTCCATTCCGCGTCTGTCATGGTCGCCGGCTTCTTTGTTTTTTCGCTCAATGGTAGGTACAGATCTTTCTGATACAGATAATCTTCCATCTGCATCTTCCACAGCGCAAAGTTTTGGCCGTTAAATTTCTCGACCCTAAACTTACCATCGTCCGCCATTGCTCCCACTCGAACCAGGAACCCTTCTTTCCTGCGAGTTTATCAGCCAAATAGACCTTCGGCTCTGATACCAGTTGTTATAAAATTAAATATTACAGAGCAATGAAACACATAAAATATGCGGAAAATACAAGCACACAAAACACATAAAACCAGAGAGACACAGATATACGTGGTTCACCCAGTTTGGGCTACGTCCACCCCGAACAGCCAGTCCTTCCTTTCTATTATCCATAAAAAATGAAGAGACAAAACCTACAGCAGATCCGCTGTAATATCCTTTGTTCTCTCTCACAGTCTCCCTCTCTGTTTCTCGCTCCGAGAATACACATGTATTACACAACACAATACAATACCCTCATACAAAGAGAGGTTGCCTTCTAGGCAAAAACCCTACACTAAACATAACTTCTATCGTCAGATCATCCACCTAATGAACGACCCATATTGACTAGAAATTAATATACTTTACAAGGCAATTTTACATCCTTTTTTAGCTGTGGACGCTGCCCTGCAGACCGTCGCCGAAGGACCGTCGGGGTTCCCACTCACCAAAGAAGGGGGTCAGCCCCCCCGAACCGTGCGAGGGGGACAAGTCCCCCCTGCACCCCCCCGTTGCAAGGGTGTATAGTTTTCCAGGGGTATACATCCAGCTAAAACAAGGATCTTTGAATCAGGATGAAAATCGAGCTCCACACCCAACAATCTCCCACTTGGAGACTGATTGTAGCAACTCCACCGCTACTTCATTTGTTGGAAAATGACTCCTCTTTGGACCTGGCTATTTCTCATCTTCATCATCATCCTTGAAGACCAATTGAAACTGAGCACATTTCGCTCCTAGTTACAACTTCAGCATATCTCAGATTCGGCTAGTCCGTATCTTTTCTAGCTTCAACGTCCATCTTCTCCAATACTAACCATATGAAATGGTAATTGAGCTGTATGTGTTTAGTCCTGGAATGAAATGCTGAGTTATTTGCAAGATGAATGGCACTTTGGCTATCACTGTATAACGTGCCCATATCATGCTTCTTACCCAATTCATCCATAAACTTTTGTAACCAAATCATTTCCTTACTAGCCTTTGTAGCAGCAACATATTCTGCTTTTGTTGTTGAAAGTGAAACAACACTTTGGATTTTTGAAACCCAACTAACAGTTGTTCCACATACAGTAAATACTTATCTTGTAGTGCTCCTCTTGTTATCTCTGTCACCTACCATATCTGCATCAACATATCCCTGTAGAGCAATGTTTGAACCACCAAAGCATAATGCTTTATTTGTGGTACCTCTCAAATATCCGAGAATCCATTTTACTGCCATCCAATGTTCTTTTCCTGTATTTTTCATGTACCTGCTTACAACTCCCACTGCATGTGCAATATCAGGCCTTGTGGAGACCATTGCATACATTAAGCTTCTAACTACTGATGCATATGGAACTTTAGACATATAGTCCATTTCTTCTTGGGTCTTGGGGCACATCTCCTTACTAAGTTTGAAATGGCTAGAAAAAGGTGTACTAATTGGTTTTTCATTGTGCATATTAAATCTTTTCAACACCTTTTGTATGTACTCATTCTGAGACAGTGTTGATTTTCGATTTTTCCTATCTTTGGTTATTCTCATACCAAGGATTTGTTTTGCAACTCCCAAATCCTTCATTGCAAATTAATTTTCTAATTTTTGTTTGAGCACATTTATTTCCTGCATGTTATACCCTGCAACAAGCATTTCATCTACATACAATAACAATATAATTAGCTGCCATCATTTTTCTTTTTCAGATAAACACAATGATCAGAGTGACATCTAGTATAACCTTGTTCAGACATAAACTTGTCAAATTTTAGATACCACTGCCTTGGAGCTTGTTTTAAGCCATACAAGCTCTTCTTTAACCTCGCACACCAATTTTTCTTTTCCCTTTGACCTCATATCCTGTTCTAAGCGATGTGCTATCTCCTCCCAAAATATCCATGGAGAAATGTTGTCTTTACATCTAACTCGTTCAAGATGTAAATCTTCCGTCGCTACAAGACTTAAGATAGTTCTGATCAAGTCATTTTAACAACAGAGAAAATATTTCATCCAAATCAATACCTTTCTTCTATGCAAAACCCCTTCACCACAAAGTCTAGCTAGACTCTATTTTCCTCCATCTTCCTCACCTCCGTAAACCCATTTATTCTGCAATGCAGTTTTACCTGCAGGAAACCTGACTAAGTCCCAAGTCTGGTTATGCATTAAAGAGTCCATCTCTTCTTCCATGGCTAGTTCCCACTTCTTCCTGCTTTCAACCTGCATTGCTTCTTCATAAAATTCAGTTTCACCAGAATCAGTCAACAATAAATAATATAATGAAGGAGAGTTTCGTTCAGGGGGTCTAGTTATCCTAGTAGATCTTCTAACACCACTTTCAGGTGTTTGAGGTGCTTGTTGCTGTTGTGGTGGTTGTTGTTGCTATGACTATTGATTATTATTATTTTCAGGCACCTTTACTTTTTCAATTATCTCATCAAGAACCATGTATTCCTTGCTTTCTTTTTCCTGTTTATTTTCCTGCAACTGATTCTTATACAATACCTTTTTAGTGAATATTACATCTTTTCTCCTAATGATTTTGTGATTTTCATAATCATATAAGCGATAACCAAAGTCATTAACACAATTTCCAATAAAGGTACATTTCTATGATTTTTCCTCAAGCTTTGTTCTATTTTTTTTATTAATATGGACAAAGGCCTCACAACCAAAAGGATTTAAAAAAGAGTAGATTACCTTTTTACCTGTCCATGCTTCCTCTGGAATACCACCATCCAAGGAACTTGAAGGCCCTTTGTTTATTATATAAACAATAGTATCTACAGCATCTACCCAAAATTGTAAAGACAATCCTGCATGCAATATCATGCACCTTGCACGCTCCATGATTGTTCTGTTCATCATTTCTGACACACCATTTTCCTGTGGTGTTCTTAGAACTGTCTTCTCTCTACGAATTCCATGCTCTGAAAAGTACCTATCAAACACTTTGCTACAATATTCACCTCCATTTTCTGATCTGAGACACTTCAACTTATTTCCTGTCTCAATCTCAACCAAATCTTTCAATTTCTTGAAAGTATCAAATACATCAGATTTATTCTGAATACAATAAATCCAAGTTTTTCTAGTTGCATCATCAATAAACGTAACATAATAACAAGAGCCACCGAGAGATGATACCTGAGCAAGTCCCCATACATCTATATGGATAAGCTCCAATTTTTCGCTCCTCTTTTCTTTCCCAACTCTGAGAAATCTGACTCTCTTTTCTTTTACATAAATTCAATTTTCATAGAAATCCAAATCAATATTCTTCAAACCTGGTAACAAATTTCTTGAGTGAAGAATCTTCATCCCCTTCTCACTCATGTGTCCGAGCCTATGATGCCATAATGTTGCATTTGCTCCTTTGGAAGTTAAAGCATTAACAGAGTTAGAAATACCATTGCATAAATACAATGTACCAACCTTTTCACCTTTTGCTATTACCAGGGCTCCTTTGGTGACCTTCCAAGATTTATCTATGAAAGTTGTCACACAACCTTCACCGCCTAACTGCCCTGTTGAAATCAGATTTTTCTTTAGATCTAGAACATGCCTTACTTCCTTTAATAGACATTGGTTTCCATTCTGTTGTTTTACAAGAACCTTTCCCATTCCAACAATTTTACAAGGTTTATCATCACCCAAACGGACGTGTCCAAAATATCCTTGAACATAGTCATGAAAATATTTCTTATCAGGTGTGGCATGGAATGAGGCCCCTGAATCTACTACCTAGGAATCAGTAACATTTTCGAAAGAAAGAATCAAATCATCTTGTAACACATCACTTGTCACATTTGCTTCATGATTGTTTTCTTGTTGCAAGTCTCCTTCTTTTCCCTTCCGAGATCTATAGTATTCCTTTAGGTGTCCTTTATTTCCACATTTCCAGCACACTATCCCCGATCTGGACTTGGATCTTCCTTTTCTTGATTTACTGTGATATCCTGAGCTCTTTCCTTTTTCCATTTTCCATCCCCTAGACTCTGCACTCAAAGCATTACCCGATGTCTCACTGGAGCTTTTCCGTCACATTTCCTCGCTAAGGGTAGCACCGAGAACATCATCAAACTTTAAAGTACTAGATCCAGAGACAGAGTTACTAATGGCCATTACTAAACCATTCCAACTCTCTAGCAATGAGCACAAGAATAACATAGCTCTAAATTCATCATCAAATTTTACCCCTACAGAACTTAACTGACTGGTAACTGTATTAAAATCATTTAAATGGTCTGTAACAGATCCACCTTCTGACATCTTCATATTAAATAGTCGGTCCATAAGAAATACCTTGTTTGAGGCTGAGGGTTTTTCAAATAGTTTCGCGAACGTCTACATAAAACCGTCTGTTGTTGTTTCCTTTGAAATACTGAAGCCGACTCACGCCGCAAGGCACAACCATACTGTTCGGAGTGCCTTTCTATCGAGAATGTTCCATTCTGTGTCTATCATGGCCGCCAGCTTCTTTGTTTTTCTGCTCAATGGTAGGTACAGATCTTTCTGATACAGATAATCTTCCATCTGCATCTTCCACAGTGGGAAGTTTTGGCCGTTAAATTTCTCGACCCTAAACTTACCATCTTCCGTCATTGCTCCCACTCGAACCAAGAACCTTCTTTCCTTCGAGTTTATCAACCAAATATACCTTCGGCTTTGATACCAGTTGTTAGAAAATTATATATTATGGAGCAATGCAACACATAAAATATGCAGAAAATACAAGCACACAAAACACATAAAACCAGAGAGACACAGATATACGTAGTTCACTTAGTTTGGGCTACGTCCACCCTGAACAGCCAATCCTTCCTTTCTATTATCCAGCAAAATGAAGAGAAAAAACCTACAGAAGATCCACAGTAATATCCTTTGTTCTCTCTCACAGTCTCCCTATCTGTTTCCCGCTCAGAGAATACACATGTATTACACAGCTGCAATACAATACCCTCATACAAAGAGAGGGGTTGCCTTCTAGGGCAAAAAAACCCTAAACTAAAAATAACTTCTACCGTCAGATCATCTGCCTAATGAATGGCCCAGATAGACTAGAAATTACTATACTTTTACAAGGCAATTTTACATATGTTTTTAGCTTCGGGGGCGCTGCCCCCGAAACCCCTGCAAGAGGGCCACTGGCCCCCAAACCACCCAGCCGAGGGGTCAGCGCCCTGGACCCCGCGGGGGGGAAAAATCCCCCCCGCACCCCCCTGGTGCAAGAGTGTACAGTTTTCCTGGGGTATACATCCAGCTAAAACAAGGATCTCTGAATCAGGATGAAAATCAGGCTCCACACCCAAAATCTTGCACTTGGAGACTTATTGTATCAACTCCACCGCTACATCATTTGCTGGAAAGTGAATCCTCTTTGGACCTGGCTATTTCTCATCTTCATCATCATCCTTGAAGACCAATTGAAACTGAGCACATTCTCATTTTCTCCCTGGTTACAACATTTGTTAGCATATCTGCAGGATTCTAGCTAGTGTGTATCTTTTCCAGCTTCAACTCTCCATCTTCCAATACTGACCATATGAAATGGTAATTGAGATGTATGTGTTTAGTCCGGGAATGAAATGCTAAGTTCTTTTCAAGATGAATGGAACTTTGGCTATCACTGTATAACGTGCCCATATCATGCTTCTTACCCAATTCACCCATAAACCTTTGTAACCAAATCATTTCTTTACTAGCCTCTGTAGCAGCAACATACTCTGCTTTTTGTTGTTGAAAATTGCAATAACACACTTTGGATTTTGAAATCAACTAAACGATCGTTCACCTACGATAAATACATATCCTATAGTGCTCCTCACGATATCTTTGTCACCGGCCATATCTACATCAACATATCCCCGTAGAGCAATGTTTGAACCACCAAAGCATAATGCTTGATTTGTGGTACCTCTCAAATATCTGAGAATCCATTTTACTTCCATCCAATGTTCTTTTCCTGGATTGTTCATGTACCTGCTTACAACTCCCACTGCATGTGCAATATCAGGCCTTGTGGAGACCATTGCATACATTAAGCTTCCAACTGTTGATGCATATGGAACTTTAGACATATAATCCATGTCTTCTTGGGTCTTTGGGCACATCTCCTTACCAAGTTTGAAATGGCTAGCAAAAGGTGTACTAACTCGTTTTGCATTGTTCTTATTAAATCTTTTCAACACCTTTTTTATGTACTCATTTTGAAACAGTGTTACTTTTCGATTTTTCCTATCTCTGGTTATTCTCGTACCAAGGATCTATTTTGCAACTCCCAAATCCTTCATTGCAAATGAATTTGCCAATTTTTGTTTGAGCACATTTATTTCCTGCACGTTAGACACTACAACAAGCATGTCATCTACATACAATAACAATATAATATAGCTGCCATCATTTTTCTTTTTCAGATAAACATAATGATCAGAGTGACATCCAGTATAACCTTGTTCAGACATAAACTTGTCAAATTTTAGATACCTTGGAGCACATTTTTAAGCCATACAAGCTCTTCTTTAGCTTTGCACACAAATTTTTTCTTTCCCCTTTGGCCTCATATCCTTTGATTGTTGCATGTATATCTCTATGCAATAGAAACGCCTTCCACCACAAGTCTAGCTTTGTACATGTGTGTTTTCCTCCATCTTCTTCCTTCAACATTGTAAACCCATTTATTACGCAATGTAATTTTACACCTTGAAGCAAGCCCGGCTAAGTCCCAAGAATCACAGTTATGTAATAAAGTTCCATCTCCTCTTCAAGCTGGCTCCACTTGTTCTACTTTGACAGTGTTGCTTCTTCATAACATTCGGCTTCACGGAATCATTCAGCAATAAAATAATATAATGAAGGAGAGTATCGTAGGGGGTCTACTTATCACAGTAGATCTTCTAACACCACTTTGAGGTGTTTGAGGTGGTTGTTGTTGTGGTGGTGGTTGTTGTTGTCGTGGCTGTTGATTATTATTATTTTCGGGCACCTTTACTTTTTCTATGATATCATCAAGAACTGTATATTCTTTGTTTTATTTTTCCTATTTATTTTCCTACAACTGATTCTTATACAAGACGTTTTCATTAAATATTACATCTCTGCTCCTAATTATTTTGTGATTTTCATAATCATATAAGCGATAACTAAAATCATTAACACCATATCCAATAAAGGTACATTTCTTTGATTTTGCCTCAAGCTTTGTTCTGTTTTCTTTATTAATATGGACAAAGGCTTCACAGCCAAAAGGCTTTAAAAGAGAGTAGTTTACCTTTTTACCTGTCCATGCTTCCTCTGGAATACCACCATCCAAGGAACTTGAAGGCCCTACGTTTATTAGATAAGCGACGATGCATCTACGTATACACCCAAAATTGTAAAGGCAATCATGCATGCAATCTCATGCACCTTGCACACTCCATGATTATTCTGTTCATCCTTTCTAACACACCATTTTATTGTGGTGTTCTTGGAACTATATTTTCTATGTGAATTCAATGCTATGAATAGTACCTATCAAACTCTTTGATGTAATATTCACCTCCATTGTCTGATTTGAGACACTTCAACTTCTTTCCTGTCTCAATCTCAACCAAAGCTTTTCATTTCTTGAAAGTATCAAATACATCAAATTTATTCTGAATACAATAAATCCAAGTTTTTCTAGTTGAATCATCAATAAAAGTAACATAATAGAAGAGCCACCGAGAGATGATACCTGAGTAGGTCCCCATACATCTGTATGCACAAGCTCCAATTTTTCGCTCTTCTTTTCTTTCCCAACTCTGAGAAATCTAACTCTCTTTTGTTTTCCATAAATGCATTTTTCACAGAAATCCAAATCAACATTCTTCAAAACTGGCAACAAATTTCTTGAGTGAAGAATATTCATCCCCTTCTCACTCATGTGTTCGAGCCTATGATGCCATAATGTTGCATCTTCTCCTTTGGAAGTTAAAGCATTAACAAAGTTAGAAATAGCATTGCATAAATACAATGTACCAACCTTTTCACCTTTTGCTATTACCAGGGCTCCTTTGGTGACCTTCCAAGCTTTATCTGTGAAAGTTGTCACACAACCTTCACTACCTAACTGCCCTATTGAAATCATATTTTTTGTTAGATCTGGAACATGCCTTACCTCCTTTAATAACCATTGGTTTCCATTCTTCTCTTTTACAAGAACTTTACCCATTCCAACAATTTTACAGTGTTTATCTTCACCCAAACGGACTTGTCCAAAATCTCCTTGAACAGAGTCATGAAAATATTTGTTATCAGGTGTGGCATGGAATGAGGCCCCTAAATCTACTACCCAGGAATCAGTAACATTTTCGAAAGAAAGAACCAAAGCATCTTGTAACACATCACCTGTCACATTTTATTCATGATTGTTTTCTTGCTGTGTGTCTCCTTCTTTTCCCTTCCGAGATCTACAGTCTTTCTTTAAGTGTCCTTTATTTTTGCATTTCCAGTACACTATCCCCGATATAGACTTGGATCTACCTTTTCTTGATTTATTGCGATATCCTAATATCTTTCCTCTTTCCATTCTCCTTCCCCTAGACTCTGCACTCAAAGCATTACCCGATGTCTCACCGGAGCTTTTCCATCACATTTCCTCGCTAAGGATAACACCGACAACATCATCAAACTTTAAAGTACTAGATCCAGAGACAGAGTTACTAATGGCCATAATTAAACCATTCCAGCTTTCTGGCAATGAGCACAGAACAAGAATAAAGAGCTCTAACTTCATCATCAAATTTTACCCCTCTGAGAACTTAAGCGTAGTAGCATATTAAAATCATTTAAATGGTCTGCAACAGATCCACCTTCCGACATCTTCATATTAAATAAATGTTTCATAAGAAATACCTTGTTTGAGGCTGAGGGTTTTTCATATAGTTTCACCAATGCCTTACTCAAACCCTCTGTTGTTGTTTCCTTCGAAATATTGAAGGCGACTGACGACGCGAGGCACAACCGTACTGTTCCGAATGCCTTTCTATCGAGAATGTTCCATTCTGCATCTGTCATAGCCGTCGGCTTCTTTTTTTTTCCGCTCAATGGTAGGTACAGATCTTTCTGATACAGATAATATTCCATCTGCATCTTCCACAGCGGGAAGTTTTGGCCATTAAATTTCTAGACCCTAAACTTACCATCGTCCACCATTGCTCCCACTCGAACCAGGAACCCTTCTTTCACGCGAGTTTATCAGCCAAATATACCTTCAGCTCTGATACCTGTTGTTAGAAAATTATATATTATGGAGCAATGAAA
This sequence comes from Pinus albicaulis, assembly GCA_034641835.2. NCBI lineage: Eukaryota > Viridiplantae > Streptophyta > Pinopsida > Pinales > Pinaceae > Pinus > Pinus albicaulis. The sequence continues at coordinate 776,041,159 of CM076576.1, read as the reverse complement.
CACATAAAATATGCAGAAAATACAAGCACACAAAACACATAAAACTAGAGAGACATAGATATACGTGGTTCACCCAGTTTGGGCTACATCCACCCTGAACAGCCAGTCCTTCCTTTATATTATCCAGCAAAAATTTAAGAGACAAAACCTACAGCAGATCCTTTCGCAATATCCTTTGTTCTCTCTCACGGTCTCCCCAATCATTTCACGATCAGGAGAATACACATGTATTACACGACGCAATACAATACCCTCATACAAGAGAGGGTTGCCTTCTAGGAAAAAACCCAAACTAAACATAACTACCATCAGATCATCTGCCTAATGAGCGGCCCAGATTGACTAGAAATTACTATACTTTTACAAGGCAATTTCACATCTATTTTTGGCTTCGGTGCAGCAGAGCCGTCGGGGGACCGGCTGACACGGACCACCCCCGGCAGAAGTCGGCCCCACAAGAATCCGCGAAGGAAAGTCCCCCCCCCCCCCCCCCACTGCAAGGGTGTACAGTTTTCCTAGGGTATACATCTAGCTAAAACAAGGATCTATGAATCAAGATGAAAATCAGGCTCCATACCCAACAATCTCCCACTTGGAGACTGATTGTAGCAACTCCACTGCTACTTCATTTGCTGGAAAATGGCTCCTCTTTGGACCTGGTTGTTTCTAATCTTCATAATCATCCTTGAATACCAATTGAAACTGAGCACATTATCAGTTTCTCCCTGGTTACAACTTTTGTTAGCATATCTGCAGGATTCTAGCTACAGTTTATCTTTTCCAGCTTCAACACTCCATCTTCCAATATTGACCATATGAAATGGTACTTGATATGTATGTTTTTAGTCCTGGAATGAAATGTTGAGTTCTTTGCAATATGAATGGCACTTTGGCTATCACTGTATAACGTGCCCATATCATGCTTCTTACCCAATTCACCCATAAACCTTTGTAACCAAATCATTTCTTTACTAGCCTCTGTAGCAGCAACATACTCTGCTTCTTTTGTTGAAAGTACAACAACACTTTGGTTTTTTGAAACCCAAATGACAGTTGTTCCACCTACAGTAAATACATATCCTGTAGTGCTCCTCTTGTTATCTCTGTCACCTGACATATCTGCATCAACATATCCCTGTAGAGAAATGTTTGAACCACCAAAGCATAATGCTTGATTTGTGGTACCTCTCAAATATCTGATAATCCATTTTACTACCATACAATGTTCTCTACCTAGATTATTCATGTACTTGCTTACAACTCCCACTGCATGTGCAATATCAGGCCTTGTGTAGACCATCGCATACATTAAACTTCCAACTTCCGATGCATATGAAAATTTAGAAATATAATCCATGTCTTCTTGGGTCTTTGGGGACATCTCCTTACTAAGTTTGAAATGGCTAGCAAAAGCTGTACTAACTAGTTTTACATTGTGCATATTAAATCTTTTTAACACCTCTTGTATGTTCTCTTTCCGAGACAGTGTTAATTTTTAATTTTTCCTATCTCTGGTTATTCTCATACCAAGGATTTGTTTTGCAGCTCCCAAATCCTTCATTGCAAATGAATTTACCAATTTTTGTTTGAGCACATTTATTTCCTACATGTTAGACCCTGCAACAAGCATGTCATCTACATACAATAACAATATAATGTAGCTTCCATCATTTTGCTTTTTCAGATAAACACAATGATCATAGTGACATCTAGTATAACCTTGTTCAGACATAAACTTGTCAAATTTTAGATACCGCCGACATGGAGACTGTTTTAAGCCATACAAGCTCTTCTTTAACCTGCACACCAATTTTTCTTTCCCTTTGACCTCATATCCTTCTGGTTGCTGCATTTATATCTCTTCCTCCAAATCTCCATGGAGAAATGTTGTCTTTACATCAAAATGTTCAAGATGTAAATCTTCCGCCGCTACAAGACTTAAGATAGTTATGATTGAAGTCATATTAACAACAAGAGAAAATATTTCATCAAAATCAATACCTTTCTTCTGTGCAAACCCCTTCACAACAAGTCTAGCTTTTTACCTCTGTTTTCCTCCATCTTCTTCCTTCATCCTGTAAACCCATTTATTCTGCAATGTATTTTTACCTGCAGGCAACCTGACTAAGTCCCAGGTCTGGTTATACATTAAGGAGTCCATCTATTCTTGCATGGCTAGCGCCCACTTCTTCCTACTTTCAACCTGCATTGCTTCTTCATAACATTCGGGTTCACCAAAATCATTCAACAATAAATAATATAATGAAGGAGAGTATCATTCAGGGGGTCTACTTATCTTGGTAGATCTTCTAACACCACTTTCAGGTTTTTGAGGTGCTTGTTGCTATTGTGTTGGTTGCTGCTGATGTGGTTCTTGATTATTATTATTTTCAGGCACCTTTACTTTTTCATTTATCTCATCAAGAACCATGTATTCCTTGCTTTCTTTTTCCTGTATCTTTCCCTGCAATTGATTCTTATACAATACCTTTTCATTGAATATTACATCTCAGCTCCTAATGATTTTGTGATTTTCATAATCATATAAGCGATAACCAAAATCATTAACACCATATCCAATAAAGGTACATTTCTTTGATTTTTCCTCAAGATTTGTTCTATTTTCTTTATTAATATGGACAAAGGCCTCACAACCAAAAGGATTTAAAAAGGAGTAGTTTACCTTTTTACCTGTCCATGCTTCCTCTGGAATACCACCATCCAAGGAACTTGAAGGCCCTCTGTTTATTAGATAAACAGCAGTATCTACAGCATCTGCCCAAAATTGTAAAGGCAATCATGCATGCAATCTCATGCACCTTGCACGCTCCATGATTGTTCTGTTCATCCTTTCTGACACACCATTTTCTTGTGGTGTTCTTGGAATTGTCTTCTCTCTACGAATTCCATGCTCTGAACAGTACCTATCAAACTCTTTGCTACAATATTCACCTCCATTGTCTGATCTGAGACACTTCAACTTCTTTCCCGTCTCAATCTCAACCAAAGCTTTCCATTTCTTGAAAGTATCAAATACATCAGATTTATTTTGAATACAATAAATCCAAGTTTTTCTAGTTGCATCATCAATAAACGTAACATAATAGCGAGAGCCACCGAGAGATGATACCTAAGCAGGTCCCCATACATCTGTATGCACAAGCTCCAATTTTTCGCTCTTCTTTTCTTCCCCAACTCTGAGAAATATGACTCTCTTTTGTTTTCCATAAATGCAATTATAACAGAAATCCAAATCAACATTCTTCAAACCTGGCAACAAATTTCTTGAGTGAAGAATCTTCATCCCCTTCTCACTCATGTGTCCAAGCATATAATGCCATAATGTTGCATCTGCTCCTTTGTAAGTTAAAACATTAATAGAGTTAGAAATACCATTACATAAATACAATGTACCAACATTTTCACCTTTTGCTATTACCAGGGCTCCTTTAGTGACCTTCCAAGCTTTATCTGTGAAAGTTGTCACACAACCTTTACCACCTAACTGCCCTATTGAAATCAGATTTTTCTTTAGATCTGGAACATGTCTTACCTCCTTTAATATCCATTGGTTTCCATTCTGCTGTTTTACAAGAACGTTACCCATTCCAACAATTTTACAGGGTTTATCATCACCCAAACGGACTTGTCCAAAATATCCTTGAACATAGTCATGAAAATATTTCTTATCAGGTGTGGCATGGAATGAGGCCCCTGAATCTACTACCTGTTATTGCCTAAATCTACCTCAGGCGGAAAGAAGGCAGAGTTCAAGGTAACATCAAACCACGCTCAGTTTGGTAGCTAGCCCTACCAGAACAGGAGAGGGCTCTCTCCGGGTCAATCTCAACAAAATAATCGAAGGGGCTTGAGATGAATTGAAATAAAGGCTAATTTTAGGCTAGGTATATAAGTAAAGGAGTTTGATTTTGATTTTTGGGGATTTTTTTGGAAACAAAGGGAAAGGCAGTTTTGGGTTCGGGGATGAGGCCTAGTTTTTGCAGAGTTCTGAATGGGGCAAGGAAGGCAATTGTTTTGATGCTTTGGATTGAATGAATGGATATTTCAGACTGGTGAGGAGCTAAAGAGGGCAAGAGGCTTTCAAGAATCCTCTTCAAATAGATGAAAACATGGAAAATTAAACAAACAAAAGGCAGAGCAAAGCAATCTAATGAATTCCACCTTTATAACTCATTTGTTTAATTTAAGAAGAAAGGAGAAGGGAAGTGATACAGATAAAAATCAATGAACTTACAGTCCCATAGAGAAAAACACCATCAAAACATAGAGCCACATGGATCCCAAAGAGTGTTGCAAACCCTGGTCTATTCCTTTGCCAAAATTGCAGAGATGAAATGTACAATGAAGTGCCAAGAAATCCCAAGTGTCCAACCCTGAAAATGACTGAAGAACTACATGATATAGATAAGCCTAACTCATTCCCATGCCTCTAGGGTTCGAGCTCATCATTCTAGGCGCTATTTCAACCATATCTAAACTAGGAACTGGAAAATAGGCAATGAAACAACTTGCCTCTATATGATAGGAAACCGATTCATTCACTTACATTTCACTTTTTGGTGAATGAATCCACTAAGATGAGTAAAAATGTGCCAAAATTACATCATGGTCATGAAATTACATCAAGGTACACCAATATTTACATGAAAAAGTCAAACTAGCCAAAACTAGGCGAAATTCTGAGCTGCTGAGTGAAAAATAGGCCAAATTTCCCTATGCGCTGCGCCTGAAATCTCTATGTGTAGCACAAGTTTGAGGCTCATTTTGACGGACTTACCAAAGTCCAAAGTGAGTTTAGGATAGCTCGTTGGAAAGAACTGCCTGTCTACTTTCCATCCCAAGTGGAATTCCTGGATTTGGTTGCCACTGACCCCTCCAAAAATCAAATCTCCCAACACTGCTTCCTGTGTGTGCAAAAAGTGGCAGAAAGGCCATTTTTAGGGTGTTTTTGACCCTTTAGGCAACCCAGAACTTGATGAAATCCTTAGGTAATCCATAGGCATGCATAAATTTTGATGAAAAATCTAGAAATGCAAAGTTTTTCTCCAGAAGACCTGCCAATTATAAGCGCGCGCCAAGTGGCGCTACGCGTCGGGCAGGAAAATCTGTGTTTAGGCCCAAAAATTCAAAATTGACAAAAATTTTCCCAACTTTCTTGAAATTTGGGCTGAATGTCCACCATCAAGCACTATGTTGGGCCAAAGAAGCTTCAGCCAAAATTTGGAGTCTATCATGCCTTTTACGACGCTTTAGTGCCCTCCTTAGCCTTGCCTTCAAGATCTTGATCCTTGCTTTGCAAACATGATTTTGTGCCCAATAGTGGTTCTTCATGTGCCTGATCATGTTATTTTCCTTGTTCGCCTTCTCCAACAGTTTCTCAAGATGAATATTGACCCTCTCAAGCCAATTCTCTCTATCAGCCTCAATCTCACGCTCAATGGGTGTCATCTCGTCTTGGCTTCTTCAGGCAGCTTGCTGGTTTTCACGGATGTTTTGCAACTCCATGATTGTTTGCTGGTCTTCTAACTATTTGTTTCGCTACTCCAGGTAGTTTATGATCCATTGGGCTCTCTGCAACTTTTCGGTCAAGGTGTCAATCTCCACCTTCTGCTCCTAAATGATCTCTCTCAACTTTGAGCTTGGAGAGCTCAAATCCTCATCAATCAATATGAAATCAGTATCCTGGACTCCTGAAGGGTCCTCATCCTGCATGGGCCTCTTACCTCTATCTTGTACCTGTACCTATGCTGTTGATGACGGCAACGAGACCCCTTCCACCCTAGGTGGAGATAGTACTCGTCGGGCTGCTGCAAATAATACTCTGGTGCCTCTCTGATAAGTAACAAACACTGGCACACTGATAGGCTCTGTCTCGTGACCTTCAGGCTGATGTGAAGGTTCACCCGGCTCATGAAAAACCTCCGTAGGAACCTGAGGTGCTGTGAATAAATCATGGGAAATGAAATCCTCCCATGAAATGCCCTGTAATCCAAGCTGATGTACAACCACGATCTTGATGACTGCATAGTGATAAATATTGTTGTACTGCTACTCGGGAGTTTTCTTCTGCACAAGAGTGGTCATTCTCTTGATATTCCGGCACATGAAATAAGGTATGTTCATCATCCTCACTCTCATGAAATGCATCAATAACCTGATGTGGTAGGCATAGAGGTGTGAAAACCGACCCTCACAACTGAAGTATCTGATAATAAGTTTCATCAAAGGCACATAGGATTCCTTTAGGAACCGGAATGGGAACACCCTGCTGAGTTGTCTCACATAGCTAGGCCTGATGTATGGTTCATAATGCACTCTGTCTACCTGTTGTATTTTATTCCACTGTTCACCCACATTCGGTATTCATGTTGCTTGAGAGATGGTTTCCGGTGTCAAAGTGAAATTTACACCAGCAAGAGTTACCTGACCATCATGCAAATGCAATACAAACAAACGAGCCAAATCCTGATGATGATGAATCCTAGCAATCATCTCACAATAATGATAGCATAACTACTCACGAAAACATGCCATGGAAAGCGGGCAAGCCTGCAATTGAGTCAATGAGGTGGGCTCTTCTCTCACATGTTTGCCACCTTTACGAGGCCTTCTCGGTGCATGTAGCTCAGTGGTAGAATCACTATCTCTGTCATATGATGTATCAGTGTCTGTCTCCATGGTACTCAAGGTTAATGAAGAATGAGAATTTGGTGCTTTGTTTCAATTGTCAAATATGTGCCAAAGGGAAGGGACTGTGGGAGAAATAGGACAGTGGGGACAATGGGGTATTGTCAAGTGATAATTTTCCTTTTGGAATTTTGACAAATGTAGGAACAATGGACAATTACTTGACTGTTTGGGGAACTTGGGGTTTGGGAATTTTTTACAAGTGAAATGGGAAAGGGATAATGATAGGAAATGAACTAACTTAGGGATAGGGAAATGGGCTTGTATTTGATAGTATAATAGTGAGAAGGAGGGATGAACAGTGAGGAATGAACAAGTTTGGCACAAAACTATTTTTAAAACACCAATTTTAAAACCCTAAGGGAAAAATTTTTAACAAGAGGATAGGGTTTATAATTTTGGAATTCAAACTCTTATATTCCTTCTTCCAAACAATACCAAACACTGATCAATGGCAATTGCAATATGACTTGAACTTACTTGGAGCAAAGGAGACCGTTTTGTTTTGAAATTTGAGGGAAATGGCAACAAATTTTGTTTTTCGGGCCAATGCGTCGCGTGCATAACCCAGTGCGCCACGCTCCCTATGTGCGCTACGCAAGTTCAAATTAACACAGTGGTGAGCGGCCTTATTCGTCGCGCACAACGCCCAGTGCGTCGCGCCTGTAAACTCAGCCACAGTCTCGGCCTTCCAACATTATTTCACCCTCCTCCACAATTTGACTTGGCTCTTTGATGACTTTGCTTGCAAATGGATTGTTGAATATGAAAATATCTTATATATACAAAGGATTTTGATTTTTGATTTAGAAAACCCACTTTTGTAATGTTGCAGACTTTGGCACTTTTCACATAACTCTGTTTTTGTTTCCTTTTTGATTTTTTAGCTGAATGATGAGTTTCTTTCTATCTTTGCAGGGATAACTGGCATGGGATTTTGGCAAAGGTGACCAGGGTTGCGCCTGAAGAACTTTACAATTGAAAAAAACTTTGAAAATTACATTATATTTATTACAAAAGGATAAAATAGACAATTTTTCTTCAAAACAGAGTTTTGAAGAAAACTCATTATCAAGTATTATGACGATAATATTTTTGCGATGAAAACTTATTTCGAACCTCTCTCATGTTCCTGTCGACATTATTAGTCATTTTGAAGACTAAATTACCGAAACCCTGGACTTAATGAGACTAAAACCCTAAAATGACTCTTTGTTGACCAAGGGACCAAACATGACTGTAAATGATTTTAAAAGGATTTCGATGAACAGACACGAACCAGCAAGTACATGACATGAGGGATATGAGAGAAAAGACCCTTCCTTCAGATGATCCATGCTCCTAATGGAATGCAGCTGACTGAACTGAATGAGACACCTAAAATGAAATGCAACAAGAGAAATTTTGATCTCTGAAGGAGGGATGAAGATACCGACTCTAACATTGGCTCCAATGGGAATGGTAGCTCCTTGGAGGTGCCAAGAACTATAGATTTCTGGGAGAGTAGGAAGTGCCTTCGTCCATTGGGCTATGGAGTCCATAACTTCGACAAATCAACACAAGACTCTTGACTCAACCTTATTGACTCAAATTTGACTCAAACCGATTCAGTTTTGAAACTAAAATGACTGAAAAACCTGACTCGACAAACTCAAACCAAAGCTGAAATCAATCTTCAAAATTATAGCCTTCACTTCGGGCCCCAAACTGAAGAAAAGATCACAGCTCACACTTGCAATGAGACTAAAATAAACGGTATGTACAGTGACAATGTAAACAGTAGAAAACATTTCAGAAATGATACCGCTTGAGCAGCCGACCATTGACCGGCCCTCTTGGACAATCTTCCCCGTTCATCTCTTTCAAAAGAAAAGCATTCTCACCCCGATATGCAGCAATTTTAGAGGGTACTTTCCAGAGATTTTTGAACTTACCATGCTTACCTTTTTCCTCGTTTCTTGCATCCCATTTCAGCACCACTTCTTCCAATTGAAACTTGTCCGCTTTGGCTTTTCTATCATATATTTTCTTAATTCTCTCTTGCAACTTGAATGTGTTTTGAAAAACTTCTTCTCTCATCTGCTGCAAATGGATCATTTGATTTATTCTTCTTTGCATATGATATTCTTCACTGCTCGCTTCCTGTAGAAGTTTGACCACTGGAACTGCGAGAGAGGTAGGAAACACCGTGTCAACTCCATATACTAGCTCAAAAGGGGACATACCAATGGATTTCTTTTGACTCACTCGATCTGCCCAAAGTACATTGACCAACTTCTTATGCCAACTTTTCTTGTTTATTTCCAAAAACTTTTTAATGATGTTAACCAAAGATTTGTTGGAAGACTCCGCCAATCCATTACCTTGTGGATGATAAGCGGTTGAGTGTCCCAAAATAATATGATACTTGTCACAAAAATCAATCATCCTTTTTTATTTGAAAGGTGTTGCGTTATCAGTGATTAACTTATTCGGGCAACCAAAACGAGACAAAATATTATTCTCAAGGAATGAAATTATTACCGAATCTGTAGCTTTCCTGGTGGGAATTTCTTCAATCCATTTCGTGAAATAATCTGTCGCTATGAGGATCCGCTTATGCTAAGTTGAAGAAGCAGGATGGATCTCGCCAATGAAATCCAAACCCCATTGCTGAAAAGGAGCACTTACCTCAATGGGCTTAAGCGGCAAAGGCTGCAATTTCTGCCTCCCTTCAAAAATCTGACATTCATGACAGCTTTTGACAGTCTTATAGACATCAGCAAAAAGTGTCGTCCGATAATATCCCGCTCTCAAAATCTTGTTAGCCGTTGTTTTCCAAAAAAGGTGACCCCCACAATCTCCCTTATGAAAATCCTCCATAACCTGCTTTGCTTCTTCTTCAACCAAACAATTCAGCAAAACACCACCGGGATCTTTCCAATAGAGTGAATTATTCAAAATACAAAACTTAGCAGCCTTCAATTTCAGAGTTCTACTTTTGTTTCTAGCCATGTCGGGCGGTGGTGACAAATTTTGAAGCACATATACAATGTTTGAATACCAAGGAGAAAGCACAAAAATTTCTGATACCTGAACTAATGAATTTTCCTCATTCTCCTCGAACATAGCAGCAATGAGTTTGATTTCCAAGGCGTGTAAATTTGACTCAGCCATTAGCTTAGCCAGCCCTTGTCCTTTGATAAGCTTTGTAGGCTTTACCTCCACATCATACTCTAACAAGGCAGCAATCCATTTGCCTCATGTCCCTTCCGGATCTGTTTGCACTAAAACATCCTTAACAGCAGCGTTAGGAACATAAGCAAGAATATGAGAATGTAGAATATATACCCGAAAATCTTTCAATGCTTTCACTAAAGCAAGAGCCTGCTTTTCAATGATGTTATATGTCAAGGCTGCATCTCTTATAGTATGGCTGAAAAAAGAAATTGGTTTTTCATGCTCATCTCTTTTCTGCATTAATACTGCTACCATAGTATGCTCCAAGGAAAATGAAAAAAAAATAAAATCCTGAGTATAATCCGGGCTGATCAAAACCGGAGCTGAAGAAAGAACCAACCTCACTAAATTGAAAGACTTCACTGCCTCCTCGGTCCACTTCACTACGCTGTCTTTTTTAAGTATGTTTGTAATCTCTCTTAGATGTTCCACAAGATTAGGCACAAAGTGGTGTAAAAAATTAATCTTACCATTGAAGGATTGAATCTCCTTTTTGTTCCAGGGAATATCAATTTGCTGAATAGATTCAACTCGTGCTGGATCAATACAGATGCCATCTTTTGAGATAATATGACCAAGAAGTTTGCCCTCATCCATGGCAAACAAATTCTTCTTCGGATTGAGTGACACACCATACTTTCTACATCGCTGAAAAACAATCTTCAGATGGTAAAGGTGCTCTTCATCAGAATTAGAAAAGACTGGCAAATCATCAATATAAACAACTACAAAAACATCTTTCTCATTTTAAAATGCCATATCCATTGCTCGCTGGAATGTTGCACCAACATTCTTCAAACCGAAAGGCATTTTAGCATAATGGAAAGTTCCCCATGGAGTGGTGAATGTTGTTTTGTCTCTATCATCCTCATGGACCAGAATTTGGTTATACCTGGAATAACCATCGAGTAGCGACATACGAGATGCTCCAACTACTCGCTGGAGTATGTGATCCATTTTGGGCAATGGATAATTGTCTTTCAAAGAAACCTTATTCAGATTCCTAAAATCAATGCACAAACTAATCTCATCTGTCTTCTTGCGGACGGGAACCAAATTGGAAATCCAATCTGAAAATCTTATAGGAACAATGATACCAGCTTTGTATAATCGATTCACTTCCTTCTCAATTGAGGGCAGCAACTTCGGATTTATCCTTCTAAACTTCTACCTGAAAGAATTTTGATTTGGTTTAATTGGAATGGTGTGTTGAATTATGTTGGTATCATATGTCTTCAAATCTGAATAGTCCCAAGAAAATACATCAGCAAAAGAAGACAACAAACTAACATATTTTTCTTTTACCTCCGGTGACAACGCTTTGGACAATTTCACCATCTTTGGATTTTTAGCTGATCCAATGTTCACATCTTCATCTCCCTTTTTGGTAGGCCGCAAGGTTGGTGTTTTAGCTACGTCATCTAGATCGAAGAGCTCCTCTAAAGGTATCAAGCCTTTAGGAATGACATTATCTTTCAGCTGCAAAAATTCCATCTGATTTACTTGCACATCAGCTTCACCATCATCATGCTCCATGTCAAAAGAAGTGTCTTTGAACTTACCTTTGTTTTTCATAAATTCATCAATCTCATCATCATTTTGGAATACTTTTCAATACCTTTGATTGTCTGGGACAGTCGGATGATGCTTCATATGAATTTCAAATTTGTTACTTGAGTTCATCAGAATCTTCAAATTACTTGTCGCCTTTGCAAGTGCATCTGTAATACCATTCTGAATACGAGGGACACAAGTCAAAGTATAGTCTGAAAACAATTTCAAGATATCAAGAACAACATTTCGGTAAGCTCGCATTCGAGGATGCTTAGCTTGGTATTCACCTTTCACTTTCTTAATTACCAACTCGGAGTTGCCATACACTGCAATCCTCTTAGCATTCAACTTTCTAAGAATTTTCAGACCAGCAATCAAAGCTTCGTATTCTGCCTCATTATTCGAACAATCAAAAGCTAATTTATAAGAGTTGACCCTTACATTACTCGGTACCTTGTTTGGGGTGGAAAAAGGGCTGCGTACCCAAATTCCAATTCCAGCACCATCACTCCCTACTGCACCATCGAAATCCATGGTCCAAAAACCATCTTCATCTTCTTCCAAGTGCTGCAATTATGTTTGCTCTGTTATTTCTGCTTGCTGTCCATCAACGTTTTGTTGATGTCAGAAGGTTGATTTCTCAGTGGAACTCTCAAGTTATTTTCTCTCTTTCTTCAAAACCTCTCTAAAATTCTAGGTGATTTTCGGAATGTCCTCTGCTTCAACTAACTGATTATTTACATCATTGAAACTATCTGAATACAAAACAAAAGACTCTAAATCTGTATGTACATAATTAATAGGATGATTTACCGGTTTCTCCTTGTTGGTGATCATATACTTCATCTTTTTCTCCCGATATAATATTCTCATCTAACCAAACACAGTAATGGTAGCATAGGAGAAATCAAGCTGCAATGTTCCCTTCAGTTTCGCTCCCCAAGATCTGGAAAGAAGCATGCCAAATCTAGGAGGAATATCTGCCACAACCACATCCATCAAAACATTCTTAGTTGGAATCTGATCTAAGCTAACCACCAAATCTTTGATAAGCCCAATGCATCTTACTCTGCTAGAATCGAAAGAATAAAGATCATGATACTTCCTAGTGATGTCCAATCCCAATTTCTCCATGATTGCTCTCGGCATGAGATTATGAGATGCTGCGGAATCAAACATGGCATTATGCAAGACAAAATTATGCAATATAAAACTGATATAAAAAGGAGGAACATCACTATTTGGAGACTCACCATCCAATGCTCGTCCAAATATCAACTCAGGTTGATCATCTTCCACATTCACCATATCAGACATTGGATCGAAATTCAGAATCTTAGACACCTGACCCTTATAACTGCTATTCTTCATCAATTCAATCAAAGGAATGGAAACTTTTAACTTAGCTATTTCACTCTCTAAGTTAAAAAATGAAGCTTTTTCTACGTCTTTGACTGGAATATTCTTCCTCTCCACTTTCTCCCTCGATACAATTGGCTGATTAGATCTTTCATTTTCCGATGGGGATTTTCTAGTAGTAGGATCAACTATCTCTTTTCCCTTCTTCTGTGCAATGGGTGCATCATTCTTTGGTGCTGAAACTTCCTTTCTCTTTTGGATTGGGTTGATAGGCACATCTCTATTTCTAAGTGAATATTGACGCTGATGGGTGGACAAAGCATTCATATAACCTCTCTGATACTCATCCGACTCTTTTTCAAGAGCCGTCTCATTTGCCTGAATAAAATCCTCATCTTTTTGTACATTTGAATTTTCTGCATACTCCTCATCTTCAGTGATAAAGGTTGGCAAATCATCAGGTGTAAAGAAGTGATTCTCTTCCCCTATTACATTATCTTCATCATCTTATTCTGGACCAACAAAATTCTGCTGTAAAGGTGTCTTTACCTGCTGCTGTACTGCTGGTGGTTCCTGTGCTCGCTACTCTCATTGTTTGATCCTGAATTGTGGTTGTTGCTGGCCACAGAAGTTAGGATTTATGATCTGCAGTTCAGGCTTATATAGTGTCAATCTCTCAAACATATTTTCCACCTTGCGAAGTACTTGATCTGAAGTAGAAGCCTCTTCCTTTATTGAAACTTTCTTTTCAACTCTCAATCTAGCTCTCTTGTCATTCAAATTAGCTTCAACACTCATTGCAATTTTCTGCATGTCCTCCAAGGTGGCCAGATATCTTTCTCGTAATTGATAGTCCATGTATGGATCAAAACCATCCAGAAAATTAAGCAAATATCACCTCCTAGATGGCCTCAAATCATCAGGAATTGCATTGTAAACCGCATTAAATCTAATACAATAATCTTGGACAGACTCACCAACATTTCGCTTGATTTTGGTATATTCAGAAGTGATCTGAAGTGGATCTTTATTTACTTCCCACCGATCCAAAAATTTTCTCTGAAGCTCAGCCAATGTAGCAATACTCCTAGGCTGCAAAGCTCTGAACAATTTTCTCACTTCTCCTCCAAAAGTTTGCATAAATAATCTCATGGTCACATTTTCTGCGTCAATTTCATGAAGGTCAAAGAAATCTGCCATCTTATCAAGATGCTGCAGAGCAGGAACACTTTGAGGAGTGTCATCAAATAATGGGATCTTACTTTGATAATCAGCGAGCATATCATCCAAGTTTTGAGGCAACACAAGAGGTGAAAATCGGGCAGCCATTACTCTTGGTGGATTTACAATTGGATTTTGAAATATGGGAGGAGTAGGAGCAGTAGATGTATGAGGTGTGGATGGAGGCGAAAATACTGCAGATTATTGATCAGAAATATATGGTTGCACGGGAATGGCAAGAATGAAAGGAGGCTCGGTATGAACCTGTGAATCGGAAGTAACTACTGATGGCTCAAGAGTTTCGGATGCAGATTCTATAAACTCAGGAATATTTGTCGCCACAATAGAATTTTGAATATTCAAAATATAGTTGTCAATGGATCTATTAGAGTGTTCAATTTCAAGATAGTTGATAAACTTTGGCTTTATGACTGTAGAACCAATATCACTTTCAGACTTAGTCTCAAACAACAACAACTCAAATTGTTCGTCAAATTGAAGAACTTCAAGGTATTCAAACACAGCGGGACATGAATGAGATTTGAAAAGAGGAATCACAGGACTTTCTCAACGAAGAATTCTTGAAATCAGATTGGGATTTTCATACACTGGAGGTGGATCGGGATCTGGATTTGCTTTGGTACGTCTTCTAGAAGCCAGTGTGTTGAATTATTTTCAAAAATCAAAGGGACTAAACCAAATTGTTCAACCTATCAAATTCTAGACTCATCATCCAAAAGTCCAGAATGATCTGATGTACTGGGGGAAATTTACAAGTCAAGTGTCATGTTTACAAACTAGGTCGGAGATTGACTGAAGCAACGTTTATCTACTTTCGCTAATGCAAAGCAGGAGCGTTTCGAAGGCTACCTGGCCTAACTTTAGGCTCCGTTTGTAGCTGATAAAACAAATAACACTAACAAGCAAACCATTTTATGTCCCCAGTGGAGTCGCCACTATGTTATTGCCTAAATCTACCTCAGGCTGAAAGATGGCAGAGTTTAGGGTAACATCAAACCACACTCAGTCTGGTAGCTAGCCCTACCAGAACAAGAGAGGGCTTTCTCTGGGTCAATCTCAACAAAATAATCGAAGGGGCTTGAGATGACTTGAAATAAAGGCTAATTTTAGGCTAGGTATATAAGTAAAGGAGTTTGATTTTGATTTTTGGGGATTTTGTTGGAAACAAAGGGAAAGGAAGTTTTGGGTTCGGGGATGAGGCCTAGTTTTTGTAGAGTTCTGAATGGGGCAAGGAAGGCAATTCTTTTGATGCTTTGGATTGTATGAATGGATAGTTCAGACTAGTGAGGAGCTGAAGAGGGCAAGAGGCTTTCAAGAATCCTCTTCAAACAGATGAAAACATGGAAAATTAAATAAACTGGAGGCAGAGCAAAGCAATATAATGAATTCCACCTTTATAACTCATCTGTTTAATTTAAGAAGAAAGGAGAAGGGAAGTGATACACATAAACATCAATGAACTTAAAGTCACATAGAGAAAAACACCATCAAAACACAGAGCCACATGGATCCCAAAGAGTGCTGCAAACCCTGGTCTATTCCTTTGCCAAAATTGCAGAGATGAAATGTACAATGAAGTGCCAAGCAATCCCAAGTGTCCAACCCTGAAAATGACTGAAGAAATACATGATATAGACAATCCTAACTCATTCCCATGCCTCTAGGGGTCGATCTCATCATTCTAGGAGCTGTTTCAACCATATCTAAACTAGGAACTGGAAAATAGGCAATGAAACAACTTGCCTCTATATGATAGGAAACTGATTCATTCACTTACATTTCACTTTTTGGTGAATGAATCCACTAATATGAGTAAAAATGTGCCAAAATTACATCATGTTTATTAAATTACATCAAGTTACATCAAGAGTTACATGAAAAAGTCAAACTAGCCAAAACTAGGCGAAATTCTGAGCTGCTGAGTGAAAAATAAGACAAATTTCCCTATGCGCCGTGCCTGAAATCTCTATGTGTATCACAAGTTTGAGGCTGCTTTTGAGGGCCTTCCTGAAGTCCAAATTGAGTGTAGGATAGCTCGTTGGAAAGCCCTACCTGTATACTTTCCATCCCAAGTGAAATTTCTGGATTTGGTTTCCATTTTCCCCTCCAAAAAATCAAATCTCCCAACACTGCTTCCTGTGTGTGCAAAAAGTGGCAGAAAGGCCATTTTTAGGGTGTTTTTGACCCTTTAGGCAACCCAGAACTTGAGGAAATCCTTAGGTAATCCATAGGCATGCATAAATTTTGATGAAAAATCCAAAAATGCAATTTTTTTCTCTAGAAGAGCTGCCAATTATAAGCGCGCGCCAAGTGGCGCTACGCGTCGGGCAGGAAAATCTGTGTTTAGGCCCAAAAATTCAAAATTGACAAAAATTTTCCCAAATTTCTTGAAATTTGGGCTGAATTTCCACCATCAAGCACTATGTTGGGCCAAAGAAGCTTCGGCCAAAATTTGGAGTCTACCATGCCTTTTACAACGCTTTAGTGCCCTCCTTAGGCTTGCCTTCAGGATCTTGATCCTTGCTTTACAAACATGATTTCATGCCCAATAGTGGTTCTTCATGTGCCTGAGCATGTTATTTTCCTTGTTCGCCTTCTCTAACAGTTTCTCAAGATGAATATTGACCCTCTCAAGCCAAGTCTCTCTATCAGCCTCAATCTCACACTCAATGGGTGTCATCTCGTCTTGGTTTCTTCGGGCAGCTTGCTGGTTTTCACGAATGTTTTGCAACTCCATGATTTTTTTCTGGTCTTCTAACTTTTTTTTCGCTACTCCATGTAGTTTATGATCCATTGGGCTCTCTGCAACTTTTCGGTCAAGGTGTCAATCTCCCCCTTCTGCTCCTGAATGATCTCTCTCAACTTTGAGCTTGGAGAGCTCAAATCCTCATCAATCAATATGAAATCAATATCCTGGCCTCCTGAAGGGCCCTCATCCTACATGGGCCTCTTACCTCTATCCTGTACCTATACCTGTGCTGCTGATGACGGCAACGAAACCCCTTCCACCCTGGGTGGAGATAGTACTCGTCGGGCTGCTGCAAATAATACTCTGGTGCCTCTCTGATAAGTAACAAACATTGGCACACTGATAGGCTCTGTCTCATGACCTTCAGGCTGATGTGAAGGTTCACCTGGCTCATGAACAACCTCCAGAGGAACCTAAGGTGCTGTGAAGAAATCACGGGAAATGAAATCCTCCCATGAAATTCCCTGCAATCCAAGCTGATGTACAACCACGATCTTGATGAGCGCATAGTGATAAATACTGTTGTATTGCTGCTCGGGAGTTTTCTTCTGCACAAGAGTGGTCATTCTCTTGATATTCTGGCACATGAAATAAGGTATGTTCATCATCCTCACTCTCGTGAAATGCATCAATAACCTGATGTGGTAGGCATAGAGGCGTGAAAACCGACCCTCACAACTGAAGTATCTGATAATAAGTTTCATCAAAGGCGCATAGGATTCCTTTAGGAACCGGAATGGGAACACCATTCTGAGATATCTCACATAGCTAGGCCTGATGTATGGTTCATAATGCACTCTATCTACCTGCTTTCTTTTATTCCACTGTTCACCCACATTCGGTATTTCTATTTCTTGAGAGATGGTTTCCGGTGTCAAAGTGAAATTTACACCAACAAGAGTTACCTGACCATCATGAAAATGAAATACAAACAAACGAGCCAACTCCTGATGATGATGAATCCTAGCAATCATCTCACAATACTGATAGCATGACTACTCACGAAAACATGTCATGGCAAGCGGGCAAGCCTGCAATTGAGTCAATGAGGTGGGCTCTTCTCTCACATGTTTGCCACCTTTATGAGGCCTTCTCGGTGCATGTAGCTCAGTAGTAGAATCACTATCTCTGTCATATGATGTATTAGTGTCTATCTCCATGGTACTCAAGGTTAATGAAGAATTAGAATTTGGTGCTTTGTTTCAATTTCCAAATATGTGCCAAAGGGAAGGGACTGTGGGAGAAATAGGACAGTGGGGACAATGGGGTCTTGTCAAGTGATAATTTACCTTTTGGAATTTTGACAAATGTAGGAACAATGGATAGTTACTTGACTGTTTGGGGAACTTGGGGTTTGGGAATTTTTTACAAGTGAAATGGGAAAGGGATAATGATAGGAAATGAACTGACTTAGGGATAGGGAAATGGGCTTGTATTTGATAGTATAACAGTGAGAAGGAGGGATGAACAGTGAGGAATGAACAAGTTTGGCACAAAACTATTTTTAAAACACCAATTTTAAAACCCTAAGGGAACAATTTTTAACAAGAGGATAGGGTTTATAATTTTGGAATTCAAACTCTTATATTCCTTCTTCCAAACAATACCAAACACTGATCAATGGCAATTGCAAGATGACTTGAACTTACTTGGAGCAGAGGAGACCATTTCGTTTTGAAATTTGAGGGAAATGGCAACAAATTTTGTTTTTTGGGCCAATGTGCCGCGCGCATAACCCAGTGCGCCGCACTCTCTGTGTGCGTCGTGCAAGTTCAAATTAACACAGTGGTGAGCGGCCTTATGCGCCGCGCTCAGCCAGTGCATCCCGCCCAACGCCCAGTGCGTCGCGCTTGTAAACTCAGCCACAGTCTCGGCCTTCCAACACTATTTTTCCCTCCTCCACAATTTGACTTGGCTCTTTGATGACTTTTCTTGCAAATGGATTGTTGAATATGAAAATATCTTATATATACAAAGGATTTTGATTTTTGATTTAGAAAACCCACTTTTGTAATGTTGCAGACTTTGGCACTTTTCACATAACTCTGTTTTTGTTTCCTTTTTGATTTTTTAGTTGAATGATGAGTTTCTTTCTGTCTTTGCAGGGATAGCTGGCATAGGATTTTGGAAAAGGTGACCAGGGCTATGCCTGAAGAACTTTACAATTGAAAAAAACTTTGAAAATTACATTGCATTTATTACAAAAGGATTAAATAGACAATTTTTCTTCAAAACAGAGTTTTGAAGAAAAATCATTATCAAGTATTATGACGATGAAATTTTTGCGATGAAAACTTATTTCAAACCTCCCTCATGCGCCTGCTGACATTATTAGTCATTTTTAAGACTAAATTAATGAAACCCTAAACTTAATGAGACTAAAACCCTAAAATGACTCTTTGTTGACCAAGGGACCAAACATGACTGTAAATGATTTTAAAATGATTTCGATGAATAGACATGGACCAGCAGGTACATGACATGAGGGATATGAGAGAAAATACCCTTCCGTTAGATGATCCATGCTCCTAATGGAATGCAGCTGACTGAACTGAATGAGACACCTAAAATGAAATGCAACAAGAGAAATTTTGATCACAGATGGAGGGATGAAGATACCGACTCTAACATTGGCTCCAATGGGGACGGTAGCTCCTTGGAGGTGCCAAGAAATACATATTTCTGGGAGAGTAGACAGTGCCTTCGTCCATTGGGCTATGGAGTCCATAAATTTGACAAATCAACGCAAGACTCTTGACTCAACTTTATTGACTAAAACTTGACTCAAACCGATTTAGTTTTGAAACTAAAATGACTGAAAAACCTGACTCGACAAACTCAAACCAAAGCTGAAATCAATCTTCAGAATTATAGCCTTCACTTCGGGCCCCAAACTGAAGAAAAGATCACAGCACACACTTGCAATGAGACTGAAATAAACGGTATGTACAGTGACAATGTAAATAGCAGAAAACATTTCAGAAATGATACCGCTTGAGCAGCCAACCATTGACCGGCCCTCCTAGACAATCTTCCCCATTCATCTCTTTCAAAAGAAAACCATTCTCACCCCGATATGCAACAATTTTAAAGGGTCCTTTCCAGATATTTTCTAACTTACCATGCTTACCCTTTTCCTCGTTTCTTGCATCCCATTTCAGCACCACTTCTTCCAATTGAAACTTGTTCGCTTTGTCTTTTCTATCATATATTTTCTTAATTCTCTCTTGCAGCTTGAATGTGTTTTGAAAAAATTCTTCTCTCATTTGCTGCAAATGGATCATTTGATTTATTCTTCTTTGCATATGATCTTCTTCACTGCCAGCTTCCTGTAGAAGTTTGACCACTGGAACTGCGAGAGAGGTAGGAAACACCGTGTCAACTCCATATACTAGCTCAAAAGGGGACATACCAATGGATTTCTTCTGACTCACTTGATCTGCCCAAAGTGCATTGACCAAATTCTTATGCCAACTTTTCTTGTTTATTTCCAACAACTTTTTAATGATGTTAACCAAAGATTTGTTGGAAGACTCCGCCAATCCATTTCCTTGTGGATGATAAGTGGTTGAGTGTCCCAAAGTAATATGATACTTGTCACAAAACTCAATAATCCTTTTTGATTTGAAAGCTGCTGCGTTATCAGTGATTAACTTATTCGGGCAACCAAAACGAGACAAAATATTATTCTCAAGGAATGAAATTATTATAGAATCTGTAGCTTCCCTGGTGGGAATTTCTTCAATCCATTTCGTGAAATAATCTGTCGCTGTGAGGATCCACTTATGCTGAGCTGAAGAAGCAGGATGGATCTCGCCAATGAAATCTAAACCCCATTGCTGAAAAGGAGCACTTACCTCAATGGGCTTAAGCGGCAAAGGCTGCAATTTCTGCCTTCCTTCAAAAATCTGACATTCATGACAGCTTTTGACAGTCTTATACACATCAGCAAAAAGTGTTGGCCAATAATATCCCGCTCTCAAAATCTTGTTGGCCGTTTTTTTCCAAAAAAGGTGACCCCCGCAATCTCCCTTATGAAAATCCTCCATAACCTGCTTTGCTTCTTCTTCAACCAAACAATTCAGCAAAACACCACCGGGATCTTTCCAATAGAGTGAATTATTCAAAATACAAAACTTAGCAGCCTTCAATTTCAGAGTTCTACTTTTGTTTCTAGCCATGCCGGGAAGTGGTGACAAATTTTGAAGCACATATACAATGTCTGAATATCAAGGAGAAAGCACAAAATTTTCTGATACCTAAACTAATGAATTTTCCTCATTCTCCTCGGACATAGTAGCAATGAGATTGATGTCCAAGGTGTGTAAATTTGACTCAGCCATTAGCTTAGCCAGCCCTTGTCCTTTGATAAGCTTTGTAGGCTTTATCTCCACATCATACTCCAACAAGGAAGCAATCCATTTGCCTCGTCTCCCTTCCGGATCTATTTTCACTAAAACATCCTTAACAACAGCGTTAGGAACATAAGCAAGAATATGAGAATGCAGAATATATACCCGAAAATCTTTCAATGCTTTCACTAAAGCAAGAACCTGCTTTTCAATGATGTTATATTTCAAGGCTGCATCTCTTATAGTATGGCTGAAAAAAGCAATTGGTTTTTCATGCTCATCTCTTTTCTGCATTAATACTGCTGCCATAGTATGCTCCGAAGCAAATGAAAACAAAATAAAATCCTGAGTATAATCCGGGCTGATCAAAACTGGAGCTGAAGAAAGAACCAACTTCACTAAATTGAAATATTTCACCGCCTCCTTGGTCCACTTCACTACGTTGTCTTTCTTATGCATTTTTGTAATCTCTCTTAGATGTTCAACAAGATTAGGCACAAAGCGGTGTAAAAAATTCATCTTACCATTGAAGGATTGAATCTCCTTTTTGTTCCGGGGAAGATCAATTTGCTGAATAGCTTCAACTCGTACTGGATCAATACGGATGCCATATTTTGAGGTAATATGACCAAGAAGTTTTCCCTCATCCATGGCAAACAAACTCTTCTTCGGATTGAGTGACACACCATACTTTCTACATCGCTGAAAACAATCTTCAGATGGTAAAGGTGCTCTTCATCAGAATTAGAAAATACTGTCAAATCATCAAGATACACAACTGGAAAAACATCTTTCTCATTTTAAAATGCCATATCCATTGCTCGCTAGAATGTTGCACCAACATTCTTCAAACCAAAAATCATTTTAGTGTAATGGAAATTTCCCCACCGAGTGCTGAATGTTGTTTTGTCTCTATCATCCTCATGGACCATAATTTGGTTATACTCGGAATAACCATCGAGTAGCGACATACGAGATGCTCCAACTACTCGCTGGAGTATTTGATCCATTTTGGGCAATGGATAATTGTCTTTCAAAGAAACCTTATTCAGATTCCTAAAATCAATGCACAAAAAAATCTCACCTGTCTTCTTGTGGACGGGCACCAAATTGGAAATCCAATCTGCAAATCTTATAGGAACAATGATACCAGCTTTGTATAATCGATTCACTTCCTTCTCAATTGAGGGCAGCAACTTCGGATTTATCCTTCTCAACTTCTGCCTGAAAGGCTTTTGATTTAGCTTCATTGGAATGGTGTGATGAATTATGTTGGTATCATATGTCCTCAAATCTAAATAGTCCCAAGAAAATACATCAGCAAAAGAAGACAACAAACTAAGATATTTTTCTTTTACCTTCGGTGACAATGCTTTGGACAATTTCACCATCTTTGGATTTTTAGCGGATCCAATGTTCACATCTTCAACTCCCTTTTCAGTTGGCCGCAAGGTTGGTTTTTTAGCTATGTCATCTTGATCGAAGAGCTCCTCTAAAGGTATCAAGCCTTTAGGAATGACATTATCTTTCAGCTGCAAAACTTCCATATGATTTACTTGCACATTAGCTTCACCATCATCATGCTCCATGTCAATTGAAGTGTCTTTGAACTTACCTTTGTTTTGCAGAAATTCATCAATCTCATCATCATTTTGGAATACTTGCCAATACCTTTGATTGTCTGGGACAATCGGACGATGCTTCATATGAATTTCAAATTTGTTACTTGAGTTCATCGGAATCTTCAAATTACTTGCCACCTTTGCAAGCGCATCTGCAATACCATTCTGAATACGAGGGACACAAGTCAAAGTATAGTTTGAAAACAATTTCAAGATATCAAGAACAAAATTTCAGTAAACCCGCATTTGAGGATGCTTAGCTTGGTATTCACCTTTCACTTGCTTAATTACTAACTCGGAGTCGCCATACACTGCAATCCTCTTAGCATTCAACTTTCTAAGAATTTTCAGACCAGCAATCAAAGCTTCGTATTCTGCCTCATTATTCGAACAATCAAAAGCTAATTTATAAGAGCAGACCCTTACATTACTCGGTACCTTGTTTGGGGCAGAAAAAGGGTTGCGTACCCAAATGCAAATTCCAGCACCATCACTCCCTACTACACCATCGAAATCCATGGTCCACAAACCATCTTCATCTTCTTCCAAGTGCTGAAATTCTGTTTGCTCTGTTATTTCTGCTTGCTCTCCATCAACTTTTTGCTGCTGTTAGAAGGATGATTGCTTATTGGAACTCTCAAGTTCTTTTCTCTCTTTCTTCAAAACCTCTCTAAAATTCTCGGTGATTTCCGGAATGTCCTCTGCTTCAACTAACTGACTATTTACATCATTGAAACTATCTGAATACAAAACAAAAGAGTCTAAATCTGTATGTACATAATTTATAGGATGATTTACCGGTTTCTCCTTACTGGTGATCATATACTTCATCTTTTGCTCCCGATATAATCTTCTCATCTGACCAAACATAGGAATGGTAGCATAGGAGAAATCAAGCTGCAATGTTCCCTTCAGTTTCTCTCCCCAAGATCTGGAAAGAAGCATGCCAAATCTAGGAGGAATATCCGCCACAACCACATCCATCAAAACATTCTTAGTTGGAATCTGATCTAAGCTAACCAAAAAATCTTTGATAAGCCCAATGCATCTTACTCTGCTAGAATCGAAAGAATAAAGATCATGATACTTCCTAGTGATGTCCAATCCCAATTTCTCCATGATTTCTCTTGGCATGAGATTATGAGATGCTTCGGAATCAAACATGGCATTATGCAAGACAAAATCATGCAATCTAAGACTGATATAAAAAGGAGGCACATCACTATCTAGAGACTCACCATCCAATGTTGGTCCAAATATCAACTCAGGTTGATCATATTCCACATTCACCATATCAAACATTGGATCAAAATTCAGAATCTTAGACACCTGACCCTTATAACTTCTATTCTTCATCGATTCAGTCAAAGGAATGGAAAATTTTAACTTAGCTATTTCACTCTCTAAGTTAAAAACTAAAGCTTTTTCTACCTCTTTGACTGGAATATCCTTCCTCTCCACTTTCTCCCTCGATACAATTGGTTGATTAGATCTTTCATTTGCCGATGGGGATTTGCTAGTAGTAGGATCAACTATCTCTTTTCCCTTCTTCTGTGCAATGGGTGCATCATTCTTTGGTTCTGAAACTTCCTTTCTCTTTTGGATTGGGTTGATAGGCACATCTCTGTTTCTAAGTGAATATTGACGCTGCTGGGCGAACAAAGCATTCATATAACCTCTCTGATACTCATCCGACTCTTTTTTAAGAGCCGTCTCATTTTCCAGAATAAAATCCTTCTCTTTTTGTACATCTGAATTTTCTGCTTACTCCTCATCTTCAGTGATAAAGGTTGGCAAATCATCAGGTGTAAAGAAGTGATTCTCTTCCCCTATTACATTATCTTCATCATCTGATTCCGGACCAACAAAATTCTTCTATAAAGGTGTCTTTACCTGCTGCTGTACTGCTGGTGGTTCTTGTGCTTGCTGCTCTCGTTGTTTGATCCTGAATTGTGGTTGTTGCTAGCCACGGAATTTAGGATTTCTGATCTACGGTTCAGGCTTATCTAGTTTCAATATTTCAATCATTTTTTCCACCTTGCGAAGTACTTGATCTGAAGTAGAAGCCTCTTCCTTTATTGCAACTTTCTTTTCAGCTCTCAATCTAGCTCTCTTGTCATTCAAATTAGCTTCAACACTCACTGCAATTTTCTGCATGTCCTCCAAGGTGGCTGGATCTCTTTCTCGTAATTGATAGGCCATGTCCGGATCAAAACCATCCGGAAACTTAAGAAAATCTGACCTCCTAGATGGCCTTAAATAATCAGGAATTTGCATTGTAAACCGCATTAAATCTAATACAATAATCTTGGACAGACTCACCAACATTCCGCTTGATTTTGGTATATTGAGAAGTGATCTAAAGAGGATCTTTCTTTACTTCCCACCGATCCAAAAATTTTCTCTGAAGCTCAGCCAATGTAGCAATACTCCTAGGCTGCAAAGCTCTGAACCATTTTCTCACTTCTCCTCCAAAAGTTTGCACAAATAATCTCATGGTCACATTTTCTGCGTCAATTTCATGAAGGTCAAAGAAATCCGCCATCTTATCAACATGCTGCTGAGCAGGAACACTTTAAGGAGTGCCATCAAACAATGGGATCTTACTTTGATAATCAGCGGGCATATCATCCAAGTTTTGAGGCAACACAAGAGGTACAAATCAGGCAGCCATTGCTCTTGGTGGATTTACTATTGGATTTGGAAATATGGGAGGAGTAGGAGCAGTATATGTATGAGATGTGGATGGAGGAAAAACTACTGCAGATTGTTGATCAGAAATAGATGGTTGCACAGGAATGGCAGGAATGAAAGGAGGCTCGGTATGAACCTGTGAATCGGAAGTAACTGCTGATGGCCCAAAAGTTTCGGATGCAGATTCTATAAACTCAGGAATATTTTTCGCCACAATAGAATTTTGAATATTCAAAATATAACTGTCAATGGATCTATTAGCCTGTTCAATTTCAAGATACTTGATAAACTCTGGATTTATGACTGTAGAACCAATATCACTTTCAGACTTAGTCTCAAACAACAACAACTCAAATTGTTCGTCAAATTCAAGATCTTCAAGGTATTCAAACACAACGGGACATGAATGAGATTTGAAAAGAGGAATCACAGGACTTTCTCGACGAAGAATTCTTGAAATCAGATTGGGATTTTCATACACTGGAGGTGGATCGGGATCTGGATTTTCTCTGGTATGTCTTCTGGAAGCCAGTGTGTTGAATTATTTTCAAAAATCAAAGGGACTAAACCAACTTGTTCAGCCTATCAAATTCTAGACTCATCATCCAAAAGTCCAGAATGATCTGATGTACTCGGGGAAATTTACAAGTCAAGTGTCACGTTTACAAACTAGACCGGAGATTGACTGAAGCAGCGTTTATCTACTTTCGCTAATGCAAAGCAGGAGCATTTCGAAGGCTACCTGGCATAACTTCAGGCTCCGTCTATATCTTATAAAACAAATAACACTAAAAATCAAGCCATTTTCTATCCCCAGTGGAGTCGCCACTATGGTATTGCCTAAATCTACCTCAGGCTGAAAGAAGGCAGAGTTCAGGGTAACATCAAACCACGCTCAGTTTGGTAGCTAGCCCTACCAGAATAGTAGAGGGCTCTCTCCGGGTCAATCTCAACAAAATCATCGAAGGGTCTTGAGATGACTTGAAATAAAGGCTAATTTTAGGCTAGGTATATAAGTAAAGGAGTTTGATTTTGATTTTTGGGGATTTTGTTGGAAACAAAGGGAAAGGCAATTTTGGGTTCGGGGATGAGGCCTAGTTTTTGCAGAGTTCTGAATGGGGCAAGGAAGGCAATTGCTTTGATGCTTTGGATTGAATGAATGGATAGTTCATACCAGTGAGGAGCTGAAGAGGGAAAGAGGCTTTCAATAATCCTCTTCAAACAGATGAAAACATGGAAAATTAAACAAACTGAAGGCAGAGCAAAGCAATCTAATGAATTCCACTTTTATAACTCATTTGTTTAATTTAAGAAGAAAGGAGAAGGGAAGTGATACACATAAACATCAATTAACTTACAATCACATAGAGAAAAACACCATCAAAACACAGAGCCACATGCATCCCAAAGAGTGCTGCAAACCTTGGTCTATTCCTTTGCCAAAATTGTAGAGATGAAATGTACAATGAAGTGCCAAGCAATCCCAAGTGTCCAACCCTGAAAATGACTAAAGAACTACATGATATAGACAAGCCTAACTCATTCCCATGCCTCTAGGGGTCGAGCTCATCATTCTAGGAGCTGTTTCAACCATATCTAAACTAGGAACTGGAAAATAGGCAATGAAACAACTTGCCTCTATATGATAGGAAATTGATTCATTCACTTACATTTCACTTTTTGGTGAATGAATCCACTAAGATGAGTAAAAATGTGCCAAAATTACATCATGGGCATGAAATTACATCAAGGTACATCAAGAGTTACATGAAAAAGTCAAACTAGCCAAAACTAGGCGAAATTCTGAGCTGTTGAGTGAAAATTAGGCCAAATTTCCCTATGCGCCGCGCCTGAAATCTCTATGCATAGCACAAGTTTGAGGCTGATTTTTAGGGCCTTCCCGAAGTCCCAATTGAGTGCAGGATAGCTCGTTGGAAATCCCTGCCTCTCTAATTTCCATCCCAAGTGGAATTTTTAGATTTGGTTTCCATTTGCCCCTCCAAAAATGAAATCTCCCAACACTGCTTCCTGTGTGTGAAAAAAGTGGCAGAAAGGCCATTTTTAGGGTGTTTTTGACCCTTTAGGCAACCCAGAACTTAATGAAATCCTTAGGTAATCCATAGGCATGCATAAATTTTGATGAAAAATCCAGAAATGCAAATTTTTTCTCCAAAAGAGCTGCCAATTATAAGCATGCGCAAATATCTGTGTTTAGGCCCAAAAATTCAAAATTGACAAAATTTTTACCAAATTTCTTGAAATTTGGGCTGATTGTCCACCATCAAGCACTATGTTGGGCCAAAGAAGCTTTGGCCAAAATTTGGAGTCTATCATGCCTTTTACGATGCTTTAGTGCCCTCCTTAGCCTTGCCTTCAGGATCTTGATCCTTTCTTTGCAAACATGATTTCATGCCCAATAGTGGTTCTTCATGTGCCTGAGCATGTTCTTTTCCTTGTTTGCCTTCCCCAATAGTTTCTCAAGATGGATATTGACCCTCTCAAGCCAATTCTCTCTATCAGCCTCAATCTCACGCTCAATGGGTGTCATCTCGTCTTGGCTTCTTCGGGCAGATTGCCAATTTTCACGGATGTTTTGAAACTCCATGATTGTTTGTTGGTCTTATAAATATTTGTTTCGCAGCTCCAGGTAGTTTATGATCCATTGGGCTCTCTAAAACTTGTCAGTCAAGGTGTCAATCTCTGCCTTCTGCTCCTGAATGATCTCTCTCAACTTTGAGCTTGGAGAGCTCAAATCCTCATCAATCAATATGAAATCAATATCCTGGCCTCCTGAAGGGCCCTCATCCTACATGGGCCTCTTACCTCTGTCCTGTACCTGTACCTATGCTGCTGATGACGGCAACGAGACCCCTTCCACCCCGGGTGGAGATAGTACTCGTCGGGCTGCTGCAAATAATACTCTGGTGCCTCTCTGATAAGTAACAAACACTGGCACACTGATAGGCTCTGTCTCGTGACCTTCAGGCTGATGTGAAGGTTCACCCGGCTCATGAACAACCTCCGAAGGAACCTGAGGTGTTGTGAAGAAATCACGGGAAGTGAAATCCTCCCATGAAATGCCCTGCAATCCAAGCTGATGTACAACCACGATCTTGATGAGTGCATAGTGATAAATACTGTTGTACTGCTGCTCGGGAGTTTTCTTCTGCACAAGAGTGGTCATTCTCTTGATATTCCAGTACATGAAATAAGGTATGTTCATCATCCTCACTCTTGTGAAATGCATCAATAACCTGATGCGGTAGGCATAGAGGCGTGAAAACCGGCCCTCACAACTGAAGTATCGGATAATAAGTTTCATCAAAGGCGCATAGGATTCCTTTAGGAACCGGAATGGGAACACCCTGCTGAGCTGTCTCACATAGCTAGGCCTGATGTATGGTTCATAATTCACTCTATCTACCTGATGTATTTTTTTCCACTGTTCACCCACATTCGGTATTCCTGTTGCTTGAGAGATGGTTTTCGGTGTCAAAGTGAAATTTACACCAGCAAGAGTTACTTGACCATCATGCAAATGTAATACAAACAAACGAGCCAACTCCTGATGATGATGAATCCTAGAAATCATATCACAATACTGATAGCATGACTGCTCACGAAAACATGCCATGGCAAGCGGGCAAGCCTGCAATTGAGTCAATGAGGTGGGCTCTTCTCTCACATGTTTGCCACCTTTACGAGGCCTTCTCGGTGCATGTAGCTTAGTGGTAGAATCACTATCTCTGTCATATGATGTATCAGTGTTTGTCTCCATGGTACTCAAGGTTAATGAAGAATGAGAATTTGGTGCTTTGTTTCAATTTCCAAATATGTGCCAAAGGGAAGGGACTGTGGGAGAAATAGGACAGTGGGGACAATGGGGTCTTGTCAAGTGATAATTTGCCTTTTGGAATTTTGACAAATGTAGGAACAATGGACAGTTACTTGACTGTTTGGGGAACTTGGGGTTTGGGAATTTTTTACAAGTGAAATGGGAAAGGGATAATGATAGGAAATGAACTGACTTAGGGATAGGGAAATGGGCTTGTATTTGATAGTATAACAGTGAGAAGGAGGGATGAACAGTGAGGAATGAGCAAGTTTGGCACAAAAATATTTTTAAAACACCAATTTTAAAACCCTAAGGGAACAATTTTTAACAAGAGGATAGGTTTTATAATTTTGGAATTCAAACTCTTATATTCCTTCTTCCAAACAATACCAAACACTGATCAATGGCAATTGCAAGATGACTTGAACTTACTTGGAGCAGAGGAGACCGTTTCGTTTTGAAATTTGAGGGAAATGGCAACAAATTTTGTTTTTCGAGCCAATGCGTTGCGCACATAACCCAGTGCACCGCGCTCTCTGTGTGCGCCGCGCAAGTTCAAATTAACACAGTGGTGAGCGGCCTTATGCGCCGCGCTTAGCTAGTGCATCGCGCCCAACGCCTAGTGCGCCGCGCCTGTAAACTCAGCCACAGTCTCGGCCTTCCAACACTATTTCGCCCTCCTCCACAATTTGACTTGGCTCTTTGATGACTTTGCTTGCAAATGGATTGTTAAATATGAAAATATCTTAAATATACAAAGGATTTTGATTTTTGATTTAGAAAACCCACTTTTGTAATGTTGCAGACTTTGGCACTTTTCACATAACTCTTTTTTTGTTTCCTTTTTCATTTTTTAGCTGAATGATGAGTTTCTTTCTGTCTTTGCAGGGATAGCTGGCATGGGATTTTGGCAAAGGTGACCAGGGTTTCGCCTGAAGAAATTTACAATTGAAAAAAACTTCGAAAATTACATTGCATTTATTACAAAAGGATAAAATAGACAATTTTTCTTCAAAACAGAGTTTTGAAGAAAAATCATTATCAAGTATTATGACGATGAAATTTTTGTGATGAAAACTTATTTCGAACCTCCCTCTTGTGCCTGCTGACATTATTAGTCATTTTGAAGACTAAATTAACGAAACCTTAGACTTAATGAGACTAAAACCCTAAAATGACTCTTTGTTGACCAAGGGACCAAACATGACTGTAAATGATTTTAAAATGATTTCGACGAACAGACACGGACCAGCAGGTACATGACATGAGGGATATGAGAGAAAAGACCCTTCCGTTAGATGATCCATGCTCCTAATGGAATACAACTGATTGAACTGAATGAGACACCTAAAATGAAATGCAACAAGAGAAATTTTGATCTCTGACAGAGGGATGAAGATACCGACTCTAACACTACCCATGAATCAGTAACATTTTCGAAAGAAAAAATCAAAGCATATTGTAACACATCACCTATCACATTTACTTCATGATTGTTTTCTTGTTGCGCGTCTCCTTATTTTCCCTTCTGAGATCTACATTCTTTCTTTAGGTGTCCTTTATTTCCACATTTCCAGCACACTATCCCCGATCTGAACTTGGATCTTCCTTTCCTTGATTTACTGCGATATCCTGAGCTCTTTCCTATTTCCATTTTCCTTCCCCTAGACTCTGCACTCAAAGCATTACGCGATGTCTCACCGGAGCTTTTCCATCGCATTTCCTCACTAAGAATAGCACCGACAACATCATCAAACTTTAAAGTACTAGATCCAGAGACAGAGTTACCAATGGCCATTACTAAACCATTCCAACTCTCTGGAAATGAGCATAAAAATAACAAAGCTCTAACTTCATCATCAAAGTTTACCCCTACAGAACTTAACTGACTAGTAACTGTATTCAAATCATTTAAATGGTCTGCAACAGATCCACCTTCTGACATCTTCATATTAAATAGTTGTTTCATAAGAAATACCTTGTTTGAGGCCGAGGGTTTTTCATATAGTTTCGCCAAAATCTGCATCAAACCCTTTGCAAGGCACAACCGTAATATTCCGAGTGCCTTTCTATCGAGAATGTTCCATTCTACGTCTGTCATGGCTGTCGGCTTCTTTGTTTTTCCGCTCAATGGTAGGTACAGATCTTTCTGATACAGATAATCTTCCATCTACATCTTCCATGGCAGGAAGTTTTGGTCATTAAATCTCTTAACCCTAAACTTACCATCTTCTGCCATTGCTCCCACTCAAACCAGGAACCCTTCTTTCCTGCGAGTTTATCATCCAAATATACCTTCGGCTCTGATACCAGTTGTTAGAAAATTATATATTATGGAGCAATGCAACACATAAAATATGCCGAAAATACAAGCACACAAAACACATAAAACCAGAGAGACATAGATATACGTCGTTCACCCAGTTTGGGCTATGTCCACCCCGAACAGCCAGTCCTTCCTTTCTATTATCCAGCAAAATGAAGAGACAAAACCTACAGCAGATCCACTGTAATATCCTTTGTTCTCTCACCCAGTCTCCCTATCTGTTTCCTGCTCAGAGAATACACATGTATTACACAGCCGCAATACAATACCCTCATACAAAGTGAGGGGTTGCCTTCTAGGGCAAAAAAAACATAAACTAAACATAACTTCTACTGTCAGATAATCCACCTAATGAACGGCCAAATAGACTAGAAATTACTACAATTTTACAAGGCAATTTTACATATTTTTTTAGCTTTGGGGGTGCTCCAGCCCGGAGGTCGGCCCCCTCGGACCCTGCGGGGGGGAAAGGTCCCCCCCGCTGCAAGAGTGTATATTTTTCCTGGGGTATACATCCAGCTAAAACAAGGATCTCTGAATCAGGATGAAAATCAGGCTCCACACCCAACAATCTCCCACTTGGAGACTGATTGTAGCAACTCCACCGCTACTTCATTTGCTGGACAATGACTCCTCTTTGGACCTGGCTATTTCTCATCTTCATCATCATCCTTGAAAACCAATTGAAACTAATCACATTCTTAGTTTCTCCCTGCTTACAAATTTTGCTAGCATATCTCCAGGATTCTGGCTAGTGTGTATCTTTTCCAGCATCAACTCTCCATCTTCCAATACTGACCATATGAAATCGTACTTGAGATGTATGTGTTTAGTCCTGGAATGAAATGATGAGTTATTTTTAAGATGAATGGCACTTTGGCTATCACTGTATAACATGCCCATATCATGTTTCTTACCCAATTCACCCATAAACCTTTGTAACCAAATCATTTCTTTACTAGCCTCTATAGCAGCAACATACTCTACTTTTGTTGTTGAAAGTGCAACAACACTTTGGATTTTTGAAACCCAACTGATAGTTGTTCCACCTACGATAAATACATATCCTGTAGTGCTCCTCCTGTTATCTCTGTCACCTGCCATATCTGCATCAAAATATCCCTATAGAGCAATGTTTGAACCACCAAAGCATAATGCTTGATTTGTGGTACCTCTCAAATATCTGAGAATCCATTTTACTGCCATCCAATGTTATTTTCTTGGATTATTCATGTACCTTCTTACAACTCCCACTGCATGTGCAATACCAGGCCTTGTGAAGACCATTGCATACATTAAACTTCCAACTACTGATGCATATGGAACTTTAGACATATAATCCATGTCTTCTTGTGTCTTTGGGCACATCTCCTTACTAAGTTTGAAATGGCTAGCAAAAGGTGTACTAACTGGTTTTGCATTGTGCATATTAAATCTTTTCAACACATTTTGTATGTACTCATTCTGAGACAGTGTTAATTTTTTATTTTTCCTATCTTTGGTTATTCTCATATCAAGGATCTATTTTTCAGCTCCCAAATCCTTCATTGCAAATGAATTTGCCAATTTTTGTTTGAGCACATTTATTTCCTACACGTTAGACCCTGCAACAAGCATGTCATCTACATACAATAACAATATAATATAGATGTCATCATTTTTCTTTTTCAGATAAACACAGTGATCAGAGTGACATCTAGTATAAACTTGTTCAGACATAAACTTGTCAAATTTTAGATACCACTGCCTTGGAGCTTGTTTTAACCTATACAAGCTCTTCTTTAACCTGCACACCAATTTTTCTTTCCCTTTGACCTCATATCCTTTTGGTTGCTACATGTATATCTCTTCCTCCAAATCTCCATGGAGAAATGTTGTCTTTACATCTAACTATTCAAGATGTAAATCTTCCGCTGCTACAAGACTTAAAATAGTTCTGATTGAATTCATTTTAACAACAGGAGAAAATATTTCATCAAAATCAATACCTTTCTTCTCTGCAAACCCCTTCACCACAAGTCTAGCTTTGTACCTCTGTTTTCCTCCATCTTCTTCCTTCAGCCTGTAAACCCATTTATTCTGCAATGTAGTTTTACCTGCAGGAAACCTGACTAAGTCCCAAGTCTAGTTATGCATTAAGGAGTCCATCTCTTCTTCCATGGCTAGCTCCCACTTCTTCCTTCTTTCAACCTGCATTGCTTCTTCATAACATTCAGGTTCACCAGAATCAGTCAGCAATAAATAATATAATGAAGGAGAGTATCGTTCAGGGGATCTACTTATCTTGGTAGATATTCTAACACCACTTTCAAGTGTTTGAGGTGCCTGTTGCTGTTGTGGTGGTTTCTGCTGCTGTGGTTGTTGATTATTATTATTTTCAGGCACCTTTACTTTTTTAGTTATCTCATCAAGAACTGTATATTCCTTGCTTTCTTTTTCCTGTTTCTTTTCCTGCAACTGATTCTTATACAAGACCTTTTCATTGAATATTACATCTCTGCTCCTAATGATTTTGTGATTTTCATAATCATATAAGCGATAACCAAAATCATTAACACCATATCCAATAAAGGTACATTTCTTTGATTTTGCCTCAATCTTTGTTCTATTTTCTTTATTAATATGGACAAAGGCCTCACAACCAAAAGGCTTTAAAAAGAGTAGTTTACCTTTTTACCTGTCCATGCTTCCTCTGGAATACCACCATCCAAGGAACTTGAAGGCCCTTTGTTTATTAGATAAACATCAGTATCTACAACATCTGCCCAAAATTGTAAAGGCAATCCCGCATGCAATCTCATGCACCTTGCACGCTCCATGATTGTTTTGTTCATCCTTTCTGACACACCATTTTCTTGTGGTGTTCTTGGAACTGTCTTCTCTCTACGAATTCCATGCTCTGAACAGTACCTATCAAACTCTTTGTTGTAATATTCACCTCCATTTTCTGATCTGAGACACTTCAACTTCTTTCATGTCTCAATCTCAACCAAATATTTCCATTTCTTGAAAGTATCAAATACATCAGATTTATTTTGAATACAATAAATCCAAGTTTTTCTAGTTGCATCATCAATAAACGTAACATAATAGCGAGAGCCACCGAGAGATGATACCTGAGCAGGTCCCCATACATATGTATGCACAAGCTCCAATTTTTCGCTCTTCTTTTCTTTCCCAACTCTGAGAAATATGACTCTCTTTTGTTTTCCATAAATGCAATTTTCACAGAAATCCAAATCAACATTCTCCAAACCTGGCAACAAATTTCTTGAGTGAAGAATCTTCATCCCCTTCTCACTCATGTGTCCGAGCCTATGATGCCATAATGATGCATCTGCTCCTTTGGAAGTTAAAGCATTAACAGAGTTAGAAATACCATTGCATAAATACAATGTACCAACCTTTTCACCTTTTTCTATTACCAGGGCTCCTTTGGTGACCTTCCAAGCTTTATCTGTGAAAGTTCTCACACAACCTTCACCGCCTAACTGCCCTGTTGAAATCAGATTTTTCTTTAGATCTGGAACATTCCTTACCTCCTTTAATAGCCATTGGTTTCCATTCTGCTGTTTTACAAGAACGTTACCCATTCCAACAATTTTACAGGGTTTATCATCACCCAAACGGACTTGTCCAAAATCTCCTTGAACATAGTCATGAAAATATTTCTTATCAGGTTTGGCATGGAATGAGGCGCCTAAATATACTACCCAGGAATCAGTAACATTTTCGAAAGAAAGAATCAAAGCATCTTGTAACACATCACGTATCACATTTTCTTCATGATTGTTTTCTTGTTGTGCGTCTCCTTCTTTTCCCTTCCGAGATCTACTGTCTTTCTTTAGGTGTCCTTTCTTTCCGCATTTCCAGCACACTATCCCCGATCTGGACTTGGATCTGCCTTTTCTTGGTTTACTGCGATATCTTGAGCTCTTTCCTCTTTCCATTTTCCTTCCCCTAGACTCTGCACTCAAACCATTACCCGATGTCTCACCGGAGCTTTTCCGTTGCATTTCCTCACTAAGGATAGCACCGACAACATCATCAAACTTTAAAGTACTAGATCCAGAGATAGAGTTACCAATGGCCATTACTAAACCATTCCAACTCTCTGGCAATGAGCACAAGAATAACAGAGCTCTAACTTCATCATCAAAGTTTACCCCTACAGAACTTAACTGACTCGTAACTGTATTAAAATCATTTAAATGGTCTGCAACAGATCCACCTTCCGACATCTTCATATTAAATAGTCGTTTCATAAGAAATACCTTGTTTGAGGTCGTGGGTTTTTCATATAGTTTTTCCAACGTCTGCATCAAACCCTCTGTTGTTGTTTCCTTCGAAATATTGAAGGTGACTGATGCCGCAAGGCACAAATGTACTGTTCCAATTGCCTTTCTATCGAGAATGTTCCATTCCGCGTCTGTCATGGCTGCCAGCTTCTTTGTTTTTCCACTCAATGGTAGGTACAGATCTTTCTGATATAGATAATCTTCCATCTACATCTTCCACAGTGGGAAGTTTTGGCCATTAAATTTCTCGACCCTAAACTTACCATCTTCCACCATTGCTCCCACTTGAACCAGGAACCCTTCTTTCCTGCGAGTTTAACAGCCAAATATACCTTCGGCTCTGATACCAGTTGTTAGAAAATTATATATTATGGAGCAATGCAACACATAAAATATGTGGAAAATACAAGCACACAAAACACATAAAACCAAAGAGACACAGATATACGTGGTTCACCCAGTTTGGGCTATGTCCACCTCGAACAGCTAGTCGTTCCTTTCTATTATCCAGAAAAATGAAGAGACAAAACCTACAACAAATCCACTGTAATATCCTTTGTTCTCTCTCACAGTCTCCCTATCTGTTTCCCGCTCAGAGAATACACATGTATTACACAGCTGCAATACAATACCCTCATACAAAGAGAGGGGTTGCCTTCTAGGGAAAAAAAACCCTAAACTAAACATAACTTCTACCGTCAGATCATCTGCCTAATGAATGGCCCAGATTGAATAGAAATTACTATACTTTTACAAGGAAATTTTACATTTGGTTTTAGCTTCGAGTGCGCTGCCCCCGAAACCCCTGCCGGGGGACCACTGGCCCCCGGACCCCCCAGCCGGGGGGTCAGCCCCCCGGACCCCGTGGGGGGGGAAAGTCTCCCCCACTGCAAGGGTGTACATTTTTCCTGGGGTATACATCCAGCTAAAACAGGGATCTCTGAATTAGGATGAAAATCAGGCTCCACACCCGACAGTATTGCCGGAATTTGGCTAATGCATGCATTATAGCCAACATTTATTTATCATAGATGGGGTATAACCTTTCATGAGGAAGTAGCTTCCTGCTCTCAAAGGCTATAGGATGCCCTCCTTGCATCAAGACTACTCCAATCCCTTCACCTGATGCATCACATTCTAGAACAAAAGGTTGAGAAAAATCAGGCAGAACCAAAACAAGACAACTACTCATTACCTCTTTGAGCTTATAAAAACCCCTCTGCATTGTAGGTGTCCAGAAAGCTCCCTTCTTCGTCAAGTCTATGAGTGGTTCTGCTAGTTGTAAAAACCCTTTCAAAAACTTCCGGTAATAAAAGCATGTGCCCACAAACCCCAGGAGGTCTATGACATTTCTGGGCTCAATCCAATCTCTGATAGCCTGGATTTTTTCCTCATGTACCCTCACTCCATCCACTCCTATGATGTGCCCCAAATACAACATCTCTATGAGGCCAAATTTACATTTGGAGAGCTTGGCATAGAATTTTTACTCCTTGAGGATATGTAAAACTGTCTCAATATGCTGCAGGTGCTCCTCCCAACTGCGGTTGTAGATAAGAATATCATCAAAGAAGACCAATACAAACTTTATCAAATGACCACTGAGTATGTGGTACATGCAAGATTGAAAATTTGCTGAGGCATTGGTCAATCCAAAGGGCATTACCAGAAACTCAAAATTCCCATAGTGACATCTGAACGTTGTCTTGGGGATATCTTGCTCCCTTACCTTGATTTGATGATACGCAGATCTCAAATCAATCTTGGGGAAGTATTTAGATCCCCTCAACTCATCCATGAGTTCATCGATCCTATGTATAGGGTACATGTTCTTCATGGTATTCTTGTTCAAGGATTTATAAACAATGCACATCCTCAATGTGCCATCCTTCTTCTTTACCAAGACCACTGAAGAAGCAAAAGGACTATTACTAGGCCGGATGTGTTCTAGAGCTAGTAGCTCTTGGATGGCCCTCTCAATCTCATCCCTATAAGCCTTGGGGTGCCTATAAGGAGTGGTGATTACTGCTTAGATCCCTTTTTCCAACTCAATAGTGTGTTCAAACCCTCGGTCGGAGGTCTCCCTAGTGGGATATCTCCAAATACTGTAGAAAATTGATCCAAAAGAGACTGAACATCTGGATACACTGGTGAATCCTTGACCCCTACTTCTAATATATGCAGCTCCACTGCCCATTCTACATCTCCTCTGCGTAGATCTGCTTCCATCCTGTGTGTTGAAACAACCTGAGGGGGGTATGTGTTTATGCCCTTGATCTTCTGATACTGACCACTCTTCTCTTCTGTCCATTCCATCTCCAAATTTTTCCAATTAGTGGTAACTCTCCCAAGAGTGATCAACCACTGGACTCCCAATATAAAATTGGTGTCTGGAATATCTACTACGAAGAAGTGAATTGTCAAGGTGTAGGTCCCCATGGTAATGGATAGTGCCAGAACATACTTGGCACACTCTAGGGTCATAACTCCTGGGACCAAGACTAAGAATCCCTCAAACTCCTCCATGTGGATCCCTCTCCTTTGTACTAGCTTTGTATCAATAAAAATATGAGTTTCTCCACTATCTATTATTACAGACACTCTTTGCCCCATAATAGTACCTCTTACCCTCAAGGTCAGATATTTTGGGACCCCTCTTAACACTGCAATATCTCCTCTTCTTGGAGCAAAGTCTGCTATGGATGGTACAGCGTTGGCCTCTTCCCCTTCCTTGGAGAAGGTCTTAACACAATGTGCTTTTCCTGCAACACATTCTTCCTTCAAATCATAAACAAGGATTTTCTTCTTTGGCCCTGAAGAGGTATCTTGTTGCATCAATGTTCTTGCCCTGGGCAAGGTGTGCTATAAGTCTCTAGCTTTCTCCATAGCTTTAAGGAGAGTGGTTGGTTTATTAGACTTGACCAACCCCTGCAATGGCTCAGCCACCCCATTAATAAACATGCATACCTTCCTACTAATAGTGAGGTTGGATACCATCACTGAGAGCTGCAAATATTCAGCAATATAGTCTTCAAGATCTCCCTCCTGTTTGAGCTTGGTTAACTTGACAAAATGGCCTTCTGGATCTCTTGGATCAAATATTTCCACTAAAATTTGGTGAAGACTGAGTATGAAGTGATATGATGATGCCCAAGTGTGGTCAATCCATGAAACCACCATTCATGAGCCTCCCCCTCTAAGTGCAATGCAGCTATCTTTATGGCTTATATTTCAGAAACCTTGTTGAGCTGAAAGTAAGTGTCCAGCTTCTCCACCCAAGCCTTGGCTGTACAC
Source organism: Pinus albicaulis (assembly GCA_034641835.2). Classification (NCBI taxonomy): domain Eukaryota; kingdom Viridiplantae; phylum Streptophyta; class Pinopsida; order Pinales; family Pinaceae; genus Pinus; species Pinus albicaulis. The sequence goes on along the minus strand of CM076576.1, from coordinate 776,001,907 downwards.
TTAGGTGTTCCATCATAAGTGGGAAAGAAGAACCTCCCCATACTGCACTATAGGTCTGACCCTTGCATAAAATTCTCCTCCTTTTGATGAGGATTAATTTTCTTTCCATCCTTGATCTGACAAAACTCCTAAAAACTCAAGTGTTCTTTGATCCTTTCAGGTTGGGACTCATATTCCTCAAAATAGTCTCCCATGGTTTCCTCCTTATATTTTCCAAATATAAATAAAGGCATGGTAGAGTTTTTTGGTGCAACTGAATGCTCCATGCCATATGAAGTGCTGGTGCTTGCCTCAAGGCAAAACCCTATAGAATCCCCTTTATGCCTGATCTCCTTAAGCTCCCTTGCAATGTTCTGCATGGTCTGAAGTAGGAGTTCTGAAATATCTTCCTCCTCCATGCTGAAGATAGATTATCCCCACAAGCTGAGCCAAGAGCAGAGCTCTGATACCACTGTAATATTCCTTTTCATGAATTTCTGCAATATGTTCAATGGAGACGTTGTATAAGGAAAACCATGCAAAAAAAATGAAAAAAAGGACTTGGATCCTCTTATATATGTTGTATTTATCTTAAATATGAAATGGAATTATAAACAAATCAGTCTAGCTACATTAAACAGGTCTCCCCAACTCATATGTGCTCAAAAGCATTCTGATCCCATGACTTCACACAATAGAATTTCTGAAGACTGCAATAGCATAATTTTCATTAGGGTTTCTACAGAAAAATATGATTCAATACAGATCTATAGCTTTCATTAATCATAGAATAAAAAATGGGAGGTTTCTCCTCTTTTACATGAACATTAAAACACCCCAGGAGGGGTTTCCGGCAAAATACCAATGTAAAATGCAGTACTGCAGAAAATAACGCAGTCCACTGCAAATCTGTATTAAATAATACTGAATATTATATGAAATATATTATCAATACATAAAATGGCCAAAGGCCCTCCTCAATAGACTTTCATAAGAGAAATAGACACCTCCTCCTCCCATACAAGCACAAAATCAAGGGGTTTAACCCTGCTACTGCTGCTCCTGCAGAAAAGATGCAGTTACTGGAAGTTACTATGATGTAGATGTTGATGATTGAATGACCTCAAGTTAGATGATGGAAAATTAGCTCAGGACCTTCCCTTTTGATCTCTTAAACAAGTTGAACCAAAGGTGGAGATGGAATTCCCGCATGAGAATCCTTTGCACTAAACAGTGCTACAACTACAGCTAAACAGATGAAGCTTGCAAGTAGTCAAAAGACCAAACATAGATGAATATTGAATGCCTTACTTGCTGCTATCTCCTTCTTCTTATCCTTGGTAAGCCTCCTCACCCCAATACCCACTCATTAATGAGGTGCTTCCTAGAAAAGATTCCCCTTTCAAAACTGCACTGTCCTTGTTCATTTCCCTCATCTTGTAGCAGTGTTATTAACTTGGTCAACTGGATCTAGTTCACATGAATTGTCCCTCTTTCACACCAAGGTGGCTTTATTTTCCCTCCTAATATGATCCCTTTTCACACTGGGATTTTTTTTATTGTCCTTTTACTCTTCGACTGCAAAAATGAAGAAATTATAATATTCCAACTAGCAGTGGCTAATGGAGAATATTACAGATAGGTAGAGTGGGTTGTCATTGAAAAAAATTTGTTTCAACATTAGATTGACTAAAAAGTGATGGAGTACTGTCATACTGGGTGACCAAAGGTTACCCCCCAACATGAGGAGGATAATAAGACGGAAAATATTGCTCTCCAAATGTTGGGAATCCAGTTGATATGGTACTTGAAGGAATAGACCCAGAAGGATAGGCTTGATATTGCCCTAATGATGTGTATAATGAATCAATCCGTTCAGTACTTACGATAGGATTATCAGTTAAAATACGAGATGATGACATGGATAAAGTCCATGGATTTGAAGATGCACCAGAGAAAATTCCAGATAATGATTTTTAACCTAATGGGACCATAGGGCCACCATGAAAATATGGCTCTGGTGAAGTAGTAAACATCGACGAAGTAGCGAGGGCAGGAGCTGACCTAATTGGAACAGCAGGCCCAGCAGAAGATGTTGGTTCAGACATAGTTACTTGACCAAATGTATACCCTTTTGAATTGACGAGAATTTGAAAAGCAGGAAGATCAACAAGAGCAGAGGATTTCGATTGAGAAAAAGACTCGTATAGGTAAAGGTCCTCCCCAAAATGGGTTGGAGTTGAAGGTGTATTTTCTTGTGGGATTACTTCAATCGCAATTAAACTAGGTGGAAGTATTTCACTGTCAGGCCCAAAGCATATTCCAAGTGGTTGAATGTGTGATATGGGAGATTCAATAGCTACAGAACTTTGTGGGTTGACCAAGGTAGGAACAACTTCTGGTCGTTCAAGTTTAGGATTCAGATTTTCTGGCAAAGAAGAGATAGGATTTGGATCAATTTGTGGTTGAAAAATTTCGGGTCCAGGAGGTATGGTCTCACTAATTAGATGGATCGTGACCACGGGTAGCTGTGAAGACTCCGTTTCGAAAACAGTAGACAAATAGGGATGTGTAGAAACAACTTGAGCTAACTCTGGTTTATGGGAAAATGATGTTTCACCAGAGGTACGAATTGTACTTAATTTGGTAGATCGTGATTGCCTTCGCCTACCATAAGTAACTTCTGGTGGTAAAGGTGGTTTTAAAGCTAATCTACGCGAACGACGGGGGAAATGATTTTTTTCTTCCACGATTACTGATTAATTTTAACCCAAAAAAAAAATCAAAATAAAAGGGTAATGCTAGGCAAAATGGTTTAACAAGAAATTTTGAATTGCAGAATACCTCCTAGGGAACCAAGAAGTATGGGCAAGCAATCTCCCCGAATGATGTGTTAAGTGTATCAAAATTTACAACGCGGACGACTCGTTTCACTATGGATGGATATCACCTAAAAGTTTTCCTCCCAAATATACCTGAAGGTACGTGGAGGCCCAAGTCCGTATTAGCGTTGTCTAATGCTAAACCACATAGTGAGAGCACCCCTTTATACTTATCGTACTGTAACACCGCCCGATATACCCGAAATTACGTGGATGAGCTAGATATACTTACGTACGTGGAGTGAGGTATTACACTCAGAATGTATCGTAGACAAGTTAACCACAACTGCTATGTTTTACGACACCGGAACACATCTCTAGCCTAGACCTTCTAAATTTTATCGTTATGGTTCCAATGCTTTGTTAGGTCAATTGAGATTAATTTTATGTTGATCTTGCTTCCAATTTTCCTTTCAAAGGTTCACCACGATGATGTATTGGAAAATTCCTAAAATGCAACTAAAAATGATAAGGAATCTTTCACTTTCACTTTCTTCAATGAAAAACCTAGCTACTAAGGGAAGAGAGAAAATAATTTGTGAGAAAACAAATCAATGATCACAAACTAAATGTAGATTTCCTAATGTTCCTTTTTGAAAAAAACACAAAAATCGTACATGCAAATGAAAATTTTTGTTTTCAGTTTCCTTAATGTTATGAATGCATAGAAGAAACTAGGTGCACTAAATCAACAATTCAAACACCTTTTACTTTCGATAAATGAAGAATACGAAGAAAAAAAATCTCTTTTGAAGGAAAAATGAGGATTTCAACAACAATTTCTCCTATCAAGGAAATGAAAATTTTACGACAATTTCCTATTTCGAAGCAAATGATTCCTAATGCAACCATAAAAAATACTTTGAAATCAACTTGTCAATGATAAAGAAAATTTTTTAAAACAAACAGTGAACAAATTTTCAATCAAAGGAGGAAGAAGTATATAGAGTCACTGGTCAATATGAGGATCAAACTTTTCAAAACACAGCAGAAAACAAAATGAAGCAAATTGCAAAGGAAAATTCAAAGGAATCTAGGTGGTTTCAAGATTCAACACAGTCTCCAAGGGGAGAGAGTGCTCTGCAACGCAAGCCTGAAAGGGAGACAGTGCTATGCAAATCACTGTGTCCTGTCTAAGGGTGCGTTGGGCACAGTGTATAAGGAAAAATACTACTGTGTAACTCACTATATTTGCAAAATTGGCTTTGAAAATTTTTAATCTTTGTGTGTAACAACTACTGGGTGGATAAACAAAGAAAATCGGAGGCTAAGTCACCTAGATCTAAGAGAAATTGTCCCCAGCGGAGTCGCCAATTTGTTGGGCCAGAATTATCAATTATGGATAAAACATACTTCCCTAGACACATGATAGCCTAGAACAATAGATTAAAGACTATACGACTACCTTTCCTAACTCAGAACAGACACACAGAAATGATTAAAGGCTTACTTGTAATCCAAGTGCTTCTAAATGGCTCCTTCTGTCGCTTTCGTTGTAGCTTCAAATTCAAGCGGTTTGTGTGAAATGCTTCCTACAAGAAAGAACACTAAAACAACAGAATATAGCAATAATACAGATGTCTATTAAAGATAGTTAGCTAAATCAGTAAATCATAAACAATATACATCACCTAAGATCTTGCAATATGGAAAATCAAAGCCAATACAGATGCATATAGGGAAAATTAAGTTGTATTATTTATTGATGATAGAAGGAGAGGTTACAACCAAGTGACTGATTTGAAGTGACCCTTCCAGCAATGATCCTCAGCCCCATCATAGTATAAATCTCTCCAACAGCTGTTACACAAATCTATCTCTCAATTGAAAATCCTCCAGCATTTCTCTACTCAAATTCTTCCTTCTCAAACACTCAGATCTGTGCTCAATTGATAGACGAACTGAAGGTTGTTTTACAATCAATGACTTTCCAATCATAGGCAAGACATGTTCCCAGTGATGTAGATGTCAAATGGACACTTGGATTCGAAGCCTGACACATGTGAACTCTTCTAGAAGGCACTGGCCAAGTGGAGATTCCGGAACAATGAGAATTTCGCTCCCAATGTGACCAACTCACCCATAGATGTCGGGAAGTTCTTTGTAGAGCAGGCTTGCATGGGGCTACCTACATATGAAATGCACTTAGTCCCCTTAGAGGCAGCATTGGTGAGCTCTCATATGCTATATAATAAACTTCAAACCTTGGAAACCTTTGCTTGATGAAAGTCATGCTTGATTTGTCTTGTTCTTGCCTTAGGGCATGTAGCAACTTAAAATGATAGGGAATGATAGACCCTTAGTCATTCTTCTTGGATATGATGCCTAGTTAACCAGGCCATTGGGAATGATTCCCAAATTGACCTATAACAGGTAGTAACCAACCATTATGGACAACCCTTCATGACCCTTCATTCCAAATATATAGAAAAATATTACAAGCTATCAACAAAGGAGGAGTCGTTTAACTCCCGGTGGCTAGAAGTTTACAAGGAACTGGTCCAGAACATTGTCAAGGGTTGGTGGCCCATTCTAAATTTATGGAAAAGAAGGATCAACTCTATATAGTAGATGACCTTAGAAAATTGTATTAACTTATCGCAACCATGATGAATAGACTATACAGTAAGGTCGATATGGGTAATTTTCAAGGTACATGGGTACCTATAGTGAATATGGCCATTAGAAAAGGGACATTCTTCAATTCAGCCAAATTTTTAGTCTTGTCACTAAGAACCAACATTATCATGACACAGGTTCTAGAATAAGGCCAAACCTCTGAGTTCTACATGGCATGATACCGAATGGATGTTGTTTGTTTCAGGTGCCAATTTTGACCAATGTTGTTACAACTAGACTTTGAAGACGGGGGAGCCTATACACAAGTTACTGAGGGTATTCTGGGACTCCCAATATAATAAGGAACATGACTACATATTTGATTCATTCATTAACCCGCTTTACCGATTGTTGTTTGGAGAAAATCCCCCTTGTATGTCAAAAAGGGCCACATAAACTATCACCAAGGTAGCACATTGGTTCCCAATATGGGAATCTACTTTCATCAGAGTATGTTTCTCTTATAAACCTCCTCATGCACTTCCTATATTTTTCATAGACAGATTAGTACTGCAATAGCTATTCTACCATATTACAACAAGTTTCTCAAAGACGTTGAGAAAAGGAAAGAAGAAACCTTTTCCAACCTTCCCCTTTAATATCGAGGCATACACAGTGTAAAACATTAAGGAAGTAGAAGTATAAGTTGAAGAAATAGATGGATTCATGTTCAAACCACCAAACCACTGAACCTAGGATCTAGACATGATAGTGGCAGCTCACTACAAAAGGGCCAATTTTAATTGGTCATACCAGCACACCATACAGATTCACGAAGATGAATTTGGGAACTGGTATAATCTGGAAAGAAAGGTTAGCCCAAATGAGGTAGTAGAAGGCGAGGATGAGCATGGGAAACATTCTCAAGATAACGTGAGGTTACTGGAAAGGTCAAAGAAGAGGAAACAACTAGCAGAAACATCGAAGAGAAAAAATAAGCGGAAGGGTAAAGAAGCAAAGGGACCCCCTAAAAAACAGGGATGGGAAGAAGACGGTGATACATTAGAATAGAAAAATGCATCACTGGCAAGGAAAAATTAAGAGATCAAAATGAAGAAAGAGGAAGAGCTCAAGAAATCACAACAATCAAAATACCCATAATAGGAAGGTAAGGAAAATGGACAGAGGAAGAAGCAACAGGAAGAAGAATTAGAACGGAGGAAACATCAAGAAGATGAAAAATGCATGCACGGGGAAGAAGAGTAGAAGAATAAATAGGAAGATGAGTAGAAGAAAAGCGGAGGAATAAAAGAGAAGAGGACTAGAGAGAGAAGAGAGAAGAATATTAGAAGAAATTGAAAGCAAAGGAAAAAAGGAAACAAGAAAAAATCAGAAAGAAGCTTGAAGAATAACAACAAGAAAAGGAAAAATTGGAAGCAGAGAAAAAGAGGAAGGAAGAAGGAGATATAAGGCAACAAGAGGAATCCAACAAAGAAGCTCGAGAGGCCTTGGGAAAGTATCTGCATCTTGATGACCAGGGGGAGCTATATCATTTGGATATTCCTCGACACACCCCCATCACGGGAGAGCACCTCCCCCTCGAGCAGTTGGGAATTCTAGATGAGGCCGAGGAAGAAGTATATGACTTAACCAAGATCATGTTTTATCAATTCAGTCACAAAATTATACAAGAGAGAAGAAATTATTATTCTAGGAACCCAACTGGACCTTTCTCCAAGTCCATGGAAAAGGAAATTGTCCTGGATACTACGATGAACCCTAAGATGATTGCTTCAGCAGGGACTGCTTTTGTGACTAATACTGAACATAATGTTGGAAGGATAATTAAGAAAATCACACATTTTGTATAAAATATTATATGCATCTGAGTAAAGAGCTTCTCAGGTGGAGGAGGAGAACAGGAAAGTAGAGGAAGAAAACACAACCCTCCACCTAGCACATTTCAGACATGAAGGAATTACAGTCCTCAATCAAAGAAGAAACTGAGATCTTGGAAGGAGCCATGGATTTGTTTTATTAACACATGATGCATTTACATCAAAAAATAGCTCCTATGCAATCCAAAACTGGAGGAAAATATTCTAGACTCAAAGAGGTTGTCACAGCTCTAGATAACGTTCACGAATGGACCAACAAGTATCTACAAGTGCCAGTGACTATTCCAAAGAAGGATTGGACCACTACTCAGAACGATAAAGCACAATTGTGCATCAACATCGAGTCGTGGGATATGTTGGAGATACTGAGAGGGGGGTGAATCAGTATTCCTTTCAATTAGTATTATTATTAATCTTTCAGAGCATTAGTTAATCTTCAATTTTTATCAATGTTTGTACAATGATAGCAGTAAACAAAAGGAACACAATTGCACACAATTTTTAAGGTGGAAACCCCATCTGGGACGAAAACCACCTGAATGATTCTCTAATAATTATTTAATATTCAACTCCAATTGAAAATAAAGCTCCAACTTCCTAGAATCTAGAAAAGCATTCTTCTCCAACTCCCACTGGATGGACGCTCCAACGCCCGATATTCTTCAGTAGTCAACTGAACGGATGCCCCAACACCCAATGAGCTACAACTCACCCTAGCACCACCCTACCACCCTGAATTTTTCACAATCTTGAACCTGTTGGTGAATTTTTGCACCAGCCTACCACCCTATAGAACAATAAAATAATAATGGAATCACGTACCAGGGAAAATGGTCCACTTTACAATGATATAGAATGATGTAGAAGAAGAAGACACACTAGACCATAACCCAAACTATGACACAACCACCTAATGATGACCCTAGACCTCCTGAAACTGCCTCTTCAAATCTTGACAGATAGACACTTGTACCATTTTTACAATGATGCTTTTACAATGACTCAGTACAGTGATACCTTTATAATGAATGTATGCAGTGTTGTCCATGTCAAGACTTCATGTGGTGAACTTGTTGTTGTTGTTATGCACCTTGATTGCTGCTCTTGTCATGCTACAATTTATCACTCCTCAGGACATTAGATCATGCATTGAGTTTTATCTTGATGAATATATAATACCTGCAAAAATTCTTGAAGAAAATACCCATGACATGATAATAGCAAAACTTACCTCATCCTGCAGAGCATATGTCAGTGCTAAACAAAAAAAAATAAAAAAATAGAAAGAACCTAATGCAATTAAGAGATGAACATTCATATATAGAATATACTTACTTGGAGCTTACCTTTTCCACACCTTGCGTTGCTTTGCTACCCTAGAAAGTTTGGTCCTTTGCAGCCCTTAACAACACATGATCTATCTTTTTCTTGCCTTCTAGGAGCTCAATATTGAATTTGGTGTATCTCTATTATGTCAGATCCCCAATATGTGATTTTCGGTCCTGCAGTATTCCTATGAGTCTTATTTCTAATGCCATGGGTTTGACACAATTTGGATTCTTGAAGACAAATTTATGCCCAATCTCTCACAATGACCTAATTATGGACTGGTTCAATAGAGCGACCTTGTACAATGTGCCACGTGTCACTGTTTCTTCATTCAGCTCTGAAATTGATACAGATAAAACTAAATTCCGTGCAATATCTGCCACTTTTTACATAATTCCAATTCAATATTCAGAGAGAGAGTTGTGAAGATTTCTCAAGGTCACCTCTTTGAGATGAAATTCATAAGCCTGCAAAAACCCTAACTTCCACAGATCATATCTCTGAAATATTGCACACCATGCTCTGAAATTTTTACAGGAGCTTTCTCAAGATTTCTTCTTCGCCTCATAAAAATTTGAGCTTTAGAACCTTCGTATAAAAAAATTTATAGCGAAAATCCCACTATGACCTCTTCCAAGTAGAAAAATCCCCACATGAGGAGGATATGAGGATCAGAATTTATATAAATTCTTAGGTTGAGAGGGAATTCAACAAGTGACATGGGAGAGATTTTAGGAGCTTAAAAATTATTAATTATTGAATTTTGAATGACCCATGCCACAACCCCATGGGGTTCTAACTTCAAACATGAATATCTCTCAAATCGTGATGAATTACACGACGTGACATATATCAAAGAAAACATCTCAATAAGAAGAAACCATAAAAAATATCTTTGACTCGGAATATAGTAATTTGGTAGGTCAGAATTCCCATGCAAGATCGGGGTATCATGTGGTCCTGCTTGGGTTGACAACAATGATAACCACTTATCAACAATCTCCCCCTTTGGCATTGATGGCAACACAAGTAATCCCCTTGGGATCATGACACCTCTTCCTACAACATTATCTCCCCCTTTGACATCAATGGCAAAGGGTAACTCCCCCTAACACAAAACCATCCTGCGGACCTGTACACACTTCCACTACCCCTTTATATTCTGAATAAGGAAAATATAATGAGAATTTTGGAGAATCCCAAGCTTTTGGTGAAGATATTCAAATGCTTCATGAGGTAAATTTTTAGTGAAGATATCAGCGATTTGTTTTTTTGTACCAACATATTCAAGTTTGATATTCTTTTCAGCAACTTGTTCTCTAAAAAAATGATATTTGATCGGAATGTTTTTTTTTTTTAAATGCATGATAGGATTCTTGGAGATGCTGATGGCACTGGTGTTATCACAGAATATGTGAATACGCTCATTGAATTACACTTGAAGACCTTGCAAAGTTTGTTTCATCCAAAGGACTTGAGTACAACAAGCTTCCTCTACAATGTTTACTACTTCCATTGTAGATAACGAGATTGAGGTTTGCTTTTTTCTCAACCATGATACAAGACAACCACCTAGATAGAATATTGCTCCACTAGTACTCTTACGATCATCAATGCTTCTCACCCAATCTGCATCTGCAAAGGCTTGAATAGTGAGGTTTCTACCCTTGGGATACCACAAGCCATATTATGTTATGCCCTTTAGATATCGAAGAATTATTTTGATGACAATAATATGTGATTATTTTAGTGCTGCTTGAAATCTTGCTACTTGTCTAATTGCTTGCATAACATCTGGCTGGGAGGCTATTACATATAGAAGACTACCAATCGTAGATATGTACAACCTCTGATCCACATCCCTATATGAGTCATCTATCCTTAATTTGCAACCTGTTACCATCAGAGTAAGGACAGGTTTGGAATCTTCCATTTTGAATTTCTTGAGCATTTCCTTGATGTACTTGGCTTGACATATAAATATTCCTTTCTCTTGCTGAGATATTGGAATCCCTAAGAAGTATGTCAGCTCACCAAGTAAAGACATATCAAACTCACTTTGCATCTTTGTAGCAAATTTCTTAGTTGATCATCATTGCTACCAAACATTATATCATCCACAATACCTCAACGATTGTTAAATTATCTTTATATATTTGTACGTAAAGATTGCTATCAGTAATACCTTTCTTGAACACTTGTTGACGTAGATATCCATCAAGACGAGCATACCATGCTCTGGGAGCCTGCTTGAGACCATATAGAGCCTTCTTTAACCTACAAACATATTCATTTTTTTCTGATAGTAGAAAACCTTTAGGTTGTTCGATGTTAACTTCTTCTTCTAATTTTCCATTCAGGAACGCTGACTTAACATCCATTTGGTATATTCTTATTTTTCTTGAACATGGATAGGCAAGAACCAACTGGATGGCTTCCATTCTGGAAACTAGTGCAAATTATTTGTTGAAATCAATTCCTTCCACTTGTGCATATCCTTTGCAAACCAATCTTGCTTTGTTTCTGGTAACATGTCCATCTTCATTCAATTTGTTCTTGAACACCCATTTAGTCCCAAGGAAATTTTTATATTTTGGTCATGCAACTAATTCCCAGGTGTTATTCTTATCAATTTGATCCAATTCTTCATTCATAGCTACTACCCAATGCTCATTATGGCTAGCTTCCTCAAAACTACTAGGCTCAAAGGTTGCTACAAAAGCAATGTGAGCTTGTTGTGATGAACGAAGCTATCAACCTTCATTTATGTCACCAATGATTTTATTTTATGGATGGTTCTTTTGAATTAATTCTTTTGCTCTCTTTGGAGGAGCTTCTTGTTGTTGTTCCAGTATATCTTGATGGTCATTATTTACTTCTTCATGGTTGATAGTTACTTCTTGTTCTAGAATTTTCTCTGTGTCTTTTTTAGCCTCTGTCTCAAGTTTCAAATATTCTATATACTCATCATTATTCGTTAGAACACCATCTTCTTCAAATGTAACATTTATGCTCTCCACTATCTGTTTTCATCATAGATTATAGCATTTATAGGCCTTTATTTTGCGTGAGTAACCAACAAAGATAAATTTTTCAACACGTGATTCAAACTTACCCAACTTTTTATCTTCTCTTTTGATATAAAATTTGCTTCCGAAGATTCTGAAATATTTTACATTAGCGGGTTTTCCTTTCCATAATTCATATGGGTTCTTGTTGCAATTATTTATGAGAATGCTTCAGTTGATAATGAAGACTGTCGTATCAATTGCTTGACCCCAGAATTTTTCATCTAATTTTGAGTCCTTCAACATTGTTCTACCCATTTCCTATACGGTTATGTTCTTTCTTTCAGCAACTCCATTTTGTTGAGGTGTTCGTGCTATTAAAAATTTTCTTTTTATTCCATTTTCGTCACAGTATTGCTGCAATAATTTGGAAGTGAATTCTCCGCCATTTTCTGATCTTAGACACTTTATTTTTAAATCAGTTTCATTTTCGACCAACTCCTTGTAGATCTTAAAGCACTCAAATGCTTCAGATTTTTTCTTTAGGAAACTGACGGCTGTCATCTTGGTATAGTCATATATCATTAACATGAAATACAATTCTTCATATAAGCCTTTTGTTCTCACACGACCACATACATCAATATGTATCAATTCCAATGGATGTCATGCAAAGTGTTCTTTTGTTTTAAATTGGACTTTTTTCTGCTTGTTGTGTCGACAGGCCTCACATAGTGTGTTAGAAGGTTTTGAGATTTTCGGCATTTCTTGTACTACTTCCTTTTTTCTTATCCTGACAAGATTTTCAAAGTTTATGTGACCCATTAGTTTGTGCCATAACTAGCTTTCATCTTCTTTAGCTAGTATACATTCTTTAGTTTCTTCATCCATAACATATATGTCATTTGGAGCTCGACTTGTTGTAGCCACAATTCTACCATACCTACTTTTCCTAATTTCGCATTTTGTGGAGTTGAATATCATTGTGTTTCCTTAATCGCACATTTGTCCAACACTAAGCAAATTTTGATTCATGTTTTCAACCGATAGAACATTCTTGGCTAGAAAATATTTGCTTCCAAGAGTGACGGTACCTGATCCTATAAGATCTGAAGATCCATCATTTCCAAAGGATACGGTTCCATCCTTCTTCTCTTTAGAGATGCAAAATTATTTCTATCTCCAGTCATATGCGTTGAGCAACCACTATCAACATACCACACATGTTTGTTGTTTTGAGCCTTGAAAGTGAGCGCATAATTATGAGTCTTCTTCTTCTTCCATGTTTGTTCCTTCTATGGCTTCGAAGATTCTTCTGGAGGATTTTCAAGTCTGAAGTCTCTGTGTATGTGTCCAAATTTCTAACATTTGTAACATTCCATGTTATTTCTTGAATTTTAAAATCTATTGATGTTTCGTTGAGCCCTGGGAAGTTCATATTTGAAGGATCTCTTGGAATTGTATTGGTTCCTAGGGTACGTGCGACATTCTACAACTTTATGACCAAATTTTCCACTTGAATAACAATAGCCATGAAAAATATGCTGGTACCTGGATGGAAATCTTCGTCGAGGAATCGTTTTCCAAGGTTGTTCTTGTGAATCTTGTCCAATGAAGTCTACATGCTTGTTAGATCTCATAGGTTCATTGTATTTTTTTGTAGAAGGTCCTGCTTCTTCTTCTTTGTAACTGAGGTCAGTTCTATCATTGTAAGATCGCAAATTGTTGATGAGTTCTTCCAATGCCCTTGAGTTGTTGGCATAGTTTTGTATAGTTTTTCCCTTCTTCAATTCCTTACACAGTGAGACTACTTCGGCTTCTAATGCTTCCCTCTCTTGGTTTCTTTTTTCCAACTTCTTTTGAAGTGACTCTTCAATACATTTGTGCTCTTCAAATTCAATTTTGAGACATTGAACTTGTTCTGAGTATTGGAACGGATCTTCTCAACCTTGAGCTCTTTTATAAGCTTGATTGCCTCCATAGAAAATTCTTCTATGGTAAACCCTTCTTCTTCATTGTTTGATACCTCTTATTTATTGTGCTTGGCCATAAAAAATACTCTCTCATTAGCTTCTTCTTTGCTGTCACTGTCTTCATCGAATGATGAGTTATCTTCTTTAGAGAGAAATTTCCTTTTGAATCCTTTCTTTTTTCCATGCTTGTTGAATTTATTAAAGCCTTTCTTTCCTTTTGAGTTTCCATCACTTTTGTTTGGAAATTTTGCTGTGAAATGCCCAACCTCACCACAACCGAAACATATCAATGGAAGTTTACCTTTGAATTTTCCCTTACCAATTTTTATTTTTCTCGTAAAGTAATCATATTCTTCATCTGAAATACCTTCTTCATCATATCCCTTTTCTTCACACTTGCAGGTGCAGGTCTTTTCTTTTGAAGGTTGTTTGTACTTATTTGTTTTCTTAGATGCAAAGAATGAAATTTATAAATGTGAAGTACCCTCTTCTTCATCAAGTCTCATTTCATATGCTATGAGAACTCCATGTAATTCCTCTTTGATGATTTTTTCTAGATTTGCACTGTATTCTAAGACTAATACCTTTAGGTTGAATCTTCCTAGTAACGTTCTAAGAATGTTTCGTATAATAGTCTTCTCGTCAACTGGCTCTCCCAATCCTTCCAGAGTGTTGGTTATTTCATCAACGTGTTGGAAGTATGCAACAATGTTGCCATCTTCTTTAATTTTGAGTTGCTCAAATTTTTATCTATAGATTTGAAGTTTTTCTTCTTTGACATTTGAGTCACCTGCATATATATTCTCAAGCTTGTCCCATAAATTTTTTGGGGTTTTACAACCCAACACCTTATGATAATAAGATTCAATAAGTGCACTGATAATAATATTCTCTACTTTTGCATAATTTACCAAATTCTTCTTACCTTGTTCATCCACGGTTGGTGTAAATCCATTTTGAAAAGTGTCCCATACTTTGTAACCTTGCACCAAGAGATAGACCTCCAGTATTCCTATCTAGAGTACATAATTATTTTCATTGAACAGAGGTACACCATTCTTGGTATGCTCCATGACCTCCTTCTAGCTGTTAAATTGTTATTGAAGGAACCAAGCCCTGATACCAATTGTTGGAAATACTGAGGGGGGGGGGTGAATCAGTATTCCTTTCAATTATATTATTATTAATCTTTCATAGCATTAGTTAATCTTCAATTATTATCAGTGTTTGTACAATGATAGCAGTAAACAAAAGGAACACAATTGCACACAGTTTTTAAGGTGGAAACCCCCTCTGGGACGAAAAGCACTTGAATTATTTTCTAATAATTCTTTAATATTCAACTCCAATTCAAAATAAATCTCTAACTTCCTATAATATAGAAAATAATTCTTCTCCAGCTCCCACTATATGGATGCTCCAACGCCCGAGATTCTTCAGTAGTCAACTGAACAGATGCCCCAACACCCAATGAGCTACAACTCACCCTAGCACCACCCTACCACCCTGAAGTTTTCGCAAGCTTGAACCTGTTGATGACTTCATGCACCAACCTAGCACCACCCTACCACCCTATAGAAGAATAAAAGAATAATGGACTCTCGTACCAGGGAAAATGGTCCACTTTACAATGATATAGAATGATGTAGAAGAATAATACGCACTAGACCATAACCCCAACTATGACACAACCACCTAATGATGATCCTAGACCTCCCGACACTGCCTCTTCAACTCTTGGCACACAGACACTTGTACAATTTTTACAATGATGCTTTTACAATGACTCAGTAAAGTGATACCTTTACAATGACTGTATGCAGTGCTACCCAAGCGAAGACTTTATGTGGTGAACTTTTTGCTGTTGTTATGCACCTTGATTGTTGCTCTTGTCCTGCTACACTTTCTCACTCTTCAAAACATTAGATCATGCATTGATTCGTATCTTGATGAATATATAATACCTGAAAAAAGTGTTCAAGGAAAAACCCATGACATGATAATAGCAAAACTTACCTCATCCTGCAGAGCATATGTCAGTGCTAAACAAAAAAAAAAATTAGAATACAAATAACCTAATGAAATTAAGAGATGAACATGTATATACATAATATACTTAGCTGGAGCTTACCTCTACTGCACCTTACTTTTCTTTGCTTCCCTAGAAAGTATGGTCCTTTGCAGTCGTTGACAACACATGTTCTAGCTTTTTCTTGCCTTCTAGGAGCTCGATATTGAATCTAGTGTATCTCTATTATTTTAGATCCCCAATATTTGATTTTAGGTAGTATTCTGAGTCTTTTTTCCAATGCCATAGGTCTGACTCAATTTGGATTCTTCAAGACAAAGTTATGCCCAATCTCTCACAATGACCTAATTATGGACTTGTTTGGTAGAGTGAACTTGTACGACGTGCCATGTGTCATTGTTTCTTCATTCGGCTCTGAAACTCATATAGCAAAAACTAAATTTCGTGCACTATACACCATTTTTTTACATAATTCCAATCCGATATTTGGAGACAGAGTTATGACAATTTTCCTAAGGTCACCTTTTTGAGATGAAGTTCAGAAGCCTGCAAAACCCTAACTTCCACAAATCATATCTTCGAAAATGTTGTGCACCATGCTCTGAAATGTCTACAGGAGCTTCCTTAGAATTTCTTCTTCACATCATAAAAATTTCAGCTTCTGAACCTTCGTAGAAAAAAAGTTATACCACAATTCCACAATGACCTGTTCCAAGTAGCGAAATCCCCACATGAGGAGGATATGAGGATCACAATTTATATAAATGCTTAGGTTGAGAGGGAATTCAACAAGTGAACGTGGGAGGGATTTTAGGAGCTTAAAAATTATTAATTATTGAATTTTCAATGACTCATTCCACAACCCCATGGGGTTTTTGCCGACTAACTGGGGTTACTAACTTCAAACATGAATATCTCTCAACCCGTGAAGAATTACGTGGCGTGCCATATATAAATGGAAACATCTTGACAAGAAGAAACCATAGAAAATATCCTTGACTAGGAATATGTGATTTGGTAGGTCAAAACTTCCATGCAATATCGGGGTAGCCCCTGGTGCTGCTTGGGTTGACATCAATGGCAACCACTTATCAACAATATCCCCCTTTGGCATTGATGGCAACACAAGTACTCCCCCTGCGATCACGACACATCTTCCTACAACATTATCTCCCCCTTTGACATCAATGAAAAAGGGTAACTCCCTCTGACACACAACCATCCTGTGGACTTGTACACACTTCCACTCCCCCTTCATATTCTGAATAAGGAAAATCTAATTAGAAGTTGGGAGAATCTCAAGCGTCTGGCGAAGATATTCAAATTCTTCACAAGGTAAAGGTTTAGTGAAGATATCAGCGATTTGTTCTTTTGTACCAACATATTCAAGTTTGATATTCTTTTCAGCGACTTGTTCTCTAAAAAAATAATATTTTATCGGAATGTGTTTTGTTTTTGAATGCATGACAGGATTCTTGGAGATGTTGATGGCACTGGTGTTATCATAGGATATGGGAATAGGCTCATTGAATTGTACTTGAATATCTTGCAAATTTTGTTTCATCCAAAGGACTTGAGTACAACAAGCTTCCACTGCAATGGATTATGCTTCCGCTATAGATAACGAGATTGAGGTTTGTTTTTTTTGCAACCATGATAAAGGATAACCACCTAGATAGAATGCTACTCCACTAGTACTCTTACAATCATCAACACTTCATGCCCAATCTGCATCTGTAAAGGCTTGAATAGTGAGATTTTTACCCTTGGGATACCACAAGCCATATTCTATTGTGCCATTTAGATATCGAAGAATTATTTTGACAGAATAATATATGATTTTATTGGTGCTGCATGGAATCTTTCTACTTGTCCAATTGCTTGCATAACATCTGGTCGGGAGGCTGTTACATACAGAATACTAACAATCATAGATCTATACAACCTATGATCCACATCCTTAAATGAGTCGTCTATCCTCAATTTGCAACATGTTACCATCGGAGTAAGGACGGGTTTGCAATCTTCCATTTTGAATTTCTTGAGCATTTCTTTGATGTAATTGGCTTGACATATAAATATTCCTTTCTCTTGCTGAGATATTTGAAGCCCTAAGAAGTATGTCATCTCACCAAGTAAAGACATCTCAAACTCACTTTGCATATTTGTAGCAAAGTTCTTACTTATTCGATCATCATTGCTACCAAATATTATATCATCCACATATACCTCAACGATTATTAAATTATCTTTATATATTTGTACATAAAGATTGCTATCAGCAGTACCTTTCTTGAACCCTTGTTGACGTAGATATCCATCAAGACGAGCATACCATGCTCTAGGTGCCTGCTTGAGACCATATAGAGCCTTCTTTAACCTGCAAACATAGTCTTCTTTTTCTAATCGTAGAAAACCTTCAGGTTGTTCAATGTAAACTGATTCTTCTAATTCGCCATTCAATAATGTTGACTTAACATCCATTTGGAATAATTTTATTTTTATTTAACATGCATAGGCAAGAAACATCCGGATGGCTTCCATTCTAGAAACTGGTGCAAATGTTTCGTCGAAATCAATTCCTTCCACTTGTGTATAGCCTTTGTAAACAAATCTTGCTTTGTTCCTGGTAACCTGTCCATCTTCATTCAATTTGTTCCTAAACACCCATCTAGTCCTAATGACATTTTTATCTTTTGGTCATGGAACTAATTCCAAGGTGTTATTCTTCTTGATTTGATCCAATTCTTCATTCATAGCTGCTACCCAATGTTCATTCTCGCTGGCTTCCTCAAAACTACTAGGCTCAAAGGTTGCTACAAAAGCAATGTGAGCTTTTTGTGATGAATGAAGTTGGCGACCTTCATTTATGTCTCCAATGATTTGATTCGATGGATGGTTCTTTTGAATCCATTATTTTTCTCTCTTTGGAGGAGCTTCTTGTTGTTGTTCCGGTATATGTTGATGATCATTATTTACTTCTTCATGGTTGATAGTTACTTCTTGTTCTAGAATTTTCTCTGTGTCTTTTTCAGCCTCTGTCTCAAGTTTCAAAGATTCTAGATCCTCATCATTATTCGTTAGAACACCATCTTTGTCAAATGTAACATTTATGATCTCCACTATCAATTTTTGTCTTAGATTATACCATTTATAGGCCTTTATTTTGCGTGAGTAACCAACAAAGATACCTTCGTCAACACGTGATTCAAACTTACCCAACTTTTGATTTTTTTTTGATATAATAATTACTTCCGAAGATTCTGAAATATTTTACATTAGCCAGTTTTCCTTTCCATAATTCATATGGGGTCTTGTTGCAATTATTTCTCAGAAGACTTTGGTTCATAATGAATATTTTCGTATCAATTTCTTGAATCCAGAAATTTCCATCCAATTTTGAGTCCTTCAACATTGTTCTACCCATTTCCTGTACGGTTCTATTCTTTCTTCCAACAAATCCATTTTTTTGAGGTGTTCATGCTGTTGAAAATTGTCTTTTTATTCCATTTTTGTCACAATATTGCTGAAATAATTTGGAAGTGAATTCTCTGCCATTATCTGATATTAGACACTTTATTTTCAAATATTTTCATTTTCGACCAACTCCTTGTAGATCTTAAAGCACTCAAATGCTTCAGATTTTTACTTTAGGAAACTGACAACTGTCATCCTGGTATATTCATCTATCATTAACATGAAATATAATTCTCCATATAAGCCTTTTTTTCTCACAGGACCACATAGATCAGTATGTATCAATTCCAATAGATTTGATGCAAAGTGTTCTTTTGTTTTAAATTGGACTTTTGTCTGCTTGTTGTGCCAATAGGCCTCACATAGTGTGTTGGAAGGTTTTGAGATTTTTGTAATTTCTCGTATTGCTTCCTTTTTGCTTATCCTGAAAATATTGTGAAAGTTTATGTGACCCATTGTTTTTTTCCAAAACCAGCTTTCATCTTCTTTAGCTAGTAGACATGCTTTAGTTGCTTCTTCCAGAACATATATGTCGTTTGGAGCTCGACTTGCTATAGCCACAATTCTACCATACCTGCCTTTCCTGATTTCACATTTTGTGGAGTTGAATAGAATTTTGTTTCCTTGATCACACATTTGTCCAACACTGAGCATATTGTGATTAATTTTTTCAACCAATAGAACATTTTGGCTAGAAGATATTTTCTTCCAAGAGTGACAGTACCTGATCCTATAACATTTGAAGATCCATCATTTCCAAAGGATACGGTTCCATCCTTCTTCTCTTTAAGAGATACAAATTTATTTCTATCTCCAGTCATATGCGTTGAGCAACCACTATTAACATACCACACATGTTTTTTGTTTTGAGCCTTGAGAGTGAGCGCACAACTATCAGTCTTCTTCTTCTTCCATGTGCGTTCGTTCTATGGCTTCGAAGATTCTTCTGGAGGATTTTCAATTCTGTAGTCTCTGGCTATGTCTCCAAAGTTCTGACATTTGTAACATTCCATATTATTTCTTAAATGTTCAAATATATTGATGTTTCGTTGAGCCCTGGGAGGTTCATATTTGAAGGATCTCCAGGAATTGTATTGGTTCCCAGGGTACGTGCGACATTCGACAGCTTTATGACCAAATTTTCCACATGAATAACAATAGCCATGAAAAATATGTTGGTACCTGGATGGAAATCTTCATCGAGGAATCGTCTTCCAAGGTTGTTCTTGCGAATCTTGTCCAATTAATTCTACATGCATGTCAGATATCATAGGTTCATTATATTTTGTTGTAGAAGGTCTTGCTTCTTCTTCTTTGTAATTGAGGTCAGTTCTGTCATTGTAAGATCGTTTATTGTTGATGAGTTCTTCCAATTCCCTTGAGCTGTTGGCAGATTTTTGGACATTTTTTCCCTTCTTCACTTCCTTACGTAGCGAGACTACTTCGGCTTCTAATGCTTCCCTTTATTGGTTGATTTCTTCCAACTTCTTTTGAGGTGACTCTGTAATACATTTGTGTTCTTCAACTTCAATTTTGAGACCTTGAACTTGTTCTTCAAGAGTATTGGAACGAATCTTCTCATCCTTGAGCTCCTTTTATAAGCTTGATTTCCTCCTTAGAAAATTATTCTATGGTAAACCCTTCTTCTTCATTGTTCGATACCTATTGTTTATTGTGCTTGGCCATAAACAATATTCTCTCATTGGCTTCTTCTTCATTGTCACTGTCTTCATCGGATGATGAGTTGTCTTCTTTAGAGAGAAATTTCCTTTTGAATCCTTTATTTTTTCCTTGCTTTTTGAATTTATTAAAGCATTTCTTTCCTTTTTAGTTTCCATCACTTCTATTCGGACATTTTGCTTTGAAATTCCCAACCTCACCATAGCTGAAACATATAAATGGAAGTTTACCTTTGAATTTTCCCTTACCAATTTTTAGTTTTCTCATAAATTAAGTATATTCTTCATTCTGAAAGACCTTCTTCATCATCTCCCTTTTCTTCACACTTGCAGGTGCAAGTATTTTACTTTGAAGGTTGTTTGTCCTTATTGATTTTCTTAGATGCAACAAACATAGTTTCTAGATGCGAAGTACCCTTTTCTTCATCAAGTCTCATTTCATATGCTATGAGAACTCCATGTAATTCCTCTTTAATGAGTTTGTCTAGATTTGCACTGTATTTTAAGGCTGATACATTTGGGTTGAATATCCCTAGTAACGTTCTAAGAATATTTTGTATAATAGTCTTCTCGTCAAGTGGCTCTCCCAATCCTTCCAGAGTGTTGGTTATTTCATCAATGTGTTGGAAGTATGAAGCAATGTTGCCATCTTATTTCATTCTTAGTTGCTCAAATGTTTCTCTATAGATTTGAAGCTTTGCTTTTTTGACATTTGAGTCACCTACATATATATTCTCAAGCTTTTCCCATACATTTTTTGGCAGTTTTACAACCCAACACCTTATGATAAGCAGATTCAATAAGTCCACTGATAATAATATTCTTTTCTTTTGCATCATTTACAAAATTCTTCTCACCTTGTTCATCTGCGGTTGGTGTAAATCCATTTTGAATAGTGTCCCATACTTCTTAACCTTGCACCAAGAGATATGCCTCCATCCTTCCTTTCCAGAGTGCATAATTATTTTCATTGAATAGAGGTACACCATTCTTGGTATGCTCCATGACCTCCTTCCAGCTGTTAAACTGTTATTGAAGGAACCAAGCTCTGATACCAATTGTTGGAAATACTTAGAGGTGGGGGTGAATCAATATTCCCTTCATATACTATTATTATTAATATTTTAGAGCATTGGCTAATCTTTAACTATTATCAATGTTTGTACAATGATAGCAGTAAAAAAAGGAACACAATTGCACACAGTTTTTAAGGTGGAAACCCCCTCCGAGACGAAAACCACTTGAATTCTTTTATAATAAATCTTTAATATTAAAATCCAATTGAAAATAAAGCTCCAAATTCCTAGAATCTAGAAAATAATTCTTCTCCATCTCCCACTGGATGGACTCTCCAATGCCCGAGATTCTTCAGTTGTCAACTGAATGGATGCCCCAACACCCAAGGAGCTACAACACACCCTAGCACCACCCTACCACCCTAAATTTTTCACAAGCCTGAACTTGTTGGTGACTTCATGCACCAGCCTAGCACCACCCTACCACCCTATTGAAGGATAAAAGAATAATGGACTCCTGTACCAGGGAAAATGGTCAACTTTACAATTATATAGAATGATGTAGAAGAAGAAGACACACTAGACC
Organism: Pinus albicaulis; assembly: GCA_034641835.2. NCBI lineage: Eukaryota > Viridiplantae > Streptophyta > Pinopsida > Pinales > Pinaceae > Pinus > Pinus albicaulis. The sequence continues at coordinate 775,979,492 of CM076576.1, read as the reverse complement.
ATAACCCCAACTATGACACAACAACCTAATGATGATCCTAGACCTCCTGACACTGCCTCTTCAACTCTTGGGAGATAGACACTTGTACAATTTTTACAATGATTATTTTACAATGAAAAAGTACAATGAAACTTTTACAATGATTGTATGCAGTGCTGCCCATGTGAAGACTTCATGGGGTATACTTCTTGTTGTTGGTATTCACCTTGATTGTTTCTCTTGTCATGCTACACTTTCTCACTCTTCAAAACATTATATCATGCATTGATTCTTACCTTTATGAATATATAATACCTGCAAAAAGCCTTCAAGGAAATACCCATGACATGATAATAGCAAAACTTACCTCATCCTAGAGAGCATATGTCAGTGATAAAAAAAAAAACAAATTAGAATACAAAGAAACTAATGAAATTAAGAGATGAATATGCATATACAGAATATACTTATCTGGATCTTGCTTCCTCCTTCACCTTTCTTTTCTTTGCTTCCCTAAAAAGTCTAGTCCTTTGCAGCCCTTGACAACACATGATCTAGCTTTTTCTTGTCTTCTAGGAGCTCGATATTGAATCTGGTGTATCTTTGTTATTTCAGATCCCTAATATGTAATTTTAGGTCTTGTAGTATTCCTATGAGTCTTCTTTCCAATGCCACATGTTTGACCAAATTTGGATTCTTCAAGACAAAGTTATGCCCAATCTCTCACAATGACCTAATTATGAACTATTTCGGTAGAGTCAACTTGTACGGTGTGCCACGTGTCACTGTTTCTTCATTCGGCTCTAAAATTGATATAAAGAAAACTATAGTCCATGCACTATCTGCCACATTTTATAGAATTCCAATCCTATACTTAGAGAGAGAGTTATGATGATTTTTCCAAGGTCACCTTTTTTAGATGAAGTTTAGAAGCCTGCAAAAATCCTAACTTCCACAAATCATATCTTCGAAATTATTACACACCATGCTCTGAAATTTTTACAGGAGTTTCCTCAGGAATTCAGCTTTGCCCCATAAAAATTTAAGCTTCTCAACCTTTGTAGAAACAACTTTATAGAGCAAATTCCACAATGACCTGTTCCAAGTAGCGAAATCCCCACATGAGGAGGATATGAGGATCACAATCTATATAAACACTTAGGTTGAGATGGAATTCAACAAGTCAATGAGGGAGGGATTTTAGGAGCTTAAAATTATTAATTATTGACTTTTCATTGAATCATGCCACAACCCCATGGGGTTTTGGCCCACTGACTGGGGTTACTAACTTCAAACATGAATATCTCTCAAACCGTGAAGAATTACGTGGTGTGCCATATATCAACGAAAACATATCAACAACAATAAACCACAAAATATCCTTGAATCGGAATATAGTAAATTTCTAGGTCAAAATTCCCATGCAATATCTGGATAGCCCCTGGTGCTGCTTGGGTTGACATCAATGACAACCACTTATCAATAGTATAAGTTAGCGATATATGTAGATAGAGTTCTAGCTACATACAATCATATTCTTACCGGGTTGGATTCAGTAAGGGAGGTTCATGGTTCCCCTTCTATTGGAGAAATGGGAATTGTCAAAAGTCAGGAAGAGGTATGTAATGTTCCAAATTTTGCAATAAAGTATTTGGAACATTAATCTTGCTTTTATTTAATAAAAGGAATAAAATGGGTAAGGGAACCCATCTAGCAATTTAATAAACACTCCTAAGATACAAAAAGTCACTTAAGTGGCTTAAGATGGCAGCCTAAGTGTGAAAAGGGGCCAAAGGCAAGTGAGCTAGACCATGGTTGACCAAAGTCAAAAACGTACCCTAAGAGGGGAATCTTGCACAAGAAGATTGCGTAGTTGGAGTGGAGTGAAAATTGAAATGAGAGAAACCCTAATGTGAGTGGGGTCCATGCATGCTTTGCATAAAAGATGAAGGAGAGCCATTGTGGAGATCAATATTTGGAAAAAGAATTTGGAGGTTGAAGCTCTCTTCAACTTTGTGTTGCTTAGAACAAGAGGGATTCCTGTTTAGGAATGCCCTTCTCTTCCATGGGAGGCCATGGGGAGATTTTTCTTCATCTTCCTCACATCATGGCTTGAGCCCAAAGCATTCATTTGCAGCTACTGTGTTATTCTTGTAGCAAGAGAACATTGGAGTTGTTGGTGTTGCAGTGAGGGACCTTCATCATCACAATTCCGGATTTTTTCTGTAGAGGAGATGCCATCTCTTTGTCTAGGATATCAGCAAAGGAGATTCCGGAGCTTCCATTGCAGATTTTGGCATTGGACCATATGTATTCTCTCATGCCCAACGCAGTCTCCTTCCCATACAACATTATTTTCAGAGGTGGCTTGCACAAGGGTTTCATTTGGTGCACTAGTGAGTGAAGTTTTTAGTAAGGGGATCAACCCCTTTCATTTTGGAGATCATTGGAGGAGGTTTGCACATCTATTGCAGCACTTCCCATCCTCTTCCATGTTATATTATATTTGAGCTGTAGTAGCTGCCCAGCTACTCCAACATTTTTTGTCTTTCATGTATTCTAGCCAATCCCTTAGAGGATTGAGGTAATAATGTTTTCCGGGGTTGAGATCTTGCTCCCCCTTATTTATTTGAGATATTATTGCTGTATATTCATATGTATATCATCTTGCAATCATTTTATCCTATATACTACGCAGTTATAGAGTTGTTGGATCATATAGCAGTGTATTTCCTATATTCCATGTACATCTTCCTTTGAGGCTGATTTGACCTCACCTTGAGAGGTATTTTCCTCAAGGATTTTATTTCACATTTGCTGCTACACATTCTATATCAGATTTTTACTCTTCTTACATTATGTGAGACATTATTTCACTGTTGCTACTTGTTGAAGTTTTCATGCTGCTAAAGATTATCTCATTAAGCATTATTTCAGTATACTTGCTGGTGGGAGATCTGAATAACCCCCTTAGGGTTATTTCTTTGAGCTTATATTCTGCAAGGAGTTTGTATCAGATAAATTCTAAGGCATCCCAGCACTGGATTGCCTCATTTTCACATGGGCTTCCTTATACAGTGTCCTCATGGACAGCTATTGCAGAAATTCCTTGAAGGGAATTATTAGCTCTTGACATGTTCTATTAGCAGAGTTTGCTATAGGGCCAGGTAGCCTCTGGATCTCATCCTTCCTTCTGAAGGTGAAATATCCAGTAGATTACCCTACATTCAATCTCTGAAATAGTTCAGTGTTGATTTTTAATATTCCCGGAGGTGGAAAATAGGAATATCTCAAGATATTCCCGGCATTGCAGAAATTTCCCCATTTGGGACATTACAGTCGTATCAGAGCTTCGAACTTGGCTCAGCCTGTGAAGTTCAAATTTCAGAGAAGAAGAGGCTGGAATGATGCATAATATGAGATTAATCTCATCAATTTCTAGATCCAGCAACAACCTCTCCAAGGAGGTTGAGGAGACAAAAAAGGAGGAGAGGAAGGACCATGCACTTCCTATTCTCACACAGAAGCAGAGCAGAAGCATGGAGAACACTTGGAATTCGAATTCTAAGGGAGAATCTTGCTGAATATGAAGCAAAACCTAGAGTCCTCCAAGAGACTCTATCTTTCACACTTGTTCAGCAAAAAGAGGAAATAACTTGGTGGTTTAGCCATGGGAGGCATGCAAGGGTTTCTACTCTTGCTGATTTTTCTCAGATCTTGATCAGAAGATTTGGCCAAAGGAGGGAGAAGCCCTCACCACCAGAGGCACATACCAGCACTGTTACATTCATGGAGGAGCAGCCTCCACCTTCAGCTATTGAGGCAGCCAACACATGTGAGGAGGAGACTCTTGCAGCAACACAAGACTCCTCCAAAATCTCTCCAAGGTATGCATGAGTTTACATCTATCATAGAGGATTGTACATTATTGCATGATGATTGTCTTGAGGAGGGTACTTTCACTGCGTTGTGCTATTATTCTCAGACACCCTTGATGAGTCATGCACCACACATGAGGTAGGGGTTTGAGACATGGACCATGGAGGAGATTGCATTTCAATGTCCCATGAAATGCAAGGGGAGAAAACTGTTTTGGGACAATGGTAGCTCTTGTGAAGGAGGTACCAAGTGGTAGGATACTTACACCAAAGAGCAGAGCCTTATGGATGGAGTGTGCCCAGCGGAAATGTGGAGGATCCATAACCCATAGGTCCCAGGATCATTTCACAATTATTACTCTTGGTGGACAAAGAGGAGAGCATGGGTGCATCATGATGGGATCAAATTTCTCCTACCACTCATTATTTTCCCATTTCAGATTGGGTATGGTGGAAGTATAGGGGAGCAGAAAACATTCTTGTTGCTCAGATTTTGTTTGATGTTGCAGGAGCAAGAGAAGGCACTAGCATAGTGCAAGAGGATTGTTCTCTGATCTTGGATGCCAAGAAGCACCTTCTTCATGGGAGGAGCTCTACATTTTCAGCAACATGGGAGGAGTCTTTGGCAAAGATTCATGTCAAAGAGGGGAGCTTTGAGGTGACAGTGGCCCTACTCCAAAGGCCAGCAGCGCTGTCACTTGAGAGCTTGAGTTACTTGTTGAAGTGACTTTCAAACCACTTCACAAGTGATATACTTTGGAGGCATGTAGATGATGAGCATGAAGGAGTAATGGAGGGAAGCACTCCTCACTACATTTTGACTTTCTTGGCTTGGGTGCACAAGCACAAGAAGAGGGATTTGTTGGGGTTCCCATGTTTTGGCCAGGCTCACAAGACCAAAAGATGAGACAACATAGAACCACTTTCAGACCTTAGGATCTAGCCCTCCGAGGTCTAGAGAGGGATCTCTCTATATGAGTCAAAGTGTATGTCTTTGAGGCTCTAAGTTATGGTTTTAGGCTAGTTATAGGCACAAGGTTTGTTTGTTTGATTGTTTAAGTTTGGTTGTTGGGAATCAGGAAAGAAGGGTCCAATATAAGACAAGGGTGAGCAAAGAGGAAACTAAGCAAAGATAGATAACTCAGGGAACATCAAGGCCATTGGGCAATGGAGTCAAGAAAGGTTTTACTTGTGTTCAATGTGCAAGCTTTCAGTTGGGCTAGTTATCTAGAGCATTTGGATCTTAAAGATGGTTGATGGAATGGAACATTAAGGACTGAAAGTGAAAGAAGGAAATACAACCAAATTTCTGTCTATAGATCAGGTCAGAGGTCATTTAACTCCAGACCTGCTTGGACATACTCAGAGGCAGCTCTCAAAGAGGAACAAAGGGGTTGCTTATAGATCAGACCAGAGGTCATTCAACTCCAGGTCTGCTTTAGCAACTCCAAGGAAAAATAAGGATAACTTTGACAAAAGGGATCTTAGAAAGGTTTAATGAGATGGAAAGATCCTAGTGAGGCAGAGACAAGGTTATAGACCTCCCAGTGTTCTCAACTCATCCAACTAAATCCTAACAAGAACATCTAAACATAGACTTCATTAATTTATACATCAGAGAGCAGAAAATAACATCCACTACACTGGTTAAATCAATTGAAATCAATATTCAGATACACATATAAGCAGAAAACATAAAATGGTGGGAGAGCAGCAACATAAGGTACCTATCAAGGGTAAATCTTATGCCAAACATCTGATGCGAGCCAGTAGAAATGGAAAGAAATGAAATCAAACACAGAGATAAGAAAACATCACCAGCTGCTTTAGATCAGGATCCAAAGAAATGTGCTTGTCATATTAAGAACAACACCAATCAGGTACATCATTGCCCATAGCCTGAACATTCAGTCTGAATACATCAAATCTCAGCCTATCTTACAATATTACACAGAGAACTTGTCTCGAGAGGAGAATGCTTGCAATCTACTGATATCCAATCAACAACCCTTACAATAATTTCTTACTGTGTTTTACAGCAGAGGATGAACAGAAGATCAACTGAGGAGGTAGGTGAGCACTAAATGTAACATTAAACACAGAAAATAATAGAGGGTCGAAACCCATCCCGTTTTAAATCTCTGCATTTATCCCTGGTATGGCTTAGGCATTCTGACTGCAGTATTGTGTGGTACATGTGGTGAAATAAAATAAGAAACGGTGAAATCTGCCCTACTTGTGCAACAAATGCTTCTGATCCTGTAGGACTGCTGTCAGGGTAGGAAACTTCAGGGACACGATGCATAATCAAAACCGCATGGGCGTTTTGTCCTCTGATGAAGAAAAACATACTGCTGCTGTAGAAAAAACCCTGGTGGTACGGCCTCCCATGCATTTAATCTCTGAGAGGTCCTCGGGGTCTTCAATTTGATGCTTTACTTCTGAAAAACTGGATTGAGCCCTTTAATTCTCATCATAATGCTTTAATTCTGAGCTTGAGGCCTCCGTATCTGCGTTTGCGTGCCTCCAGGTCACTGCTGTTCTATTGATGGCGCAAATCGAGCTTTAATGGTGCCGGATAGGGCTTGCAGAGCTTAAACTCTGTCCTTCAATGAAGGAAGGCTCTGCTGATGTAAAAAAACTGGCTTATGCCTTAATTTCCTGTGCACAGAATTCTTTGCCGCTGCATTAAATGCTGTATAATCATGGCGGACCATTACTAACTGATAGACCTGCAAGAACACACAACCTATCAAGAAAAACCATGGACGGGGTGATGGAGGCCCGGGCGACGACAGAATAGTCAACGACGGGCAGACGAACCTCGACCGTCCAATGCCGGCGGAGATCAACGGCGGAGGACGACGGACGGCGGGCCATGGCATGAGCTATCACGTGCGCAATTACATTAACCGTCGTGCATCTTGGACAAGCGATATCTGTTGTATGGCCCGCTCCAGATCGGACGGTCTATGGCAATTCCGCTGGGCATCCGTGTCCGGACAATAACGCGCGAAGGATGGAGTTAGCGGGCGGGAACGACAGTTTAGAAATCGTACACAAGGACACGCGTCGGGCGATGAATGGAATCGCTGGGCGATGGGGGAAAACCGCCCTCCACCCAAAGGTGGTGCGATGAAAACCACATGGTTTGGAATAGTACGCACGGGGGGGGACCATCGTGGCGAGCGGATTCCGCACCGTCAGATCTGTACAGATTGACAGTCGAAAACTCGCCCACATGATTCGACTGCGGCCCGTTAGATCTGGCTCTTTAAATGGACGGTGGAGATGGATGGCGGGGGGCCAAGATATACGGACCCGAGGATGTTGGAGTGACCCCCCGCAGTGAATGACAGCCGTTAGATTAGGTCTTCACACATCCCGAGGATTCAACTGTGGGGGGTGCCATGGTTTGACCCTACGAATAGAGGAAACCTCCGTAGGGGTAAGCGCTTCGGTCACGGCGTCGGGACGCATGGAAGAAAAGGGGCGGGGGCTATCAGAAGGGGGCTTAGGCCTATTGTAAGGTCGGGAGTGGGTTTTTATCCCATTCTTAATGAAATTAAAGGCTAGAAGGGGTAACGATAGAGGCGGAGAGGGGAAATAAACTATCCAAAGTGTAATTGAGAGATTTTAAAGAGATTTTTGAGGGGATTTTCAGGGATAAACAAGGGGAAACTTGGGGGAAGAAAAAGGGGACTTTGACCGAGGGGACAAGGGGAAAAATATGGTATTTGCAAGGGTGCAAGGAGCAATGATGGGCCTCTCCAGGAGTGAATTTCATAACCAACGAGGTTTCAGATAGGAAATCAGCAGAGGGAAATTGTATAAGGAAAAGCACAGAGAGACTTCAAGGATGATGTGTCTTCAGGGGAGATGCATTCCTTGAAGGTCTCCAAAATGACATAGCCCCCAGCTTGCTTGTCAAGAATTTCATAGGGGGGCTAACAGTGGCTCCACATGGGGATGGCTTCTTCTTGAAGGAGTCAAGAAACCATAAATGATCTTTGGAGTAGGCCAGTTGCCCGTTGTTTGGCACATCCCTTTCTTTGATCAGCTGCCACAATATGAATATGTTACATCAGCAGAAAACATTTTCCCAATCAAATCTACCTACCCACACTACAATCCTAGCTTTTTTTCTTCTTTAGGGTGCATTTGAGCTAGCATACCCTTTACATTTTATTTTCAAAACAAAAACAAAACTATCCTAAATCTACCCTTATTGCTCCATGAGACCAGATTAGACTGTTGGTCTCATATGTTTCTCTAATTACACTACTACCTGCTAGGATTAGACTGTCTAGCAGGTTTCTTCTCCTACATTCTAAGACAGGAAATTGAAAAACAGCCAAGCCAGGATTAGACTGTCTAACTTGCTGGAGTGAAGACTTGTAAAAAACTGTAAACAAACTGTGAAGGTATGAAATCTGCAATTTGAAATATCCTTCTTTGTTTGTGACTCGGATTTTGAGCATATTAGAGTCACCTTTTCTTCTTCCTTCTCAGCTCTGGTTTTAGGCATGTTAGAGCTGATTCTTTTCTTTGCTGGTCCAGATTTTGAGCATGTTAGGACCAGCTGTCTTTCTTTCTTTGGCTCAGGTTTTGATCATATTAGAGCCAATCTTTTGCACTTTTCAGAGGTCCATGTTTTGAGCATGTTTGAACCTCTACCTTCTCTATTTTTTGGAAACATTTTCTCTATTTTCTTGAAAGTAAAACTGCAATGGTATGTACAATGGAAATGGAACTGGAAATGAAAATTAGCAGAAGTAGTGTTTGAGCATCCTGCCATTAACAGGACCCCCAAACAGCTTTGTACCATCAAGTTCTTGTAAGAAAAATGCATTAGGACCCACAGTGGCCTGGATGATGTATGGACCTTGCCAAAAACTGTCAAACTTGCCATGTTTACCTTTGTCCTCTCTCCTTGAATCCCATTTTAGAACCTTGTCACCAACTTTGAAATATGAAGCTTTGGCCCTTTTGTCAAACTGCCTCTTAATGTTTTCCTGAACTCTGATAGCTCTGTTATATACCTCCTCCCTTGTTTGCTGAAGATGGATTGTCTGATTTATTCTTCTTATCATGTTGTCCTCGTCTAATTGGATTTCCTGGACAAGTTTGATTACTGGAACTCCAAGGCTGGTAGGAAATACTGCTTCTGTCCCATAGACTAGCCGGAATGGTGACATGCCAATGGATTTTTTTGTAGTAAGCCTGTCAGCCCACAAAGCATGTATCAACTTTTTATGCCATGACTTTTTGTTCTCTTCCAGCAGCTTCTTAATGATTGTGACCAGGCTTTTGTTAGATGATTCAGCCAATCCATTACCCTGGGGGTAATAGGCAGTTGAATGACCAAGTGCTACTCTGTACCTGTGACAGAAATCAGCCATTTTCTTGGATCCAAAGGCAGCAGCATTGTTAGTGATTATTTTCCTTGGACAGCCAAACCGAGATAGGATGAAGTCTTCTAGGAACCTAATGATGACAGAATCAGTGGCATTCCTAGTGGGTATAGCTTCAATCCATTTAGTGAAGTAATCTGTAGCAGTTAGGATCCATTTGTGTTGTCTTGAAGAGGCTGGATGAATCTCCCCTATAAAGTATAGACCCCATTGCAGAAAGGGACCTTCAACAGTGATGGGTTGCAGGGGGAGGGGAAGGAGCTTTCTTCTGCCTTCAAAGATCTGACATTTGTGGCAGGTGGTTATCATTTTATGGACATAATTAAATAGTGCAGGCCAATAATAACCAGCCCTGAGTATCTTATTTTCTGTGGCTTTCCAACTCAGGTGGCCTCCACATTCTCTGGCATGGAATTCTTGTTTAATTCTTTCAGCTTCAGGTTCAGGCAAACATTTCAGCAATAGGCCACTTGGATTTTTCTAGTATAGATTCCCATTCAAAATGCAGTAGTTTCTAGATTTGAGTTTTATTAACCTGGCCTTAGTTTTGGACAGTTCTAGAGGGGCATTGAGGTTGGTGAGCACATAAAGGATATCGGAATACCAAGGAGATTTCTGAAACTTCTCCTCAACAGTGGGGTTAGGCAATCCTTCCTGCTCATCTAAGGCATTTATCATGTTAATGTCAAGGGCCTGCAGATTAGATTCAGCCATTAATTGGGCCAGGCCTTGAACATTGATCAGTTTGGTGGGCTTTATTTCAAGGTCATATTCTAAGATTGTAGCAATCAATTTGCCCCTTTTCCCGTCAGGGTCCTGGGACAAGATGTCTTTGACCACTATATTCGGCACATAGGCAATGGTGTGAGAATGCAGAATGTACACCCTAAAGTCCTTTAAGGCCTTCACTAGGGCATAGGCCTGCTTTTCCATTATGTTGTACTTCAGGGGTGCATCCCTTAAGGCTTTACTGAAGAAAGCTATAGGTTGTTCCTTACCTTCTAAATTTTTCTGCAGCAAAACTGCAGCCACTGTATGCTCGGAGGCGAATGAAAAAATCATGAAGTCCTTTGAGAAATCCGGACTAATCAGAATAGGAGCTTGAGTGAGCGCAATTTTTACAGATTCGAAATATTGTTTAGCTCCTACAGTCCATTTCACTCCCATACCCTTTTTCAGCATATTAGTCATATTTCTAAGGTGTTCAGCTAGATTGGGAATGAATCTCCTGAGGAAATTGATCTTGCCAATGAAGGACTGCAATTCCTTGATGTTCCTCGGATGTGTGATTTGAATTATTCCCTCAACTCTTTGGGGATCTATCCTAATTCCTTTCTCAGAAATAATGTGGCCCAAAAGTTTACCTTCTTGCAGCCCAAAAACAATTTTCTTAGGATTTAAGGACAGGCCATACCTTCTACATTTTTTGAAAACTTTCCTCAGATGTTTGAGATGTTCTTCTTCAGTTTTGGAAAAGACAGTCAAGTCATCCAAGTAGATAACTATGAAGTGTCCTATCTCATCTGAGAAATCTATATCCATCGCTCTCTGGAAGGTGGCCCCAGCATTCATCAGTCCAAATGGCATCTTCACATACATAAAGGTGCCCCATGGGGTGGTAAATGTTGTTTTGAGTTGATCTTCTGGGAGTACCAACACTTGGTTATATCCTGAAAAACCATCCAACAGGGAAATCCTTTTAGAGCCCACTACCCTCTGTAAGATATGTTCCATTATAGGCAAGGGGTAGTTGTCTTTTAGGGAGGCTCTGTTGAGGTTTCTGAAGTCTATGCACAGTCTAATTTCCCCTGTTTTCTTTCTCACAGCCACTAAGTTTGATACCCAATCAGAGAACCTTACAGGGACTATTATGCCTGCATCATACATCTTTTTAATCTCCTTTTCAACTGCAGGCAATTGTTTCGGATTGATCCTACGGAGTTTTTGTCTGAAAGGCTTCTGGTTTTCCTTCAGGGGTATCTTGGGTTGTATGATGTTGGTGTCATAAGCCTTTAAGTCTTCATATCTCCATGAAAACACATCAATGAATTCTTTAAACAGCTCGATGTATTTCTTCTTCATGTCTGCAGGTAAAGACTTAGCTAGTTTAATCATTTTGGGTTTGTCTTCAGTGCCTATGTTGCATTCTTCCACATCTGAATCTGCATGTTCTATTGTGGGATTTTTTGCTACATCACCAAAGTCAAAAAGGTCCTCTAAGGGTGCCAGGCCTCTGGGTATATTCTTATCTTTGGCCTGCAGCACCTCTATTTCTTCACTATCTACGTTTTCACATTTTATGGTTGAGTTTTCAGCTTCCTGGGAAAAAGAATTTATTTCTATGTTACAAGGCATGGTTTTTCCATCAGAGGATTCCTCACTAAGGCAGCTGTCATCAGATTTAGTATCTGAACCAGAAAATTCAAACTCATCTCTTCCTGTTAAGAAATCCTCAATCTGTTTGTCACCTTCAAATACCTGCCAATATTTTTCGTTGTCTGGCACTGCAGGTCGAAACTTGGTTTGAATGATGATATGTTGGTCAGCTGGAGTCTCAGGGTATGAACTATCTAGACAAGCTAATCCATTCTCAATGACATTTTGACTCCTGGGAACAAATACCAATTCATATTCCATGAATGTTTTCAATATATCCATGGCATCGTTCCTATATGCTCTTAATCGGGGATGTTTCGCTGCATATTCACCGTTCACTTGTTTGATCACTAACTCAGAGTCTCCTCGTACAGCTATCCTGTGGGATCCTAATTTTTTCAACCGATTTAAACCGAGGATAAGAGCCTCATATTCTGCAATATTATTTGTGCATTTGAAATGCACATTCACCGCATGGCTCTCAGCGTGGTCATTTTCTGTGTTATGCAGCCACACCCCTGCTCCAGCCCTTTTTCTAGCACAGGACCCATCAAAATTCATTTCCCATAGGGGTTCGCCATTACGTTGCGTTGGGGGGTCTGTACTAGGTCGTGGGTTGTCTTGTTCTTCACGTGGTGTATCGGTCTGAGGGGTGTGACTAATGGGCTGACTGCATTGTGTTTCTGGTTCATTCTGAGTTTCATTTTCATTATCCTGCCCATGGTTTTATTCATCGTATTCTTCTAGGGTAGCCATTATGCTAAAATCCATGGGCTCTGTGTTTTTGCTTGGATCTTTGCGTTGTGATTCTAGCTCTCCTAAGGATTGGTCGTTATAAAGAATGAAAGAATCCAGGTCTGTGTGCACAAAGTATAATGGTGAATTTTCAGGCTTCTCGGGGCTACTGACTAGGAATTTTATCTGGGACTCTCTATATAGTCTTCTAAGTTGGCCAAAGATAGGGATAGTGGCATATGAGCCATCCATCTGCATTGTTCCCTGCAGCTTGGCTCCCCATGATCTAGATAACAACATGCCATACTTGGGTGGCACATCTGCCACCACAACATCCATGACCATACATTTAGCTGGAATTTGGGTCAAGCTCACACATAAGTCTTTGATTAGTCCTAGGAATTTTACTCTGCTAGAGTCAAATGAATATAAGTCTTTGTAGGGTCTGGTTATTTCTAGGCCTAACCTTTCCATCACTACCTTAGGCATTAGATTGTGTGATACTCCAGAGTCGTGCATGGCATTGTGGAGTATCTTATCATGTATGTTGAGACTGATATAGAAAGGTGGGACTACCGCTTCCTAAAACTTCCCTTCAATTTTTGGACCAAAGAGAAGGGCAGGTTGATCATCACTCAAATTTACAGTGTCATTTTTCTCACCTAAATTCAATTCTTTCAAAATTTGGCCTTTATATACATTCTGAGTGGCAAGCTCAGATAATGGTACAGAGATTTTAATTTTTGCAATCTCACTTATCAAATTGAAAGTAGACTGACTCTTGGAAATACTCGACTCTGTTTTATTAGTCACCTTGGTGACCGAATCAGTTAGTAATTTCTCATTATGTATAGGGTCAGGAATTGCTTTATCAAGAGCACTAACTGCAGTGCTAGTGCTGCTGGTTGGTTGGCTGTGTTTTTCAACATTTCGGTTGTCTTTCTCTTTGTTTCTCTCAGAACTTTCAGCTGTTGTTTTGCTATTTTCAGCAGTCGCTTTAGAAGATCTGTCAGGTCTTTTCTTGATGGTTACCTCAGGAGTTTTTTTTTTTTAATCTTCTTGGTTCTTTTTGCTCCTAAGTTCATATTTTTCTCTGACCTGCATCATGGCATTCTCAAATCCTAATCTGTAATCTCCAGTTTCGAACCACTCCTCCTCCCAGTATGAAGGTGAGGGCTGATCTTCCCCTGAATCATAGTTAAAGACTGAGTCTTCTATTTCAAACATGTTTATTGCATTCCCTTCAGACTCTTCTAGGATTCCCTCGCCTTCATAAAGAAATTTTTCCTGGAATGGGGGAATTACTTGTTGGTCTGACTCTCTCTGTCTGTTGGGAGTGGCATTGTTATTCCTTCTAAAGTTTTGGTTCTGGTTTTGATTTCTGTTTTGGTTATTGACAGTGACAACCATTCTCTTCATCATTTTTTGTAGCTCTTCCATGTTTTTAGACAATTTTTCATAATTTGGATCAGATGTGGAGGCTACATTGTCATCCCTATAGGTTACCCTCCTCTCGGATCTCTGTCTTTCTTTTTTCTCGGTCAAATTAGCTTCTATGTTTACAACTCCTTTCTACATGTCTTCCAATGTGGTGTATTCTTTGTCCCTAAGTTCATAGGCCATGTCAGCATCAAACCCATCAGGGTAATTAGCTAGGGCCATGCCTTGTGGAGGTTTCATATGTAGGGGGAGGGCATTGTAAATGTTGTTAAATCTTGTTGTGTAATCATGGACACTCTCTCCCACGTTTCTTTTAAGGCTCATGTATTCAGCTAGGAGTTGGCGAGGATTTGCCCTAGTTTCCCATTTGTCGACGAAAGTCTGGTATAGAGTAGGGAGATCTTGGATACTACCCGCAGGTAGGTTTTTAACCACTTCTTCACCTCACCTCCTAAGCTTTGGGAAAATATTCTCATTTTGATTGTTTCATCATCAATTTCCATGTAATCAAAGGAATCCTCCATCTTATCTACATGTTGTTGAGCTGTGATGGATTCCTTAGCAGTGAAGTGTGGGATTTTTGATTGATAGTCATTTGGTAAGGGTAACAAGGGCTGGGGTCATACTAAGGGAGCATACCAGGCTGCCATGATGGTATTCTGATGAGGTAAAGGATTGATTTGAGCAGCTGGTATATGGATGACAGGGATACTAGGACCAGCAGTGGTTAGCTGAGCAGATCTAGGGTGGGAGAGCCCCAAGTTTTGAATGAAGTGGGAATCAGGTGGTGTGGATGGAGGGGTTCCTCTGTCCCTAGTGTGTTGACCACTATGAGATGGTGAACTGTGAAACTCGAGGTCTGGCTGGTCTAGATGCTTGAATTACCTAGCTCTTGGTAAACTGTTAGGTAGATCTAGGTCGGGGAGAAACTGTGATAGAGCGGTTAGGTTTTCCGGTGCAGAATTAGCTCTATGAAAGTGGCTAGAAATAGTTGGTCTTTTGGGTGTAGGAGCTCCCTTGAGGATACTCTCCGGATTGTCAACTATTTCCGGTGGGTTTGGGTTAGGATAAGCTCTTGTGTGAATGGTCCTAAAAGCCAGAATGTGATGTTTCTAACTAAGCAGCTTAACCCTACTTGTTAATTCTACTATGATTGATGTTATCTCAGAGGCTGGTCTCCCAGTGGAGTCTAATGTGAAACCAAGACAATCAGCAGGCCTACTGATCACTAGTGGAGTCTTTTCGTTTAGGAATAATGGAGTCTCCAGGTGGAGGGTATATCTAAGGGGTTACACTGTCCACCACAGTGCTCAGGCACTATCACCTTTTAGGAATCTCCTCAAAAACAACAAACTCCAACCAGAGATTGACTGGGAGGGCATTTACCAGATATGTCACCTCCGAAGAGGGTGAGATCCGGAGGCTACCTGGCCCTTCCCAGGCTCTATCTAAGAGTGTGATGAACACTCACCAATGGAGGTTGATTCAAGAAAGGATTGACTTGCTGTCAACCTAACCAGAGATTGTGGGTCTTGAATGCCTAGGGATGTTCAAAGTGTAATGCACTCAATTGCCCAGAGGAGTTGCCATTATGTTGGGGTTCCCATGTTTTGGCCAGGTTGACAAGACCAAAAGATGAGACAACATAGAACCACTTTCAGACCTTAGGATCTAGCCCTCCGAGGTCTAGAGAGGGATCTCTCTATATGAGTCAAAGTGTATGTATTTGAGGCTCTAAGTTATGATTTTAGGCTAGTTATAGGCACGAGGTTTGTTTGTTTGATTGTTTACGTTTGGTTGTTGGGAATCAGGAAAGAAGGGTCCAATATAAGACAAGGGTGAGCAAAGAGGAAACTAAGAAAAGATAGATAACTCAGGGAACATCAAGGCCATTGGGCAATGGTGTCAAGAAAGGGTTTACTTGTGTTCAATGTGCAAGCTTTCAGTTGGGCTAGTTATCTAGAGCATTTGGATCTTAAAGATGGTTGATGGAATGGAACATTAAGGACTGAAAGTGAAAGAAGGAAAGACAACCAAATTTATGTCTATAGATCAGGTCAGAGGTCATTTAACTCCAGACCTGCTTGGACATACTCAGAGGCAGCTCTCAAAGAGGAACAAAGGGGCTGCTTATAGATCGGACCAGAGGTCATTTAACTCCAGGTCTGCTTTAGCAAATCCAAGGAAAAACAAGGATAAGTTTGACAGAAGGGATCTTAGAAATGTTTAACGAGATGGAAAGATCCTGGTGAGGCAGAGACAAGGTTATAGACCTCCCAGTGTTCTCAACTCATCCAACTAAATCCTAACAAGAACATCTAAACATAGACTTCATTAATTTATACATCAGAGAGCAGGCAATAATATCCACTACACTGGTTAAATCAATTGAAATCAATATTCAGATACACATATAAGCAGAAAACATAAAAGGCTGGGAGAGCAGCAACATAAGGTACCTATCAAGGGTAAATCTTATGCCAAACTTCTGATGCGAGCCAGTAGAAATGGAAAGAAATGAAATCAAACACAGAGATAAGAAAACATCACCAACTGCTTTAGATCAGGATCCAAAGAAATGTGCTTGTCATATTAAAAACAACACCAATCAGGTACATCATTTCCCATAGCCTGAACATTCAGTCTGAATACATCAAATCTCAGCCTATCTTACAATATTACACAGAGAACTTGTCTCGAGAGGAGAATGCTTGCAATCTACTGATATCCAATCAAAAACCCTTACAATAATTTCTTTCTGTGTTTTATAGCAGAGGATGAATAGAAGATAGACTGAGGAGGTAGGTGAGCACTAAATGTAACATTAAACACAGAAAAGAATAGAGGGCCGAAACCCATCCCGTTTTAAATCTCTGCATTTATCCCTGGTATGGCTTAGGCATTCTTACTGTAGTACTGTGTGGTACATGTGGTGAAATAAAATAAGAAACAGTGAAATCTTCCCTACTTGTGCAACAAATGCTTCTGATCCTGTAGGACTGCTGTCAGGGTAGGAAACTTCAAGGACACGATGCATAATCAAAACCGCATGGGAGTTTTGTCCTCTGATGAAGAAAAACATACTTTTGCTGTAGAAAAAACCCTGGTGGTATGGAATCCCATGCATTTAATCTCTGAGAGGTCCTCAGGGTCTTCAATTTGATGCTTTACCTCTAAAAAACTGGATTGAGCCCTTTAATTCTCATCATAATGATTTAATTCTGAGCTTGAGGCCTCTGTATCTGCATTTGCGTGCCTCCAGGTCACTGCTGTTCTATTGATGGTGAAAATCGAGCTTTAATGGTGCCGGATAGGGCTTGCAGAGCTTAAACTCTATCCTTCAATGGAGGAAGGCTCTGCTGATGCAAAAAAACTGGCTTATGCCTTAATTTCCTATGCACAGAATTCTTTGCCGCTGCATTAAACGCTATATAATCATGGCGGACCATTACTAACTGATAGACCTACAAGAACACGCAACCTGTCAAGAAAAATCATGGACGGGGTGATGGAGGCAGTGCAAAGGATGAAAATGGCCGTGCAGATGATGAACTGGGGGATAAATCGCGAAAAATGGTGACAAATCGTTCTGGCGGAGGTGGCGGTCTTGCAGAGTGGAGTTTGAATGGTAAACACATTAAAAACACAAAAATGAACGATTATATGCAATGGAATGGTCGAAAGGTATGGAAAATGCACGTGGGGTGACGTGGCGTACGGAAAGCCAAGTGGACGGATGACGTGGAGGCCCGGGCGACGACGGAATGGTCAACGGCGGGCAGACGAACCTGGACCGTCCGATCCAGGCGGAGATCAACGGCAGAGGATGACGGACGGCGGGCCATGGCATGAGCTATCGCGTGCGCAATTACATTAAACGTCGTGCATCTTGGACGAGCGATAGCCGTTGGATGGCCTGCTCCAGATCGGACGGTCTATGGCAATTCCACTGGGCATCCATGTCCGGACAATAACGCGCGAAGGATGGATTTAGCGGGCGGGAACGGCAGTTTAGAAATCGTACACAAGGACACGCGTCGGGCGATGAATGGAATCGCTGGGCGATGGGGGAAAACCGCCCTCCGCCCAAAGGTGGTGTGATGAAAACCACATGGTTTGGAATAGTACGCGCGGGGGGGGACCACCGTGGCGGGCAGATTCCACACCGTCAGATCTGTACAGATCGACGGTCGAAAACTCGCCCACATGATTCGACTGCGGCCCATTATATCTGGCTCTTTAAACAGACGGTGGATATGGACGGTGGGGGGCCAAGATGTACGGACCCGAGGCTGTTGGAGTGACCCCCCGCAGTGAATGACAGCCGTTAGATTAGGTCTTCACACATCCCGAGGATTCAACTGTGGGGGGTGCCATGGTTTGACCCTACGAATAGAGGAAACCTCCGCAGGGGTAAGCGCTTCGGTCACAGTGTCGGGACGCATGGAAGAAAAGGGGCGGGGGCTATTAGAAGGGGGCTTGGGCCTATTGTAAGGTTGGGAGTGGGTTTTTATCCCATTCTTAATGAAATTAAAGGCTAGAAGGGGTAACGATAGAGGCGGAGAGGGGAAATAAACTATCCAAAGTGTATTTGAGAGATTTTAAAGAGATTTTTGAGGGGATTTTCAGGGATAAACAAGGGGAAACTTGGGGGAAGAAAAAGGGGACTTTGACCAAGGGGACAAGGGGAAAAAATATGGTATTTGCAAGGGTGCAAGGAGCAATGATGGGCCTCTCCAGGAGCAGAATTTCATAACCAGCGAGGTTTCAGATAGGAAATCAGCAAAGGGAAATTGTATAAGGCAAAGCACAGAGAGACTTCAAGGATGATGTGTCTTCAGGGGAGATGCATTCCTTGAAGGTCTCCAAAATGACATAGCCCCCAGCTTTCTTGCCAAGAATTTCATAGGGGAGCTAACAGGATCTACATGCAATGTTTATGGATTCTTCTTTCATGCATTTCCATACATATTCTTCATTAATGGAGGAGTCCACTTGGGAGGGATTCCTAATGGATGTATATCATCATTTTTCTAGATGTATAGCCCAAGATATGATGAGATGGTTTGCACAACCACTCCCCTATTATGCTGCAGTAAGGGGAACTTTTCATTGGAGCCATTTCAGCTCAAAGGCCAAAGTACATGATGAGGGAGGTAACTCTTTGTGACATGCTTTGCACTCTCTTATCTTTATGAGAAGTATTTCAGATCAAGAGGGATACTTCCTTCTTGCACATTGTATTTTGTTGTACTTATGGTTCATTGTAGCAAAATGATGGCTATTTCAACAGTGGATTGTGGGGGAAAGCCACATAGTTTGGTGTGCACCTTTGGCACCAAATTTTGTTCTCATGATCACATCTCGCAGGATGAATGTGGCAAAAAAAAAGTGGCTGTAAAGACACTTGTTACTTTTTATTTTGAGGCAGGCCAATGATGCCCTACGCTGGTTCCATGCATGGAACTATATTTCACCTCCTTGCTCTCATAATTTTATGCTTCCATGTGTTGCTGGTGGAACGCTGTCAGAGGAAGCACTGTTTTGGAGGAGGGAAATAAATTGAATATGCCCATTGGGAGTATGATTCTCCCTAATTTGCATGTTATATGTTCCAGTAGAAGCAGTTGGCAGCCCATGATTGCCAAGCTTCATCTCTTTCCTTCATGTGGGAGGAGTTATTTGGAGAGATCAAATTTTTGGACGAGGCATTTCATGGTTTGTATGATTGATGGGGTGGCTTGGGTCTCTCATGAAGACCATTTATTTCAGCCATATATCAGCAGAAGCCCCATATGTATCATAAGGAGGGAGAGACTCATTGGGTGGATGTGCCCTTTGGGTGCGAAGACCTCCTTTTCTTTTGCAGCACATGCTCCAAGAAGAGTATGAGAGATGATATGGTCACCATGTTCATCCATGTGTTTTTTTCCATGAGGTGAACCATATGATTGCTGGATACCATATGATGATGAATTCCAACTCATTAGATATGAGATGATTTGGGCTAGCTTGATTTGCAGCGTTGGAGGAGAGATCTTTGGGGATCTAGACTTCATCTTGCCTCTTGAAGGCAACACTATTGCAGCCCAAGTTCAGCTTTCACTCCACATTCATCATAAGTGGAGAAGAGGACAGCATGGGGTAGGCTATGAAGCTTACCAAGTTTAGAAATTCAGCCCACCTATTTCTCATGAGAACGAGGTGGAGGAGTACTTTCAGGAGTTGTCTGGTTGGAGGGTGACTCATTTTGCTTGGTTGATTGCTTGAGGATGGAGGATCTACATGAGGATATTTCACACTCCATGCCTTGAGTGGAGGGCTTTTTGCAGTTCATCCTTGCTCTTGCTTGAGGACAAGCAAGTTTTGGGAGGGGAGGACTGTAATGTTCCAAATTTTGCAATAAAGTATTTGGAACATTAATCTTGCTTTTATTTTAATAAAAGGAATAAAATGGGTGAGGGAACCCATGTAGCAATTTAATAAACACTCCTAAGGTGAAAAAAGTCACTTAAGTGGCTTAAGATGGCAGCCCAAGTGTGAAAAGGGCCCAAAGGCAAGTGAGCTAGACCATGGTTGACCAAAGTCAACAACGTACCCTAAGAGGGGAAGCTTGCACAAGAAGATTGCGTATTTGGAGTGGAGGGAAAATTGAAATGAGACCCTAATGTGAGTGGGTTCCATGCATGCTTTGCATAAAAGATGAAGGAGAGCCATTGTGGAGATCAATCTTTGGAAAAAGAATTTGGAGGTTGAAGCTCTCTTCAACTTTGTGCTGCTTAGCACAAGAGGGATTCTTGTTTAGGAATGCCCTTCTCTTCCATGGGAGGCCATGGAGGGATTGTTCTTCATCTTCCTCACATTAAGGCTTGAGGCCAAAGCATTCATTTACAACTACTGCGCTATTCTTGTAGCAAGAGAACGCTGGAGTTGTTGGTGTTTCAGTGATGGACCTTCATCATCACATTTCCAAAGTTGTTTTGTAGAGGAGAGGCCATCTCTTTGTCTAGGACATCAGAAAAGGAGATTCCGGAGCTTCCATTATAGATTTTGGCATTGGGCCATATGTATTCTCTCATGCCCAGTGCAGTCTCCTTCCCATACAGTGTTATTTTCAGAGGTGGCTTGCATAAGGGTTTCATTTGGTGCACTAGTGAGGGCAGTTTTCAGTAAGGGGATCAGCCCCTTTCCTTTTGGAGATCATTGGAGGAGGTTTGCACATATATTTCAGCACTTCCCATCCTCTTCCATGTTGTATTATATTTGAGTTGCAGTAGTTGCCCAGCTACTCCGACATTTTTTTTCTTTCATGTATTCTAGCCAATCCCTTGGAGGATTGAGGTAATAATGTTTTCCGGGGTTGATATCTTTCTCCCCCATATTTATTTGAGCTCTTATTGTTGTATAGTCATATGTATATCATCTTGCAGTCATTTTATCCTATAGACTGCGTAGTTATAGAGTTGCTGGATCATATAGCAGTGTATTTCCTACATTCCATGTATATCTTCCTTTGAGGCTGATTTGCACTCACCTTGAGAGGTATTTTCCTCAAGGATTTTATATCACATTTGCTGCTACACATTCTATATCATATTTGTACTCTTATTACATTATGTGAGACATTATTTCACTGCTGCTACTTGTTGAAGTTTTCATGTTGCTGAAGATTATCTCATTAAGCATTATTTCAGTATACTTGCTGGTGGGAGATCTGAATAACCCCCTTAGGGTTATTTCTTTGAGCTTATATTCTGTAGGGAGTTTGTATCAGATACATTCTAAGGCTTCCCAGCACTATATTACCTTATTTTCACATGGGCTTCCTTATACAGCGTCCTCATGGACAACTGTTGCAGAAATTCCTTGAAGGGAATTATTAGCTCTTGACATGTTCTATTGGCAGAGTCTGCTAGAGGGTCAGGTAGCCTCTGGATCTCATCCTTCCTTGTGAAGGTGAAATTTATAGTAAATTCCTCTGCAGTCAATCTCTGAAATAGTTCAGTGTTGATTGTTAATACTCCCGGAGATGGAAAATAGGAATATCTCAAGATATTCCGGGCATTGTAGAAATTTCCCCATTTGGGACATTACAAGGTACTACAAGAAATTCAATAATTTCTCTACCCAATCTAGCAAGCTTTCATCTCACAGGATTTGCAAGTGACAAAAGAGAACATTACACGATATGCGGTGGAACCAATCGGGATTTACACAAAGCTAGAAACCTTGGCCAACTAGATTAAGGCCAAGCAAGGTTCTATAGTCTTAGATGATTTCGAGTTCCTCCTCAAAAAAAATAAAAAATAGCCGCAAATGACCCCAATAGCAACCGATTACAAGCTCTGGCAAGCTTACCTCAAGGAACATCAACAAACCTAATCCCCAGATTTGTTTAAATTATTATCATAGAATTAATTCATTTTTTTTGCATAGCATAATAGAATATATTAGCAAAGAGTAGGAGTCTAGAGATGCATGAGGAAGAAGAGAGGTCATAGGGGAGCTCAATATTCATGGGTATACCAACAGTCACCCCTTATTCTATAAACTTACCCTCAGGTCACTTTGTAATGACTTTTGTATTTGGACTATTTTTGGAGATATATTGTTTCTTTTGAGAAATTATGCTATTTTGGTGTATATAAGGAGTAATAGCTGATTTTCACTATTGGATCCGATGGAAGCCTCTCATAGGATGGTGCTATGAATATCATCTTCTCAATGTAATGAATGCTTCTTTGAGCTGTGGCACACTTTCTTCTCTTGTATCCTCCAGTGTTATGATTTTTCTTGCAACATATGGATGGTATATGATATTCTAACCTCATCCTATGTTGATAAATTGTTTTATTGATATCTACTTTATATTACTTTACATTATGCACTTGTTATGAATGAATTACTTGGCTATCATGAACTCTTTCCCATTTTACGAGTTTATATGCGTGATATTATGAAAGTTTTTTCTAACAATGATTTTATTAAGTTTCACGCCTTGAAATTGGTCTTTCTATTCATGGTATCTAGTTTTACAGGTCATTCATCAATTACTGACTTTTTTTTATATAATTTTTTACGTTCCTTTACTCAATAAGTTTCCTCTCTAGCCGAATCTTACTTCCACCAACTTGATGGCAACCGGACCTACATACCAGATGCATTCGATAAACCAAATGTTGTAGAGTCTAATTGGGATTCTGCATCAGGGAGATCCCCTAACTATTTTTGGTTAATTCCAACTCGTCAACATTTTTGGCACTAGAAGGAGGGCTTGGTGGCAGGCACTAATACATGCCCTCACCCAAAAGCTTCTCAACAAGCTAGCAGTACACCCCGTCCTTCCTATCCTCTGACTCCCCTCCATCCATGCATGGGTTTGCCTTTCGAAGACCTCCAGCACAATGACTCCCAATCACCCCCACTCAAGGATTTTCATGTAGAAGGGGGCACTCCTTTTTATGAAGTTACACATGAGGAATTGAGGGCCTTATGTATGATCACCCAAAAAAATTTCAGAGGCCTGTAAGGAATTTCGGCTAAAATCTCACTTCCTAACCCTCGCACTTCCCACCCGCAACATACTCTTCAGGGAATCCTAGTAAATTCAGTACCACATATGATCAAATTGATGTTGGAAGACTATGCATATGTCATTGAGAGGATCTCGATGGAAGGTCTAGAAATTCCCCCAGAAACTATTAGAGAGGACCGTAGTTACACGGTTACAAGGGTCAATAATCCAATCCAGCAAGAGAATGTTCAAGGGAATAACCAACCACTGCCTGAGAATTCTCGAGTTAACGATCCCCAACCTAGGAGGAACCCTGAGGTTATTCAAGGAATACGAAATGATGAGAACCAAAACAAATATAATCATTACCACCTCGACCCTCCCTAGAATGAGCGACCGTTCAGATTGCAGAGGAAATTTGGTGATTTTAGAAACATGAGGAACTTTAGGGATCTAGAACATTTGAGGGTCCCTCAGGGTAATGATAGGCAACCAAGCCATGTTGGTGAATCGGAAGGTAGCATCGACCCTATTATGTTCCATCCCCTTCCCAGAGCTAACCAGGTTCAAACACTAGCCTTAATGGCAGAGTCCCCTCTAGACGTTTGAGGTCCACTTCAAGACATGCCTCATCACCCTGAGAAACACCATTAGAAGTTTGACCCTGAAAGGAGGACATTAGCCGAAGATCATGTTAGCAACTTCTACCTGGCCCTGAAAATGATGACAGTACAACATGATGACATAGCATGTAGGTTGTTTCCCCACACCTTGGAGAAAAAAGACGCTACCTTGTATCTATACCTACCTATTGCTTCCATATGCACATGGGAGGAGTTCTGGAGGACCTTTCTTGAGAAATTTTCGGAAGACAAAACCCTTTTCATGCTCCTTATCGAATTGAGCACACTGAAATTCCATAAGAAGGAGAAGGTAAAATACTTTAACAAGCGATTTTCCACTATTTTGAATAAGCTCCCTCCAAATGTGGCCCTTGATGATTCCATCACTATAGACTATTACACAAGGGCCCTTCTGCGTGATATCACTTTATTAAACGTGAAGCGAAGTCCACTCTAGTGGAGAACTTCACGACAACTCTCACAGTTGAAAAGGAAATGATCTCTATAGGAGTTCTTGACCATGATACTCGGGATGATTCCATATCTGTGAATAAGAAAACTCAACCATCAACTAGCAAGTCTGGTGATAAGGATAAGTACTCCTTCGATTTCGAAAGCATATCTAAATATTTGAAACAACTAAAGAATGAGCTCTCAGATTTGAAAAGGAAAACGAGTGATGCCTCATCAATTAATATACCTCCCAAGCCTTTTCTCAAGAAGAAAAGCAATGTCCCCACATGACCCTATCAGAGCCCTAGCAAAAAATTCAACATTGAGGAGATTGGGAAAGATAATTTCTGCACTTTTCACCAAGCCTCCCATTTTGAAAATACTTGTCTGCAATGGGTACACAGCATGACAGTTATAGTTACTTAACTCCTTAAGGATCAGACTGTAGGATTTTTTGAGGAAGAGGTTGATAATCCTAAGGAAGAAACCACCCCCTCCCCCGGAGAAGACACAGGTTCGACCATCTTAGCCTTCGAAGTCATCCACAAAGAAAAGGTTCAATCCTTCCTAGAAGCCAACGTGGGAGACGTTCCCCCAACCAAGCCACCAAAGACTTATAACCTTAGGATAAAAGGGCCAATACCTAATTCCACATTGGAAGAAAAAAATAAATAATTGTTAAGAAGGATCCTCCATCCTAACAACTCAAACCAGCCTTTGACCCCTACCCCTAAGGCTTTGTCCACCCAGAGCTCAAAGGATACTTTGACCCCCGAAAAGGCCATCCTCTCCACTCTAGGTAATATTTCTAAATATATGAAATCTCATTCCTTCTCTAGACACCCTTAGAAGGAATCACTTCCTCGAACTTAGGGTTTAATATTTTTGAACACACGAAGAAGACTCAGGCCAAAATTTCACTTTATGAGCTGGCTAGGATAACTATCCAATGATAATTGATCGTAAAAGCCTTCTCCACCATTTCCTCAACCAACAAACCTTCATCCTCTTCAAAGAAAGGCCATTCCCTGCAAATTCAGGCCGTGATCAACCTCCAATGCATAGAAAATTTCTCTAATGCCAATTCAAGAGGTTCAAACCCCTATTTCTTTTGTCTTTCGAAATTTTCAAATTTAATGTGCATAACTACCTTTTGGAATTGGGTGCATCGACCAATGTTATGCACATATCTATGTACAAGAAGCTGAATATTCAACTAGAAAAAATCGATGCTATAATCATTCAACTGGATAGATCCCAAGTATACATCGTCGACGAGTTGAGTAATGTAATAATTATATTGTCCTCAGATTCTAGGGTCCACCAGTGTATTGAGATAGTCTTTGTTGACATCCTGAAGGCATACGACCTATTGCTGAGTAGAGACTAGTCAAGCAAACTCTAGGGCTATTTCGCCACCAACTGGTCCCACCTATGGCTCCCTTATAAGGGAGAAAATAACCATATCTAAGTTAATAATGAACCTTACGTGAAATAGACAGTTGGATATATTGAAATCCCAAACGAACCTATTATTTTTTCTTAGGAAGAGCTACTGATGTGTTTCTTAGAATCCAACTTTGGGTATTATCAAGCCTTGCCATCACCTATCACACCTGACACCCAGCTGTAACTCCTTCCCTATCATCTAGATGATGCTACACTAAGAAACATGTACCATGGATGTAAATATGTTTAGCTTAGATGAAGCCAAAAATAAAATTTGGACATTATATTAAGATGGGTCCAAGACACAAGATGTAGTCGGTGACTCGGTGCTAATTGTATCCTGATCGACCCCAAAAAAAATAAGTTTTTAATTTATTGTAGGTTAGAGTTTCAGTGTACCAACAACACCACAGAGTATGATGCACTAATCCTTGGGCTCAAAAATGTTGTCGACCTAAAGGTTGATTTTTTGAAGGTGATATTTGATTCAGAAATCATAACCAAATAGGTATGTAATACAATTCACTATCTATCACCGCACTTGAAAGGGTATCAACAAGAGGTATGGAGGTTAATCTCTTCTTTTAAAGCTTTTGGCATTAATTCTGTCCCTAGAATGAATAATGCTGCAACCAACACTTTAGATAAGGCCACAGCTAGGTTTGCACCATTAGGAGATGATTTTTCTATTGAAATTGTGTATAAAACTGTAGTTATAGATAATGTAACTAATATGCATACTTTTAATGATGATCAGTAAATTTTTTACTTCATTTTGAATTTCGACATATTCAAGGATGTTACAATCGAAGAAAAAGAGCAAGAACAAGCCTTGCAAAAGGAAGCAGATGAGTGCAAGGGTAACCCCATTCCCAAAGGAGTTGTCACACTAGAAAATAATTTTTATTTACAAAACTAGTTCTGGGGTCCACCGAATACCAAGATACAAAGCTCTACACTCTCACATGAGAAAATCAATCTTGGGACTGAAATTAATCTGAAGTTTATCAATATTTGTAGCATATGCTCGCCTGAAGAAAAGAAATCATTTATTAACTTATTTAAGAAGTATCGAGATGTTTTCTCATGTACTTATGATGACCTCAGAACGTATGACACCACGATTATCCAACATGAAATACCAATGAAAGAAGGGTTCAAGCCGTTCCAATAGAAATTAATGAAGGTGCATCCTACCTTGGAGCCTCTTATCGAAAAGGAGTTTAAGAAGCTCCTTGATGCATGTATTATCTTAAAAGTTAGGCATTCTACATGGGTCTCAAACTTGTTTCCTGTATGAAAGAATTTTGGTGAGATACGGTTCTGCGTCAACTTTTGAAATATCAACTAGGCTTCAGACAAAGATAGCTATCATGTTCCCTCTATGGAGAATATTCTTCAAACTGTGTCTCGTTCGGAGATGTTCTCTCTGCTAGATGGCTTATCTGCATACAACTAGGTCCCAGTTACCAAACCAGACCATTTGAAGACAACCTTCAGAACAAAATGGGGAAGATTTCCTTTCCGACACATGCCCTTAGGTCTAGTCAACACTGGAGAAACCTTCCAAAGGGAAATGGACATCTCCTTTAGGGGACTGATGGGTCAAAGCACAATGTTATATCTATACAATGTCATGGTATTCTCGAAGAAGATATCCGACCACTTACGACACCTCAAGAAAATATTCGAGCGATGTTGAAAATACAGGATTTCACTTAATCCAAAAAAGACAATTTTCGCGGTATCAGAAGGAAATATATTGGTTCATATCATAACAAAAGGATGGGATCACCGTCAACCTAGACTACATGAAGGCTATTGCTCATATTACCCTCCCAATTGGTAAGAAGGGCATGCAATATTCCTTGGGAAAATTAATTTCCTCAGCAAATTTATTTAGGACTTCACCTAGATTGTCAAACCACTGCAGAATGTGATTAAGAAGGGCTCAGAGTTTAAATGGAATCAGGAGGAGAAGGATGTTTTCGATCCAATCAAGAAGGCCATCATGGAAGCCCCATCTCTATAAATTCCATATTTTAACAAGGATTTCATCTTGTAGAATTTCACCTCAGATTCATCATTAGTTGTCATTCTCATCCAGAAAGATGATGGTCATGATGAGTGTCCCATAGCCTTTATGAGTGCAAGGTTGCAGGGTGCAGAGCTCAACTACCCATACATGGAAAAATATGCATACACAGTACACAAATTAGTAAAGCATTTCAGTCCGTACATCTTGAAGAAGCATGAGATGGTATTTGTCCCTCACCCTATCATCCGATCATTATTTGTGCAGCAGGAGCTCATTGAATGGAGGGGAAATTGGATGGCATGCCTTCAAGAGTATGACCTAGAGTTTAAGATCGCCAATATGATCAAAGGATATGGGTTATGTAATTTATCCATTGAGCTGTAGATCCACACTATGAGGAATCGAAATATTGGATCACGAGATTGAAATGTACCAAGCAGAGCTCA
The DNA here is from genome assembly GCA_034641835.2 of Pinus albicaulis. Lineage (NCBI taxonomy): Eukaryota > Viridiplantae > Streptophyta > Pinopsida > Pinales > Pinaceae > Pinus > Pinus albicaulis. The sequence goes on along the minus strand of CM076576.1, from coordinate 775,951,147 downwards.
TAGTTGCACCCGATTCTCCATATGGGTACTATGAGCTAAAGCACCATTTAGGAGAAGGGACCCTGCCTCCGACCTTGTCCACAAGATAAAAAAGGGTTTTGATGCAGAAAGCCACGCCTTACTAGTTAGTACATGCACAATAATTCCGTAAACATCATAACGGTGTACTACTTAAGTGTTTAGAGTTCAATGATGTGCAAAGGGTCTTGAAGGAGCTACATCAAGGACCAACATGGGGCCATTATGTTTGTGACATCATGACCCATAAGATCATGAGGGTTGTTTTCTTCTGGCCTACCCTATTTAGGAACGCCTACGCATATTCTCACAAATGTTCTATTTTTTAGAAATGTGCTGGAAGAGAATCTTGATCGTCTACTCCACTTCAGTCCATAGTAGTAGAAGAACCTTTCGAGCAGTGGGGTTTAGACGTTATTGGGGAAATTGTGCCACATTCATCAAAGAAACACTGGTACATCCTCATGACCACTGATTACTTCACGAGGTGGGTTTAAGTTGTCCCATTACAATAAGTCAATGATTAATAGGTAACATCTTTCATAAACCAACAAACTGTAACCAGGTTCAGTGTCCCAACCTCTCTTGCCTTTGATAATTCTACATACATCTCATATTTTAAGTTGTGCAATTTTAATTTATAGAATGGTATTGTTTTAAAGCACTCCACTAACTATTTCCCTCAAGGCAATGACTTAGCAGAGTCCACCAGTAAAACCTGATTCACATTATCAAGAAAACTTTACTCTCGCAGCAGCAAAATTTGCATAACACCCTGAGAAACGCCCTATGGACAGACCGAGTCACCCCTAAACCATCTCTTATAACTTCCTCTTTCTTCATATTATATGTAAAATAATACATTCTACCTCCTAACCTATACCTACCATCCATCTAGTTGTCGCAAGAATCATACGATGCACCCTACCCCGCCATGCAGTCCCACATCGATACCTTGCTCAAAATAGAGGAAGAAAGACAAAAGGCTAGGGAGATATTTTTTTTTCACCAAAGCCAAATCCAGAGATGGTTCGATAATAATTCCGTAGGGAAAGAAGAGTTTTAATGTAGGCAACCTCTTTCTTAAATGGGATAAAGCCCATGAAGACAAAGAGAAGCACACCATGTTTTAAGCCTTGTGTATCAGTCCTTTTCAGGTTAGAGAGAAGATTGAACAGGATACCTTTAGGTTGAAAACCTTAGACAGGAGGATTGAACCCCTCCCTATGAATGGCCATGATCTTAATTTATACTTCACTTAGAAAATCTCGGAGCTGGTTACCCCATCCTTGTACCATAGTTTATCTACCTCTTTGTTATGTGTATGAATTTTTTATTTTTGATTTCCAATAAAGTTCCACCCGAAATAAATGTTTTCTAGAGCTTCACTTAAGTCTAAAAATTTGAGGGTTGAGATAGCCTCTACACCGACGGCTAAACTGTGCCTTGTTTGGTGCCTGCACTTGATCATTTCGTAAGTCTTGACCAAGGTTGAATGTTGAATTCCATTTTAGTGGGGGGGCCTCAGGTTATCCGTGAGGTCCTAATTTTGAGAGAAAAGCCCCATATTTTGACTTGGTCGTGTATTTGGAATGAACCAGTTGATGCAGGAATCTCGACAAAGGGAAAAGAACAAAATTTAACATGCGAAAACATATTTTGGGAAAACAATAAATTATCTGTAAAACTAGAAACAACCTCTCTTGCAAGTAAAATAAATCGGGATCCCTCATGCTCCCAGGAAAATAATTACATAAAAATAATTGCTAATAAGAACACATGAATAAGTGTTATAAGCACATAAATAAAGTTAAATGTGGACAAAAGTATTGAGAAAGTCTTCCTGCGCAGAGAGGAGATACAACGACTCCGTCGAGGTACAATCCAGGCTCGTTGGTAGTTGAGCAACATTTTGGTTTCTAGGTAGTGACTTTGCTAGGGTACTATTCAAGCTCGATGGTAGCAGAGTAACACTAGAGACATAAAAAATATACCGAAAATCTATACATACCACATCATTATTCACACCCCTATGTATAGTTGGCAAATATGTTCTGCCTAGGGTGTTAACTTGCCAAGTCAAGGTAGCCAGGGTCTACCAGTCTATAAAAGGGGTGATAAGGAAATGCTAGTGGAACCTGCAGTCTAGAAACAAAAAAATGCCTAATAGTTTGCCCCAACCCAAAGGTCAAGTGCAAGCATAGATACTAAGTTTCTACCAGTGAATCACCAATTGTTGTAGCTGTTGCAACAGCCCTCCAAAATCTCTGACCCTTCTAAATTTTTGGAGCCCCTGCATCCTTGAAGCAGAACTTCGAGCTCATACTAATAAGTTTCTTTATGTTCAACACTTTCCCAAGTCCAACTCTCGGAGGTTTGAAGACACTTTTTCCTAAGTCCAATCCAAATCCAGCATCTGTCTAAAAGCATAAAATCTTGTGACCTTGCAACCCCTAATTTTTTCGAAGTCAAGTTGCTAGGTCACATGGTTGAAATTTGTGACCTCTCAAGCTTGTCATGAATTTGCGACCTAGTGACCTCTCATAAGTCGATAAGTTGCTTAAGTCACATAGGTCACATCATACAGATTTCCAAAGTTATGTGACCTTCGCAATCTAATCGCCTCACGACCTCGAAAAGGTTTCCAGGTCGCAAAGGTCATAACGGTCATAAGGGAATGAATTTAAAAAGTTTTGACCCTTGCTACCTCAGTAATTTCCCACACATGCGACCCATTTTATATATAGTCGCTCCATCTAGTCATATTTGCTCAGTTCAGTGGAGTGTTCAAGGGTCTGGGGAGCCCAATAGGAGTGCAACTTACTCCAGGAAGGTGACTCTTCGCCTCCTGCATGGATTTTATTTTGAAATTTGGCTTCTACCTGCTCCCTGCCCTCTGCCTTCCCTCAGAGGAGGGTTTTTATTTACATGGGGGAACTCCTAAACCCCATTACTCTTCCTAAAACCCTCTTTCCTTTCTTTTGATTTCTAGACCCCTTCTTCCCCATCAACTAAGTCATTTACTCATCCTATTGAACTCTTTTTCCCTTTCTTGATCCCATTTTTACCCTGAAAGGACCCTAGCCAAGAAATTTACCCTCGGCCTCCTCACTGAGCTGCTCAACTGACAGGTCACATCGATTCAAATCGCAATATTTAATTTTATGTGACCCGCGATCTTATGCGACTTGCGACCAAAGAGACCTCACAACTCCTGCGATTGTGCGATCTACCCTCTCTTGTGACCTCCCTTCTAAGTCACACATGTCACAAATTTCTCACTCTTACCGTTGTGACCTCTCCAAGTTTTGGGACCTTGCGACCTGTCCAGATAAATTTTTTACCTCCATATCTATTACTTTGATCTTGTTTGTCATCTTTATAATTTTCATGTCATCTGCCTTATCGTGGGATTGTATATTTGACATGCCAGGTGACATATACCTCAAGTGCATATCAATTTCCTCTCTTTCAGGTGAAATGGTACTGCCACTAATCAGAAATCCTTACAAGAGTCCCGAAGTTAGCATACAGGAAATCTGTCAGATCCTATCGTCGCCTCCTCTATATGAATACACCTCTTGTGTCCTCAATCGGAACAAAAAGTGGACATGTATGATGTCTATGTTGAATTCTCCAACACAAACATTCTAGAAACACTAGAGGATTTTTAAGTATACATAAACGTCAAGAGGTCCAAGCTCCAAAATGTTGTTGCACACTTGCCAATCTTCCCATGCGCAGAGATCACTGAATGGATTTTTAGCACATATATAACTAGAAGTAGGTAATAACCAACCATTCTAGATAGCCCTTCATGGCCATTCATTCCAAAGATATAGAAAAATATTACAAGTTGTCGACTAAGGAGGAGTTGTGTACATCTTGGTTGCTAGCAGGTTACAAGGAAATAATCCAGAAAACTATCAAGTCTTGATGGAAAAACCCTTCTAAATTTTGTGCAAATAATGATCAACTCTATACAATATACGGCCTCATAAAATTGTATCAATGTATCACAACCATGATGAATAGACTATATGGTAAGGTCGATATCAGTTCTTTTCAAGGTACATGGGTCCCTAATGAATATGGTCGCTACCAGAGGGAAAATATTCAATTGGGCCAACTTGTTAGTCTCGTCACTAAGAACCAACATTACCACGACACAGGTTCTAGAAGAAGGCTAACCCTATGATTTTTACCTGATGGATGTTTCCTATTCCAAGTGACACTTTGACCAACGGTGTTATAACTCGACTATGAAGATGACAGAGCCTATACACAAGTTCCTAAAGGTCTTTTGGTACTCTCAGTATAAGAAGGAACATGATTACGTATCTGATGCATTCATTACACCACTTTTCTAGTGGTTGTTTGGAGAACATCCCCCTTGTATGTAAAAAAGGGCCATGGAAACTATCACCAAGGTGGCACATTGGTTCATGATACGAGAATATACATTCATCAAAGACTTTGGCTCCTATAAACCTCCTCATGCACTTCCTAGATTCATCACATATATATATCTACTGTAGGGGGTATCTTAGAAGATGATAACATGATTCTCAAAGACATTGATCAAAGGCAAGAAGGAACCTTGGCCAACCTTCCCCTTTACTATCAGTGCATGCAAAGTAGAAAACTTTAAGTAAGTAGAAGTGGAAGCTGAAGAAATTGCGGGATTCAAGTTCATACCACTAAAACATCGAACCTATGACCCAAATAGGATAGTGGCATCTCACTGCAAAAGGGACAATTTCAATTGGTCATACCAGTACACCATACAGGTTCACGAAGATGAAGAAAGGAACTGGTATAATGTGGAAATAAAGTTAAGCCCCAATGAGGAAGTAGAAGGCGAGCTAAAGCATCAGGAACATTCTCAAGAGAACATGAGCTTACTAGAAAGGTCGAAGAAGAGGAAACAACCAGCAGAAACATCAAAGAAAAAAAAAAGCAAAAGGGTAAAGAAGCAGAGGGACCCCCTAGTAGCTAGGGAGGGGAAGAAGATGATGAGACTTTAGAATAGAGAAATGCACAATTGGAAAAATAAGGAGCTCAAAATGAAAAAAGAGGAAGAGCTCAAGGAATCACAAGGATCAAAATACTCTCAATAGGAAGGCGAGGAAAATGGACAAAGGAAGAAGCAGTAGGAAGAAGAAGAGGATTAGAGGAAACAACAGGAATATGAACAATGCATGCATGAGGAAGAATAGAGAAAGAAGAAATAGGAAAAAGAGAAGAAGAAGAGAAGAGGAAGAAAAGAGAAGAGGAGCAGAGAGATAAGAGACAAGAAGAGTAGAATAAAGTGGAAGAAGAGGGAAAAAGGAAACAAGCGTACAAATCAAAAATATGCATGAAGAAGAAAAACAAGAAAAGGAAAAGCTGGAAGTGGAGAAAAAGAGGAAGGAAGAAGGAGATAGAAGGCAACAAGAGGAAGCCAACATAGAAGCTCGAGAGGCCTTTGAAAAGTAGCAACATCTTGATGAACAGGGAGATATATCTCCTTTAGATATTCATCCACACACACCCATCATGGGAGGGAACCCACCCCTCAAGGAGTTGGGCATTCTAGATGAGGCTGGGGAAGAAGTAATGGACTTAACCAATCTAACCTTTGATCAAGTCAGTCACAAAATTATGCAAGAGAGAAGAAAATATTATTCGAGGAACCCAACTGAACCTTTATTTGTGTCTCAGAAAAGGAAATTTTCCTAGATACTACTATGAACCCTGAGATGATTGCTTCAATAGGGATCACTTTCGTGACTGCTACTGAACTGAATGTTGAAAGGATGAGTAAGAATATCATAGAGTTGCATGACAAATTATATGCATCTGAGCAAAGAGCTTCCCAGGTGGAGGTGGAGAAAATGAAACTGGAGGAAAAAACACAACCCTTCGCCTAGCCCATTCAAACATGAAGGAATTACAGTCCTAGAACAAAGAGAAAGCCAAGATCTTGGAAGGGGCCATGGATTTGGTCTACGAAGAAATGATGAAGTTACATCAAATAATAGCTCCCATCCTGGCTATGCAATCTGACACAAGAAGAAAATCTTCCAGACTCAAAGAGCTTGTCACAGCTCTGGATAGCATTCATTAATCGACAACCAAGTATCTGAAAGCGCCAATGACTCTTCCAAAGAAGGATTGGATAGCTACTCAGAACGATAAAGCACAATGGCACATCAATATCCAGTCATGGGATAAGTTAATGAGAGATGTACATATATTTTTGGCTACATACAATCATATTCTCAATGGGTTGGAGTCAGTAGGTGAGGTTCATGGTGCCCATTCTATTAGAGGAGTAGAAACTGTCAGAAGCTCGGAAGAGGTACTGCAAGAAATTCAAGCATTTCTCGGCCTAATCAAGGAAGCCTCCATCTCACAGGATTTGCAAGTGACAAAAGAGAACATTACACGATATGTCGTGGAACTAGTCAGGATTTACACAAAGCTGGCAACCTTGGCCAAACAGATTAAGGCCCAATGCTTTCAAGTGCCTCCTCAGATAAAAAGAAGAAAAACCACATCTGACCCAAATAGAAACCAATTACAAGGTCTGGAAAGCTTACCTCAAGGAACAACAACATAACTAAGCCCCAGATTTGTTTAAATTATTATCATAGAATTAATTCATTTTTGTTGCATAGCATAATAGAATAGATTAGCAAAGAGTAGGAGCCTAGAGATGCATGAGGAAGACGAAAGGTCACAGGGGAGCTCAAGAGTCATGGGCAAACGAACATTCACCCTTTATTCTATAAATGTAACTTGAGGTCACTTTGTAATGGACTTTTGTCTTTGGAATAATTTGGGAGATATATTGTTTCTTTTGAGAACTTATGGTCTTTTGGTGAATACAAGGAATTTCATGCCTTGAAATTTGTCTTTCTATTCATGGTATCTCTTTTTACAAGGCATTCATAAATTATTGAGTTGTGTTTATCGAAGTTTGTACATTCTTGTACTCAATAAGTTTCCTCTTTGTCTGAAGCTTACTTCCACCAACTTGATGGAAATTAGGCCTACATACCAGATGGGATCCCTAAACCAAACAGTCTAAAGTCTAATTGGGATTCTGCATCGGGGAGATCCCCTAACTGTTGTTGGTTAATTCCAACCCGTCAACACATTTATTTATATATAAGAAATTTTTATTTATCAAAATGGTCACTTACTTTTAATAAATATAAAAAAATTAGATTTGTGCCACGTTGTTCCCACCTTCCAATTTCCTTGGGATTTGAGATTATTCCAATTTCTAATAAGTTCCTACATGATAAGTTCCTCATTATTATTTATAACATTCATTTATATATAAGCAAGTGTCAAATGGAGATGAAAAAGGTAGACAATGCCTAGCCTCACCAATTTCAAAAAGGGGCAGCATATTATTATCTAATTTTAAGGCTCGAGACACCAAATTGGTGTATGAGACCTCTTGTTTGTGGGACAAGGAACCAACTGGTGTATGAGAACCCCTTGTTTGTGGAACAAGGGACCCACCTCCATGCAACGATTTGATTGCTAAGTCTACAAAGACATACATGACCTACCCCCCTCTGTGGGACAAGAGACCCACCTCTGCACAACGATTTGACTGCTATGTCTAAAATGACATACATGATCTACCCCCATCTGTGGGACAATGGGCCCACCTCCTCTTAGTGATTTGACTACTAAGTCTACAAAGAAATACATGATCTACCCCCCCTCTGATTTTGAACCTATGACCTCTTACGAGAAAACACATGCTCTTAACCATTAGATTCACTCAATCTGTATGTGATGTATTAAAATTTTGATTTTTATTATTTTATTGGTAGAGAGAATTGAAATATTATAAGAAAAACACACAATAAAATATAAATAAAAAGATTAAAAAAACCTTTGTAACAATAAAATCTTTAATTAACCAACCAATCTAAAAAAATATTAAAATAAAAAATAAAAAACAAATAATTAGAAACAAAATTTAAAAACTTAATAAGAACTCATATTCTCTATGTAGCTAAAATGCAAATTTGATTACTATAATGTGGAGATGCTAGTGTAATAATAAAAATATTTGAAATGTTTTATTTATTAAAAGATCATCTTTTAAGTGTTTTTGAATTGGATATTTGCAAATACAATATTTTTTTAATCACAGTTAATAAAATTTGGACAAGGTTCAAGATCAAACCTAGTAGCTACTGCTACAACATTAAGAATATGCTAGACCTAATTAGTGCAACATTAAGAATATGCTAGACCTATTTAGTGAGATATACCAAGCAAAGATATCTTCATTTTTCTGTCCCAAAATAAAGGGAAAAAAATACAAACTACTAATAAGATAGAATTTAATTTGATGATTTGCCAATCAAATAAAATTAAAGAAATTGTTATTCCCTCACACACAAAAAATGAACAAGTCTTCCAAAATCTCTGAAAACAAATAAACTAAATGTCAAAACCATCATAAACTCTGAAAACAAATAAACTAAGAGTCAAAACCATCATATAAATCTGTTTTCAAATTCCAACCTTACTGCCCATCATCCATTAAAAAAAATGAACAAAACTTCCAAAATCTCTGAAAACAAATAAACTAAGTGTCAAAACCATCATAAACTCTGAAAACAAATGAACTAAGAGTCAAAACCATTATATAAATCTGTTTTGAAATTCATGTTTTGAAATTCCAACCTTACTGCCCATCATCCATAGGTTAATCCCGTGCGCTAAATTACATACATCGGTGTTGTGAGGGCCTTCTGAATACAAATGGTTCCACGTGGTTCTTGCAATAATTGAATTTTCTGTGCATTCGCATGTCCGCTGAGTCATGAAACACCTAATCCGTCCACACGGGACTATAACTGGCCAAGATGACTTCCCTGGCAAATGCTACGATTGGTGTATTTAACTACTTGTTTATGATTTATGATTACTTCTTCGTTCTAGTTTCCAGAAACATGTGCGTCTGGACATCCCCGTCGCTCACATGCGGAGATTCGGTCAACAGAATTGCGGATTCTTACCACCATTCTCTAAGCTACCCCTCACTTTCTATATATCATACACGCCTCTCTCATCGACCTCGCGCATTAAATAGAGATAATCGTTTTCTCTATTGCTCATAGCTTTCATTCGCTTTTGGAGCGTTATCTTCTGCTGTATGCTCCATATTTGTTCATACTCTTCGTCCGTATTCAGCGCAATATTTTCCGGTGTTTTAGCTCAATCTTTTCCAGCGTTTTCTCCGTTCTTTGTCATGCCCTTACTTCGTTATTTACAGGAATATTTTCCAGAATTAGTGCAACATTTGCCCATTTTTGTCCTCTATATTTGCTTATAGCCTTCATTCGTCTTTAGCATAGCTGAACGGTATTAATCTCTTTGATTTAATTATCTACTGGCTTTTGTTTAATTTTGAGTAATTTGAGGATTTGTAGTCATATCAATGAATATTATTCCTAATCTTCCTGACGAAATCGGTCTTGAGTGCCTGCTGAGAGTCACTTACAAGGCACATGATAAGCTCAAAGCTGTGTGCAGAACCTGGGAGGCTATGCTCGATAGCTCGCAATTCTACGAGGACAGAAAGTTATCTGGGACGAGTGTGCAGTTGATATGTTTGATTCAGGCTATTCCCCACGGCAATTCAGCTGAAGAGGATAAGTGGCGGGGCGCCCCTGTTTATGGGGTAACTCTGTATGATCCTCTGCAGGGCACCTGGAATCGGCTCCCTTCAATTCCGCAATTTCCCGATGGGATTCCCCGCTTCTGTCACTGCGTTTGCGTGGATCAGAAACTCGTCTTGATTGGGGGATGCAATCCCTCCACATGGGAGGCCATGAACTCTGTCATTGTCTATGACTTCATCACCAGTACTTGGAGACGTGGAGCCGATATGCCCACGGTTCGATCCTTCTTCGCCTCTTCTGTTTCTCCCGATGGGCTTATCTACGTCGCCGGAGGACAGGACGGCAATAAAACTGTTCTGCGAACTGCAGAGGCATATGATGTTAAACATGACAAATGGAAGGTGCTGCCTCCCATGACACAAGAGAGAAACCGATGCCACGGAGTGTTTCTGGATGGAAAATTCACTGTCATAAGCGGGTATGCTACAGAGTCGCCGGGTCGATCCGAGAAGAGTGCACAAGTATTCGATCCCATTTTAGGTGTTTGGAGCAGAGTGGCGAATCTGTGGAGTACTGGGGGAAGCCCGCGGTCGTGCTTAGCTGCGTTAGGGTGCATGTATTTCTTTCAAAACCAGCAGCAACTAATTCGATATAACGGCAAGGAGAACTCTTGGGAACTCGCGGCGTCTCTTCCTGAAGATATGGATGTTGCTACCTGCGCCGCAGCATGGCGTGACAAGATATTTGTGAGCGGTTCTACCAGCCATTGGGGTCGGCAGGTGTGTTACATGTTCGACAACTCTGGAAAGTGGATTCCCGTAGAGAGGCCACATGATTTTGAAGGATTCGTTCAGAGTGCAATAACTGTGGAGTTGTGAGCATATTCAGTTCGGCACACGAATATTATAACTGTGCACACTAGAATTGTCTGAAAACTGGTTGATACCGCAGACCACATGATGCTGCTGCAAATTGCAATGGGCAGTCGGTATATTATGTATATCCATGACATTATTCCTCGCATCTATTTCATTTACTGGTTTTCACTTGAGCAACACTTCGCAGTTTTTACCCGAATGACCTTTTAGCTTGAGCAGCTTTTCTATTTTGAAATTGCTTTTTGAGAAATTTAATTTAATAATCCATAATAATAGGCGAGATAATTATATAGAATACTTTAAATAAGAATAAGAATTATTTTTAAAATAATTGTTTTTAAAAATTTTAGTTAAATTTATTAATTAAAAGAAATATTATATTAACAATTGTCATATGAAATGAATGGTAAGTTCTTGGAAATGTGGTATTGATAAGCTATTTTGATTATTTTATAATATTTATTAGCTTACAATATTATAGTTTATAATTTTAAATATACACTAAATCCTCATCATTAAGAATATTGTTGCATATTTTTTAAATATATTTATGTGTTTAACTTACATATCAATTTTTAGTCTATTAGGGAAAATTTAATTCACCACTGCCTTGTTATAAAATATTATGTAAACCATAAGATTTAAAGTTGAAATCTTCCCTTACAAAATATATATGCATTAAATTTTTTATCATTAATAATATTTTTATTATTTCAAATAAAATTATAATTTAGTTAATTTTTGTAATTTGTTTTAATTTTAGCAATTTAAAATGTTACAATAAATATTTTGATGCATATTATAAATATTAATATAAATTATATGATTGTGTATATGGCTATCTGAAATTTGAATGGTCTTGAGGGCATTCTAAATATAATATTTATCCCTTTCTAAACGGTCCTAAAGGCATGTCTTATTAGTCCCTGTAGTCACAGCATGGGACTATAGTAATCAAAATGATTTTATTAGCATTATTTGGTATTAAGATTTACTCTCTCTAGTTACAACATGGGACTATAGTAATCAAAATGATTTTATTAGCGTTATTTGGTATTAAGATTTACTGTGTTTTTAGTTTTAATATGTAGTATGTGGTTCACTGAGCATACTTTAATATTTCGAGGTTTTGGCCTCTTCTCAAGGCGGAGAAGCTATAACTATATATTGTGTTGGGTTTCCGTCATTCGTATTTTGGATTTTATAAACTAATGCTAGCAATAGTGTGGCAGTATGAAATGCTAGCGAAACCCAGAATGAGATGTGCCAAGAAGAAAGGGAAAAGGAATGTTTGTAGACATCTGTAGATGCATGTGGATGCGATGTCTACTCCTCACGAGAATAGGAGGATATTTTTCATTACGCGAACGGGAGGATATTTTTAACCTGGTGATATCAGAAAGATCGATATCCAGGTTGGTATCTCAACTCTAGCAAGGAAGTTGGTGAGGAAAGATTCCAAGCTCTGTAATAATCTGGGGAGTAGCTACTCAGTCTCAGTCTAAGGGACTGATGCTACTAGCCTTGTTGGAATTTCTGATTATTCCTGAACAATAGAGGAAACAAGAGTTCCTCTTCTAACACAGAGAAAATAACAAAACAATATTCACACAGAGATGGAGCAAAACATATATTTCATTAAAATAAAACTAGTTGTTACAAGATACAATCTTCCCTCAGAACTATTGTTTTGGATTACAAAAAAAATTCTTCTCTGCTGCTACAAAACACAACTTTTCTCTATCTTCGGACATACACTGCTTCACACAGTTTTTCTCACACTACTCACGATATATTACACACCCTGTCATATATATATTCACTATCTATTACACACACACACACACACACACACACACACATATATTTTAAACATTTCACGTTTACAATATATATGATAAAAGCATTAAACCTAAGTTTTAAAACATTTCGCGGCGTATTAAACAAATAAAATGTTAAAACCTTAAACCAAAGTTTTTAACCCTTATAAAATAAACTTATGATGCGGCGTATAAACTATAACGCAAAAAAATTAAGCCAAGGTTTAAAAACCTTATGAAATATTTCAAATTTCATGCGACGGGTTATCGCATTGATTAACCCGCCATCCGATTGTGCACCAAAGTTGTGTGATAAACCACTATTAGCCGGAGGTGGATGAGATGGCAGAGGTGGGCCATCCTTTATCGCATTGTTTCGGAGATGAGGTGATGTCAGCTCAAAACTATGTGATATGGTTTTGATTGGCTGAGGGTAGTTGACGTGGAATGGTGGGACCAAAGTTTATCACGCAAGTTGGAGGCATGGTGGCATAAGCCTCAAGGGCTTGCGATAACGCGTGATTGGCTGAGGGATATGCGATGTGGACCTAGCGGGCTCCACAAAACTGACATGGGTTTTTCAAATTTAAATCAAATGCGCAGGGTTTATTATGGTTGGTGGAAAGGCTTTATGGCAAGTAGGTGCAGGGATGAATGGCGAGTTTACGTGGTCTTTAAACCAAGTCTTTCATTACAGAAAAGTCTTACGACCTTTATAGTCAAAAATTGGATTTGCAGGGTTCTTAAACACAAAATTGAATGCACTGTGGAGTGCAAAACTAAACAAGAAATCGTTGCTGCTTCTGTCCTTCATCCTTCAAATCAAAAATGAAGTTTTGTCCTCCTTATGTTCTATTTGCAGTTGGGGTTATCTCCAAAACTCCCCCTTAATCACATTTGTTTTCATACATTCCCAGACATTTTCTGAGATAATTAAAAATTTTCTGCCCCAATGGTTTTGTCAAAATATCAGCAAACTGCTCTTTTGTTCTGTAGTGTTGCAAAACAATTTCTCCATTGTTCACTAATTATCTGATGTAGTGATACTTTGCATCAATGTATTTTGTTCTCTTATGAAACACTAAATTCTTGGATAAAGATATAGATGAGCTATTATCACAATAAAATGTTGTTCCTTTTACTTTTTCATGACACAAAATTCTTAACATTCTTCTCATCCATACTGCTTGACATGCTACTGCTGTAGCTACCACATACTCTGCCTCTGCTGTTGATAAAGACGCAATTGCATGTTTCTTAGAAGCCCATGAGATGGCTCCTGATCCCATATGAAAAGCATAACCAGAGGTGCTTTTCCTGTCGTCTATACTTCCAGCCCAATCATTGTCAGTATATCCAATTAATTTAAAATTTTCTGAAGAGGTGTATAAAATTCCATACCTCTTTGTTCCTTTCACATACCTTAGAATTATTTTTGCTGCTTGCCAATGTACCTCCTTTGGCCTTTCCATAAATCTGGAAATTAAACTCACAACATGCATAATATCTGGCCTAGTTGCAGTTAAATACATAAGGCTGCCAACTATGCTCTTATATAAACTTGGATCAAAATCCTTGCTGTTGTCTTCTTTGATCAGTTTCAATCCCATCACTGTAGCAGTAATTGTTGCCTTGCAATCTTGCATGTTAAATATTTCCAAAACTTCTTTTACATATTTTTCTTGAGAAATTAAAAAAAAAAATCATTTTTCTCTACTTCTATTCCTAAGAAGTATCTCAGCAATCCCATATCAAGCATTTCAAATTCTTCTTTCATGACCGTTTTAAAATTCTCAATGAGGTAATCATCATTACTTGTAAAGATCACATCGTCAACATATAAAACAACAATGAGCATCTTACCATCCTTTTATTTAATTTATAATGTGGGTTCTCCTTCACATTTTTCAAACCCATTTTCCAGTAGATAGACATCTATCCTACTATGCCATGCTCTTGGTGCTTGTTTCAGCCCATATAGAGCTTTCTTCAATTTGCATACGTTGTGCTCTTGGCCTTCTTTCTCATAGCCCAGAGGTTGTTCAACATAAACCTCTTCCATAAATATTCCATCTAGGAATGTTGATTTCCCATCCACTTGGTAAACTTTCCACTTATGTTGTGCTGCTATGGACAACACTGCTCTTACTATTTCCATTCTTGCAACTGGTGCAAAAGTTTCCTCATAATCTCTTCCTTGTTGCTGCTTGTAGCCTTTGAAAATAAGTCTGGCCTTGTGCCTTTCAATCTTAAATTCATCATTTCTTTTGGTTTTGTAAACCCATTTCACTCCAATTACTTCCTTTCCTTTTGGGAGATCAACCAATTCCCATGTCTTGTTTTTCTCTATTGCATTTATCTCTTCATCCATAGCATCTATCCATTTCTTATCTTTTACAGCTTCTTCAAAATGAATAGGATCTCCTATATGACAATACAATGCAAATAAAGAGTTCATACCTTCTTCTTGCTCATAGATTTCATTCAGACTTCTGAATCTGGTTCCTTTTTCACTTGCTGGACTTGTGCTTCTAGAAGCACTCAAATCTACTCCTTGTGATGTGCTTGGAGAAGCACTGTCATCACTTCTCAATTTTGTTCTCATACCTGCTTGTGGTGTCCCTTGTTGTCCTTGTATTGGTGGAGGTGGTGCTGCTAATTAGGGATTTCTTTCAGTCGTTTCTTCCTCATATTCATCATGATACAAACAACTTTTTACATTCATTGTTTTCTCAATGCTTCCATCCCAAGCTTCTTCTTCAATAAATTGTAAATCTATGCTTATCATAAAATTCTTGGTGGACGGGTTATACAGTCTGTATGCTTTGGATTCTTCACTGTATCCAATAAATATGCACTTATCCCCCTTCCTTTCCAACTTCTTTCTCAGCTGATCTGGAATGTGTGCATAAGCCACACAACCAAATACTCTCATGTGGGAGACAAATTTTTATGCCACTCCATGCTTCTTCTGGAACTCTGTTCATTACACTCTTTTTTGGGCATCTATTCAAAACATATGCTGCACAATGTACAACTTCAGCCCAATAGTCATTTAGCAAATGTTTTTCCTTCAACATGCTTCTTACCATATCCATGATGGTTCTGTTTTTCCTTTTAGCAACTCCATTTTGCTGAGGTGTACACCTTGCTGTAAATTGCTTGTGTATCCCATTTTCTTTGCAAAAACATAGAAATTCTTTGGAGATATATTATCCTCCTCTATTAGTCCGTAAGACTTTAATATGCTGCCCACTTTGATTATCAACAAGAGCTTTAAAGTGGCAGAACTTCTCAAACACTTCACCCTTCAACTTCAAGAAATATACCCATGTTTTTCTTGTGTAATCATCAATAAAGGTCAGCATATAGTGGCTACCTTCTAATGATGGTGTTTTCATTGGTCCACATAAATTAGAGTGGACTATTTATAAGGGTTCCTTTTCCCTTATGCTCTTTCCTGATGGAAAGCTTTCACTGTGTTGTTTGCCCAAAATGCAGTCTTCACATAAGCTGTCTGGATTTTCAATCAATGGTAATCCCTTTACCATACCTTTTATGTGAAATAAATTTAGACCTCCGAAGTTGAGATGTCCAAATCTCAAGTGCCATAATCAGTTTTCATCCTCTGCTTCTCTTTGGTAAGTCTCTTGTGTTACTGTTGCCATTACAACTCCTTTCTTCAAATTTGTTCTCATATTGAGAGGAAACATTATGTTTCTTGTCATCTTCACTTGTGCAATCCTCTATTTTCTTAGTGGTATGTCCATGATGGTACATACATCATCGTTAAAGAATACATTGTAGCCTTTCTGAATGAGTTGTCCAATGCTCAAAAGGTTACACTTCATACCAGGTACATAGTATACGTCTGATACGGATCTCCTTTCTTCTTTCTTTGTCCAATGCTCAAAAGGTTACACTTCATACCAAGTACATAGTATACATCTGATATGGATCTCCTTTCTCCTTTCTTTGTCAAAAAATTCACTCTGCCTTTTCCCATGACAGATACTTTACTATATGTCCCCAATGTTACTTAAGACTTCGCATTTTCATCTAACACAGAAAACATAGAAATGTTTCTAGTCATATGGTTGCTACATCCTGAATATAGAAACCATATATCTTCATTCGTCTCTTCAGCCATATTACATGCTAAAAAAAAAATCTTGTCTGATTTCTTTAGTAAAATTAGCCTTTGGGTCTATTGCCCATGTCACTCTGTTTCTTCTTAAATTCATTGGCATAATGCCCATACTTACGGTAATGACATTGGACTTGGGATTTATCATACCTTCATCCATGTGCTTGATTTTGTCCACCTTGTTGGGCCATTGCCTTGGCTGATTCTAACTTTGGTTGTGCCCCTTCCATATTTTTATGCCCCCCTCCATTTGCCTCTAACTTTTCGTCTGTAGTTTTCTTTGCCTTGACCTCTTCCTCTTCCAAAGGAAATTTGGGTCTTGAAGGCATGTTCCAAAGATGAGTTTGTTGTTCTGCTCAATATTTTTTCATGTGTCATCAATGATGCATGAAGCTCATCAACAGTGAACATTGAGAGATTTTTTGTCTTTTCAATGGTTGTCACTATCACATCAAATCTTGAGGGTAAGCTCCTCAATACTTTCTCCACTATTCTTCTTTTTTCTATGGTCTCTCCATGAGATCTCATTTGGGTAACCAACCCAATCAACAATGTGAAGAATGAGTCTATTGTATCAAACTCTTTCATGCAAATGACTTCAAAATATCTTCTCATTAATTGAAGCTTTGTTGTCTTTACTTTCTTTATGCCTTGTTAGGTTCTCTAGAGGGTATCCCATGCATCCTTGGACTTCTTTGCTATTGCAATTCTTGGAAATATGCTTTCATGCACTGCTTGATAGAGATAGAAGAGGGATTTTGAGTCCTTTCTATTACTCTTCAGCAAATCTTTCTCTACCCATGTCAAGGGATTAAATGCTTGTTCATCTGCTAGTTCTTCTAAACCATCTTCAACTAGCTCCCATAAATCTTGAGAGGAAAACATGGCTCTCATTGTGATTTCCCAATAGTCATAGTTCTTCCCATTGAAATGTGGGACTTGATTATTTCCCATACTCGTGCTTGTACTGGCTCCTGCCATTGCTAGCCTTACAAAACTATGCTAAATTTTGACCATGTTTCTTAAACAAATCTTTCTCACTGCTGGAGAGATAAATTCTGTCTCAAAAATACTTCTCTTCTACAACTCTCTAGACTGTAATCTTAAAAAAAACAAAATACTCTGTTTTTTATAAATACCTGATTTGTTGAACCTTCACTCTGCTAGAGAAAACTTGAACAATCTTCTTCTTCCTTTTCCTATAGCTTCTTTAGCAACTGCTGAGAGCCTGGACTAGCTCCAATACCATGGTGGAATTTCTAATTATTCCTGAACAACAAAGGAAACATGAGTTCCTCTTCTAACACAGAGAAAATAACAAAACAATATGCACACAGAGATGGAGAAAAACATATATTTTATTAAAATAAAACTAGTTGTTACAAGATACAATCTTCCCCTAGAACTTTTGTTCTAGATTACAAAAAAAATTCTTCTCTGCTGCTACAAAACACAAATTTTCTCTATCTTCGGACATACACTGCTTCACACAGTTTTTCTCACACTTCTTATAGCATATTACACACTACTGTCATATATATATTCACTGTCTATTACACACACACACACACACATATATTGTAAACATTTCATGTTCACAATATATATGATAAAAGCATTAAACCTAAGTTTTAAAACATTTCGGAGCGTATTAAACAAATAAAACCTTAAAACCTTAAACCAAAGTTTTTAACCCTTATAAAATAAAATTATGATGCAGCGTATAAACTATAACACAAAAACATTAAGCCAAGGTTTAAAAACCTTATGTAATATTTCAAAAGTCATGTGACGGGTTATCACATCGATTAACCCGCTCTCTGACTATGCACCAAAGTTGTGTGATAAGCCACTATTGGCCAGAGGTGGATGAGCTGGCAGAGGTGGGCCATCCTTTATCGCATCGTTTCGGAGATGAGGTGACATCAGCTCAAAACTATGCAATATGGTTTTGATTGGTTGCGGGCAGTTGACGTGGAATGGTGGGACCAAATTTTATCACGTGGGTTGGAGGTGTGGTGATGTAAGCCTCACGGGCTTGCGATAACGTATGATTGGCTGAGGGATATGCGACCTGGACCTGGCGGGCTCCACAGAACTGATTTGGGGTTTTGAAATTTAAATCAAATGTGCAAGGTTTATTATGGTTGGTGGAAAGGCTTTATGGTGGGTAGGTGCAGGGATGAATGGCAAGGTTGCATGGTGTTTAAACCATGAATTTCACTACAGAAAAGGCTACGGCCTTTATAGTCAAAAATTGGATTTTTAGGGTTCTTAAACACAAAATTAAATGCTCTAGAGTGCAAAACTAAACAAAAAATCGATGTTTCTTCTGTCCTTCATCCTTAAAATAAAAAATGAAGTTTTGTCCTCCCTCTGTTCTATTTGTAGTTGGGGTTATCTCCAACAAGACTACTACCCCTTATCCATAATTTAACTGATCATGCTTGAATCTAAAAGGTGGGTACAGTTAGAGAGAAAGTGTACAATAAGCGGACTTTATAATAATCAGAGCTCTCATTCGGCAACCACTGCTATTGATGCTCGATCAGCTTAATCCATGTCTGGAACTGAGTTGGAGAGAAAACAAACCCCTACAAGTGGATAAAACGAGCCTTAAGAGAAAACGAACCCCCATGAGTGGAGAAAATGAGCTTCAATAATCCCAAGAAGAAATACCAGAGACATTATTGCAAGGAAAGTTCCTATTTTGTAGATAATAGGAATAAACAATATTTAGAATGTGTGTTTTTTCTTTAATTTTCCTTAAGAGACAATCAAAAAATATTTTAGAAACAAAGCAATTGCTCCTATTCTTCTCTGCAATTTGAACCTGCAAAGGCACATGGAGCCTTGAAATGGTTCAAGTTCAGTACTCTATGGTGATAAGAGTGGATATGTTGGAAATCTATCTGCCCATGACAATATCCAAATAGGGACCATAACCTATAGGAGCACATGAAGCCTTGAAATGGTCCAAGTTCAGTACTCTGTGGCGATAAGAGTGAATATGTTGGAAATCTATCTTCCCGCACCCATATATAAACATGGACCATAACCTGTAGGAGCACATGGAACCTTGAAATGGTCCAAGTTCAGTACCAAGTTGAGTACCAGAGCAGGTTTTTTAAACAACCCTAGTTTTTCTCCTTGTAGGATCTACTAGTGCACCTGTTCTCGCCTTTGTTGAATCTAATAGTAGTGGATATGCTACTACTGTAACAGTTCACCCAAAATTGTTTGATTTTTTGTTATCCACTTTGATCCAAGAACTCAATAATTCACCCAAAATTGTTCGATTTGTTATTATCCACTTTGGTCCAAGAACTCAAGAATGTTCGAAGAACGATCTCCATTATTGCTGCAGGCATATTCACTAAAGTGCATATTGAAGCCATTGTTTGGCCATTGTATGTTTGTACAATTTGTTTGTTTGTGAAATGGGACTGAACCCTACCTTCTTCGCCTACTCGTTTGTTAGCACCTCTTAAACAATGGCTATATTCCTTGCTTTGTTGCCGTTGTTGCTTGTTGGGAGAATCAATCCACATGGACTGGCACAAGAAACTCACCTTGAAACTACTATTACGAGTACTGAAAGAGGAGAGGATTATTTTTTACCTCAATTCTTGTGTGTCTAAGTGTCCATATAGAGAGAAACTTGGGAATCAATTCCTGTGACACCTGGTATGCATGCATGGTCAATGTCGGAACACTCTAATTTTAATTTAATTTTACTTTATTTATTATTATTACTTTTTAAACTATAACTTTTTCATACATTGTATCTATTCAAAATATCTAATTCGTACATGACTCTGACTTTATAGTCGATGAGTTGAGGATGCCTTGGGCACTCAATGAATTTACCTGGGTAGATCAACTGGCGATAAAATGCAGGTAAATGGCCTTTAGTAGAATGTCTTCCTTGTGTGCCCATCTTCAATCAATAAAAGAATATTTTATAATTCAATCAAGAAAATAAATTTGGATCATTGCAGTTTCATGTAGGATCGATGAAGGTCACTATGAGTGTAAAGCATGTGTTCCTTCTCTTACTCTTCCACATCATGTAAAACATATCCTGTTTCAGGCACATACCCTGCCTCCTCCATCTTCTGAGACAAGCACTCAAGCAGAGCATAGATATTTTGTGACTGTGGTTTTTATCAATCTCCTACCGTAAATACATGAAACTTGTTATTATTTTCAACCCAGTTGTATCCTAGACTTTTTATCGAACCCTTGTGTTCTCATCTTTTCTACATTGTCCCATCTCCCCCTTGGTCCATATATTTGATACTAGTACAAAATTTTGAGCATGACTCGGCTCTAGTTCAATAAGGCGTTTAGATTCACACTCTACAAGTTCAATATTCTGGTGGATTGTACAGGCACCAAGCAAGGCCCTCCACACACTGGCATCAAGTTATAATGGCATATTTTGGATGAATTCATGTGCCTTATCTAGATACCTAGCATGACCAAGAAGGTCAACCATGCATGCATAATGAACCATTAAGGGAGTGATGCGATGATCATGACTCATGCAATCAAAATATTGTCGACCTTCATTCACCAGGCCAACATGACTGAAAGCTGAAAAAATACCAACAAAGGCGATATGGTCTGGCTTGATGCCATGTTGAATTTGGGAAAAATGTGTAAGGGTATTCCTAGTATGCCCATGCATTTCATATCCCACAATCATGGCTTTTCATGATACAATATCTCTTCCAAGAATTTTGTCAAACAACTAGCATGCAAGCTCTAGTTTGTTGCACTTGGCATACCAGAGTCACAATATTCGGTTTTACAACTGCTACTTACATATGATGGAGGAGTTTCAATGTCTACATACCATGACTATATATCTTGACATTTTTTCAAATATTTTCCAAGAATTTTCAATACTCCTGCATTTAGCATACATGTCTATAAGGGCAGTCTCCGCAAACACATCTGAATGAAACCCACTTCTAATTATGCAAATATGGATCAAGCAACCTTGTTCCAGAGCTACTAAATTGGCACATGTTGCAAGTATATTCACCATGGTTAAGGTATTTGGTTTTATGCCTAGCAGTTGCATTTGATAAAACAATTTGCTAGTTATATGTAAACAAAAAAAATTAGTAGCTGTGTGAATTTTGATTAGAAAATATTTTCCAAATAACGCGGGTTTATGTTGAACTGAGTGGAAAGTATGGTTGGATAAATTTAATAATTTAGTTTGCAGTCTGCAGTATGAAAAAGTGGCGCTATCAATACTTATATCAAGTCTTCATGATTTTTTCATTGGTAAAATATGTACTAGCGAGTCTCATGACAATAGGCAGTTGTACATAAACGCGTGGGTTTAAATTTGTTATTACTACTATGTACATGGTTGGAAAACCTGAATATATCAAAATTGTATTTTACATGGACTGAACTAGTCTCTGGACTAGGAGGATTCCTTCACCTGTCATTTAAATAAAAACATAGGACTTTGGCTGTCACTTTGTTATGATGTGTAAACTAATATTTTCCCACTACTGTTGGTCGAAGTATTGTGGATATATGTTGTTACATGTGATGCACATGCAGTAAAATTTCCTTTGCTTTCTTAGTAATTACTCCAATTATTGTATTTCTTACTTGTCTTATAGCTCAATGTCTAATAATTCATCATATGAGCAAAGAAAATCTATGATTTTCATTTTTTCTTCATGAGGTAGAGCGGCTTCTTCTTTAGGTAGAGGGATGTTTAAAAAATTCCTCACTTTTACTTCACACTTGAAAGATGGCTTCACAAATCTATGACATGTAAACACACAATATTTATACTAGATAGAGTGCTACATTAACATTTTTTTCCCCTATCTAAGCAAAGATCGTTGGTGAAAATTTGTCAATTTTTATTTCTTCTTGTCATTCACCTTGCCTGCTTCATTTCCTTAACAAGAGAAAGGGACACAACCATTTTCTACGCTATAAACTTATCCATGAATCCACCCTTGGTGGGATTCGACCTAAAAATAGACTCTACATAGGTTTTGTTTCCCCTTAGGTTTCATGAGGTTTAACTCAAGTGTTCAAGATAATGTTGTGCCAAAAGAGCTGCAGTTACAAGACTCGCAGATGCAGATTTGAAGCAAATTTTTTATTGTCTTCTGGTCATTTGTAAAATTGTTTCATTGCTCAAGGTCTTTCATACATTGTATATCTTCAAAATATTTAAGTCATACATGACACTGACTTAAGATCCGATGAGTTGAGGATGCCTTGGGCACTAAATGAATTTATCTGGGTAGATCAAGTGGCGATAAAATGAAGGTAAATGGCCTTTAGTATAATGTCTTCCTTGTGTGCCCATCGTCAATAAATAAAATAATATTTTATAATTAAATCAAGAAAATAACTTTAGATCATTGCGGTTTCATGTGTGGGATCGATGAAGGTCACTGTGAGTGGAAATCATGTGTTCCTTCTCTTACTCTTCCACATCATGTAAAACAAATCCTGTGTCTGTAACATAACTTGCCTCCTCCATCTTCTGAGACAGGCACTCAAGCATAGTATAGATCTTTTGTGACTGTGGGTTTGATCGATCTCCTACCATAAATACATGAAACTTGTCCTTATTTTCAAGCCAGCTACATCCTGGAATTTTTATCAAACCCTTTTCTTTAAGCATTTTTATCATCTTTGCTACATTGTACCATCTTCCACTTTCTGCATATATATTTGATAGTAGTACAAAAGTTCGAGCATGATTATATACACACTCCGCAAGTTCAATATTCGGGTGGATTCTACAGGAACCAAGCAAGGCCCTCCACACACTAGCATTCAGTTCTAATGACATATTTTGAATGAAGTCATGTGCCTCATCTAGATACCTAGCATGACCAAGAAGGCCAAACATGCATGCATAATGCACCATTAAGGGAGTGATGTGAAGATCATGACTCATGCAATCAAAATATTGTCATCCTTGATTCACCAGGCCAGCATGATAGCAAGCTGAAAAAACACCAACAATGATGATATGGTCTGGCTTGATGCCAACTTGTTGCATTTGGGAAAAATGTGTAAGGGCATTCCTAGCATGCCTATGCATCGGGTATCTTGTAAACATGGCTTTGCATGATATAATATCTCTTTCAAGGATTTTTTCAAACAAATAGCATGCAATATCTAGTATGTCGCACTTGGCATACATGGTTATCAGTGCATCGTCACAGAAAGTTCTCATTCAAATCCATTTCTAAGGATGTATGTATGAATTTACTTGAGTACTTGTAGAGTTGCTAACTGGGCACATGCGGGGATAAAATTGACAAGATTCATAAGATTCAGTTTCACAACTGCTACTTACATATGATGGAATATTTTTAATGCCTACATACCATGACACTATACCTCTTGTTGACATTTTTTCAAATATTTGTGAGGAATTTTCAATACTCATGCATTTACATACATGTCTATAAGGGCAGTCTCCACAAATACATCTGAATGAAACCCACTTCTAATTATGTAACTATGGATCAAGTAGCCTTGTTCCAAAGCTGCTAAATTGGTACACGCTGCAAGGATATTCACCACGGTTAAGGTATTGGGTTTTATGCCTAGCACTTGCATTTGCTAAAGTTATATGTAAACAAAAAATAAATAAAAAATTGTGTGCATTTTGATTAGCAAATATGTGCCAAATAATGTGGGTTTATGTTGAACTGAGTGGGAAGTATGGTTGGATAACTTGAAAAATTTAATTTGTAGTATGAAAAAGTGGTGCTATCAATACTTATATCAATTGTTCATGATTTTTTCATTGGTAAAATGTGTACTAGTGAGTCTCGTGACAGTAGGCAGTTGTACCTAAAAGTGTAAGTTTAAATTTTTTATTACTACTGTGTACATGGTTGGAAAAAATGAAAGTATCACAATTGTATTTTGCATGGGCTGAACCAGTCTCTAGACTTGGAGGATTCCTTCACATGTCATTTAAATAAAAACATAGGACTTTGGTTGTCACTTTTTTATGATGTGTAAACTAAGATTTTCCCACTACTATTGGTCGAAGAACTGTGGATATATGCTGTTACAATTGATGCACATGCAGTAAAATTGATTTTTCTTTCCTGAATGTTACTCTAATTATTGCATTTCTTACTTGTATTATAGCTCAATGTCTGATTTTTTATCATATGAACAGAGGAACTCTTTGATTTTCATTTTTTCTTCATGAGGTAGAGTGGCTTCTTCTTTAGGTAGAGGGACATTTAAAAAATTCGTCACTTTTACTTCATACTTGAAAGATGGCGTCACAACTCTATGTCATGTAAACACACAATATTTATACTAGATAAAGTGCCACATGAACATTTTCCCCCTTGTCTAAGAAGAGAGAGTTGGTGAAAATTTGTCAACTCTTATTTCTGCTTGTCATTCACCTTGCCTGCTTCATTTCCTTAACAAGACAAAGGGACACAACCCTTTTATACCCTATAATCTTATCCATGAATCCACCCTTGGTGGCATTTGACCTAAAACTAGACTCTACATAGTTTTTGTTTCCCCTCAGTCTGCATGAGGGTTAACTCAAGTGTTCAAGATGATGTTGTGCCAAAAGAGTTGCAGTTACAAGACTCACAGATGCATATTTGAAGAAACTTTTTTATTGTATTCTGGTCATTTGTAAAATTGTTGCATTGCTCGGGGTTGTATGCTTTGCATGTGTGCTATCTTGAAGTTCTCCACTACAAGGAAAAGACCCTATAGCAGAGGTTATAAAGGAGGTTTTTAGTGTTATAAAATTGGCCAAAATTGTCAAAAAAACATTTACTACATCATCCGTTTATGGTTACGGAGGTTTTGGCGGAGCTTTTAATGGAAATTCAACACAATAAAAAACAAATGGGTGGCCGGAGGTTATTACGGATGTTTTTTTCATCGGTGTGCTACTAAGGTTTCAACACACCAGTGCATGTCATCTAGAAGGTGGCCCGGGGCAATCGAAGGTGCATGCACTGGGCCGTCAAGGTATAAAACCACACCGAGTGCACTATTGGTGATACAATGCACGGGGCCTCTCTAATTGGTCTTAGGAGTTTTGCGGTACCCATAGGTCGTCTCAACGCACCGGTACATAGACTTATGGAAATGCACCGGTACGCAATATCACAAAAATGCACCGAGATTTATAATTGGTATCCATATTTGTGCGGTGCCCATAGGTCGTACAAATGCACCGGTGCATAGTTCCACATAAACGCACTGGTGCACAATACCAAACAAACGCACCGATAATTTTAATTGGTTTTTGTATTTTTGCGGTGCCCATAGGTCGTAGAAATGCAGCCAGGAGTGTGGTTGACATGCAACGCACTAGTGTAATGAGAATGACATGCCATAATTATTCATTTTGTATTTTTTAAAACATCGATACGCAGAAATGGTACAATTATTGTGATTTTTAAAATTCATTATTCATCAAAAGTCAACACATCTTATAACAATATTCATATTAATTAAATTTTTATTAATGCATTTGAATGTGATTTTTGAATTAATTTGTTATATCATGTCATAATTACTATGATTCTTAAAAATTCATTATTCATAAAAAATTGACACATATATATCTTACAACAGTATTCATACGAATTAAATTCTTATTAGTGCATTTGAATGTGATGTTTGTATTAATTTGTTATATAATATCATCAAATTTCACATCTCTTCATTATAATATTTAATCATCCATAAATTTAATCAGTGGTGTTACATTTCACAGCAACAATGAAGAACGCAATAGAATAAATTAAAACATATTATATATATATATAAGAAAGTCTTTGTCATACAAAATGGGATAGTTATTGGTATCCCTTTGTCTTTCAATTGGGACACTATGTCCATTATATTAAACAAAATGTCTGATTCACAGGATAATATTTCAAAAAATACAATGCCTTGCTTTGATATCCAAACATAGTGATCATCATTCTTCGCTTGAACTGTTGTCACTGCTAGAGCTACTTCCATGGCTTGGATTATTTTCAGGAATGTTTTTTTCACGGCGTTGATTATTTTCTTCTTCTTCACCTTCCATATACAAACATAAAAATAAATTGTAATGAGTGTATATACATTGGTGAGAATAATGAAAATTTCAATAGTAAATAATATACATCAATGTAAATCGAAAAGAAATGATGTACCATTGCAAAAATTAACTCATAAACTATACACATTCTTTCAAAACCATGTAACATGTCATCTTTTAAGATTTCATCTGTTGGCGCATTTCCATACTTTGTTTCCTGCACGTTTTATACCCCATAACAAATCATATATTTAATATAAAAAGATTTTTTTTGTTTTGTTAATTATAGACGGAGCTAAGTAAAACAAGATCGATAGATCAACGACAAATTCCACGATTAATTTCTAATATGCCAACATATACTCACCACCCATATTTAACCCGATTTCGATCAATTCGTCAAGTGGTTCTTCTTTGTATATTGCTTTTGTTTGAAGACATTCAATGATGATTTTAAAAAAAACTAAAAAATACGAAAATAAAAATCTAGTTAAGTTGTTATAAGGAAGTACCAATTAGTCACAAACTTAGATATCAATCCTTTCATCCCTTGTCATCTGTTTTATGTGATGAATGGGTTCCATTTTCTTTTCTTTTAACGAGAAAATATGAAAATTAATATTTAATGTAAATTATTTATTTATTGTACACAATGATCGAAAAATTAAATGATTACATATTACATTTGAAGCACGTTTTTGTTGAGATGGCTCCTCCTACGATGCAAATTTGTCCCATTTCTTTGACCATCTCATTATACACCTTTTTGGACATTCCTACTCGCATATTTCTGATATCATCTCGTTCATCTTTTGAGATTTTCATAATCTTCCTGAAAAGTTACATGACAATAAACCATTTAATTTTTATATTGATATATGAAAAGTAAATATAACAAAAGTGATATTTATAAATAATTCTAGATAAACATTTAAAAGAATATTACTTTTTCATTCCTTCTTTTTTGGTGTTGTACATTTTTGCTATTAAAAGTCTAACATGTCTCATTGACCAATTCTCTGGAAACTCTTCTTGTGGTTTAAATAAAATTTGGTTCTTGGAATCATTGGATTGGGTTTTGTATTGTAAGTGGAAAGAATTTCTATACATTCGTTCCACTAGATCCCTAAAACTTTTGTAAAAAAATTTCCCCCTTTCGTTAACCTCCAACACCACTCCAGATGAGTTAAGGAGAAATTCATTTTCATTTGCATGTTTTATCTTTTTTCTTTTCATAGAACAACATTCCTTTTCTGAGTTGTTAGTCCCTGTAGAACATTAAATAGATTTCAATTAATAGATTATTTGACACATGTTATCTAATAATTTAAGTATATTATTAATGAAAATTAAAAAAATAAACTGATATTGGATCGATAGTAATTTTTCATTCACCTGATTCATCCATTTGCAATTTTTCCATCATGCTTTTACGCTCTTCTGGTCCTAGATTAGAAATAATCTTATCGAGCTTCGTCATTTTATGGCTCTGCATGATACACAGTAAACAATACATATTATTTAAACTTACATATAGTTATATTTTTTGTAAAGAATTTACAAAGAACTTGCTTTTTTTTCTTTTCTTGATGTGTTATCAGTATTTTGTTACTTGATATTTTGTCATTCATTTCTTTATCAATATGAAACCTGTACCATATCATTCATCAATATATTTATAAATTAATTGTCAATTTTTCAAGTAAAAAAAAAAATCTCAAGAAACCGGTGGGCCATTCATGCTATACGCACCGAAGTCGGTACGTGGGGGTATTATAAACGCACTGCACAAACAATATAATAGACCATACAGTGCTCTATGTCAACAAGGAGCACCAGTGCGTTACATGTTAACCACCGCACCGATTAACATAGAGAAAATAATAAAAAATGTCCAGTGTTAGTTTTTATAGCATAAACGCCCTGCGCAAACAAGGGACCACCATACGGTGCTCTCTATCTACTAGGAGACCTAGTGCGGTGCGTTATATGCTACATGGTGCACTGATTAACACAATAAAACATTTTTTTGTGAAACAACACATTCACGGTGTTCCATAATGAAATAGTGCACCTGTGCCATATTTTAGATATGGCGCACTGATTAAAAAAAATGTTTTTTAATTTTTTATCACACTGTACTTTTGCGGTGCGCTAGGATAATATAACACACCGGTGCGCTAGGTTACGCCGGGCGCACTGATGAAAAAAAAATGTTTTCTTAAAAATTCACGCAAGGGCTGACATGGATTGGGAGATGACTATGCAAGTCGTCCTATGGGTTGGATGTCTTAGGCCTATATATAGCAATACAAACCCTATAAATCTAAAATGAAAAGCCCTAATTCTGAAATCACAGAAAGAGGGAGAAGAAAGGGAATAAACAAAAGGAATGTAGGGTTTATTTCTAAAAATGGTTTCTTTTCTTTTTTTTTGAAAATGAAAAAGAAATTGAATTTTTTTCTTACTGCATTAAAAAAACTGTAGAAAAAGTTAAAAAAAAAAATAATCACAAGATCGTTTGAAATTCTATGTTACAGGGTTTGAATCATCAAAGGTTTGGAATTCTGATTTCCTGAATACTTCCGTTCGAACGTATTTCGCTGCTCCACAGTGCTCTCGTGCTCTGTTTTCTCCAGGTATGTCCCTGCAAATCTATGGCTGAAATTTTTTGCAAAAATAGTGAAATAATGAAAAGTGTTTAGTATTTAAAGAATTGTTTTATGAAATTAGATTTTCGAATATATTTTTCCGCCCATTTTTCAATTTACCGTTTTTTTTTCACTTAAAGAAAATAGAGTTGTGTTTTTTTTATTTGTGGTTATTCGTCACCGGTGCATTACTTAATAGCATTGTACCGATGCGTTTGTTTATAAAATGTCACCAGTGCGCAATAATGAAAACACACCGACGCGGTGATCTATACATTAGCACCGATAAAAAGAAGTCCATTTTTAAGGCACCAAAATTAGTTTTAGGTGTGTGCACTAAATTTACTTTTTATTTTTCTCAAATGCAGGGATAAAATATCATAATTATATCGAATGGAAAATTCTTCAAAATCGAGCTCGTTCCATAATATTTCTCAAAGTCCATCGCAGATTTCTCCCTATCTATCTCGAGACGTAATATTTACTTCAAATTTTATTTATATTTTCATTATCTAATTGAATTTATGTTTTTTATCCATGTCAATCATGCACAACTTAATTAAATTTATAATGTATACAAATTTCCAGGTTCATGCAGATTCAGCATCGAGTTCAGATGCACAAAATATAAAAACAACTCCAAAACATCGGAAGCTCTTATCAGGAGCAACATACCTCAAGGCGCATTTGGTAGATGAAAATGGACAACCGCTTCACCCTGCCAATTGTAACAATATTGCATCTTCTAGCCACAATCGTGGGACAATGATGGTAATAATTATAATTTTTCGGTATATTGATTAATGTAATTATTTCAACGTTAAACCAATTAATCATGAAATATTGTGAATGTGGTTACTAATTGATATCATATATTTTGTACTAATCATGTTCAAATATATTTTTTAAATTATTAGGATTCTAGTGATGATGAGTGACCTACCTACCATCTTCTGTTGCACCCCACGACAATTTCAAATCGAGAGAAGACTGAATTAGGAGAAAAAATCAGAGAGGAATGATACCAAGAATGGTTGAATCAACCACCGATTCAATTCCCTCTACATCCAAATTCACCAATTAGGAACGAATACAGCAATAATAGTTCTTCACAAGCTGGCAATGGAGGAAATCAAATAGAGGTTGGTATGGATGATTACTTAAGGGATACGACTGCCATGGAGACAATGGTGTTAGATGCATTCGAAAACAATGATCAGCTATGGGATGATGCTCATATCACTGACACCTTTTTCAAAAGCCTTAAATTTGCTTCCACCACCCCTCTCTTTAGACCTAGTCGTCAGTCAAAGTCTACCCAGTTGGGGACAACGATGTTAGTGTACAACTTGAAAGCAAATTTTGGCTAGTCGAATGCATGTTTCTAGGAAAATTTGAGGTAAGTTACCATAAAGTACTCCCTTATATAAATTTGAAATATAATCAGTAAACTGTAATGAACATTACAAATGGTAAATTTTATGAACATTAATAATTATATCGACATTAATGTACATTTATTAATATATTTTTCCATGATCACCAACTACAGGTTATTCAAAGATAAGGTTCTTCCGAGTGATAATGTCTTGCCTGGTAGCTGCGAAGACGCAAAGAGATTATTGAAAATGTTGGGTGTTGAGTACATATCATATAATGCATGTCCAAATTATTGTATTCTATATAGAGGATAAAATGCAGACAAAGAGATATGTTCGAAATGTGGGCATGACAAGTATGATAAATAAAAAAAGAAGGGTAAATCACGTTCTGGTCCTCCTTTTAAGATATTGAGGCACATGCCTATAATCCCAAGGATTCAAAGGCTCTTTCATTGCAAAGAATTAGCTATGTTGTAGGGATGGCATGCCTCACACAGAAGTGAGTTGGGAGTTATGTGAATCCCAACTGATTCAATAGCCATGAAGCATATAGAGGATACATGGCCCGAAAAATTCAAGGATGAAGTACGAAGTCTACGACTCAGCATAGCCATGGATGGTGTCAACCCATATTCCCTCTAGAACACCAACTATTATGTTTGGCCTGTAGTAGTGATCAATAACAATATCCCCCCATGGTTGTCTATGAAGAATAAACATATTATGTTGGCTCTCATAGTCCCTGGTAGAAGACAAGTGAAGAATATGGATGTCTACTTACAACCACTGGTAGATGAATTGAAGGAATTATGGGATGGGATAAATGTATACGATGTATCAAGACCCATTGCAGCAGAGAGGAGTTTTACGTTGTATGGCATATGTGCTTACACGACACATGATTATCCAGGCTTAGGAGTTTTCTCTGGTAAATTGCATGTTTAATATTGATTTTTTTATATACATAAAAATATTATTTCATATATTAGTTATTTAATTCATTGTAATTGTTTTGATCTTCATGATATTCTTTAACGTGCCATGCATATTAACTGCATACAACAATCTCGCAGGTCTTGTAACAAAAGGGTATTTTGGATGTAAATGTTGTGGAACTTCTCTGAAAGCTAGATGGTCCAAGGACCTACGAAAGCCAATGTATGATTGCTCCAGGGTATTCTTCCCAGAAGAACACCCTTACAGAAGAGAAGCATCTAATTTCAATGGTAAACGAGAGGGAACCCAAAGGCCTCCAATAACAACACTAGTTGAATGGTTTAGAGCATATGAGAGAGAAAAGGAGAAGCATTTCATAGAAATGTTTGATTCAAATGGGGAGCCTATGTTCGATGATCTAGAATTCTTCAAAACCTATGTTAAGAAATTTCCCATTAGGATGAAAAGGAAATCTATCTCTTATAACCTCCCATATTGGGAGCATCTTAAGATTACCCACTTATTATATCCCATGCATATATTTAAAAATGTTTCATATTATTTATGGAGGCACATATCATCGAAAAAAAGTGACACATTGGCTGTTAGGAAAGATCTTATTACTTCAAAAACTAAAAAGAAACATTGGCCAAGACAATTAGAAATCATGGGATCAGAGGCAGGTGTTGGTCCCTCTAATTCATGGTTTTTAAAAGAAGGTGATGTCCCATGGATTTTTAAAAAAGATGATATTTCTTTAGCAAAGGAAGTTATAATGGGTGTGAGGGTGCCAACTTCATACGGGTCTTCACTACGACGCTGCTTCACCGTGGATGACCATTTGTCGGGGTTGAAATCCCATGACCATTTGACTCTTCTAAGAGTACATATAATGTCAAAAGAATGATTTTATTATTTGTTATATTAATAAATTTTATCCCATGCTGGGATCATAAAACATAACTAATTTTGTATATTATTGCACGTGTTTATAACTTTGCAGTTTCATTATCCTTTTTTCGTGCATGGGTGTGTGAAACATGAATTCCCTCAAGACCTAGGATGTGCCATATCTAAATTATCTTCATTTTTACATTGGATCACGTCAAAGGAGATTCATGTGGCTAGCATTCCACGGTGGCGTCAAGAGATAGTTGAGATTGTTTGTATGTTTGAGAAGGAATTGTCGACGAGTTTCATGGACTTACAGGTTCATCTTGTAATCCACCTAAGAGATGAGGCTGAATTAGTTGGGGTGGTTTCTTGTCATTGGATGTTCTTCTTAGAGAGGTACATGAAGAAATTGAAAGGTTTTGTTCAACAAAGGGAAAAACCCGAGGGGTCTATGGCAGAGGGGTACATATCGTATGAGTCTTTTAATTATGCCAGTGAGTACATCAAGCAGATTGACAATAGACCAGGTGCATAGATTTGGGAAGATGAAAGGAATGAAGAAAAAAGAGAAGGGGAGTTGCTCCAAATGAGTGGAAAAAAGTGCTTCATAAAGATTAAGCGACTTATAATTTTTCAAATTTACACAAAGTTAATATTCATGTTGAACTTCGATATAATGTATATTTTGATCTCTAAGTACTATATAATGTCGGTTTGATTTCCTCGGAAAATGCAAAAATTTAAGCAATCAATAAATTCTTTCTTTACAATTCTGAAGTGACACAACTGTGGGTCTCATTGTACGAGCAAAAAAGGATGAAATGGGATAGTGACAGGAAAAAATTTAGACTGTTGAATGGTAGAAGTGTGCCTTATCCCAATCATTTAAAAGAAAATATGACAAAAATATGCCCCAACAGTTGGGTTGCTAAACAAGTCAGATAGAAATACGGTGCGACCGGTCATTACCCGCGTGCTGAAGAGGATGCACTAAATGTAGGGATTGGGTGCAGCAACTCGGAATAATATTTTTAATTTATATGTAAATTTGAAACTTTAGAACATCTATATTTCATATTTTAACTATTGGGTTATTATAAGACAAATAACACTATGATTTTTTTAACTTTTTATAATAGGTGCATTTGTTCTTGTCTATGTGGGCATATGGACACCATTTTCACACAGAAAATGTTGATGCTAGAAACATCACATAGGACTGTGGAGTGGAAGTCGAGTTCGATCAATCTAGTCAATCTAGCCACCGTGATCAAAACCTAGTATAAGGGAAGTTAGGTTACATCGGAAAGATACAAGAGATCATTGAAGTGGATTTCTCTTCTTTCCAATGTGTTATTTTTAGGTGCAAGTGGTGGGACACCTTTGATCAGAATAATGTAAAGGAAGATCGTGATAGTAGGATGATATGTATCAACTCTAGAAAGATGTGGGATGAAGCTAAGGAGCCCTATGTTTTCTACAAACACTGCAAATAGGTGTTTTTTTA
Organism: Pinus albicaulis; assembly: GCA_034641835.2. Taxonomy (NCBI): domain Eukaryota; kingdom Viridiplantae; phylum Streptophyta; class Pinopsida; order Pinales; family Pinaceae; genus Pinus; species Pinus albicaulis. Next base: position 775,917,174 of record CM076576.1, on the reverse strand, counting down.
CCCAGATGTGTTGGATAGGGATTGGTGGTTCATATTGACACATGAACCAAGATCAAAATTTATTTTTCAGAAAAATAGTGTTATCATGCCATGCGAGCTGGAAGATAATGAGGGTGATCATGAGAACCGAGAGTGATATGGTACATGTGTTATTTCATCAATATTTATACTTTTAAGATGAGTTTTTAGAAACATTATAATATGTATTTTGAAATGATTGGTAATTTGCATTGTGTTAATGTTAAAATCAATATTTCACTTGATAATTTGCAATTATGTTGATCTCAAAAACAATGGCGTACTATATAAAGTTATTTTTTTTGTATGTAAGATAATAATAAAATAATGATAATTCTAAAGTACATGAATTTATTTGCATTATTTTCTAAACTTGATTATGTTACAATAATTCATATTATTCTAGATTTATTATTTTACAATTATTTAAAATTTTACAAATTTACAAATTTAAAAAATTTAATAAAATCATTTCACATTAATAAAATTAAAAATTTCACATTAATACAATTAAAATTTTACAAATATTTTACGTACAATTACAATTAAAATTAGAATTAGAATTAGAATTAGAATTACAATTACAATTTTACAATTTCACAATTTCACATACAATTACAATTAAAATTACAATTACAATTTTAGAATTTTACATACAATTAGAATTACAAATATTACAATTTTACAATATCATGATCATTTAATATTAAATTATTTAATAAACATCACGTTCATGATAACCATCATACAAACATCATATTTGACTGAAAAACACATTCAAAATCCCTAACATCATCGTGATCATGATCATCTAACAAAACACAATTAACATTATATATTAACATCATCACGACACAAACATCAAATATACATCCCAGGTGAAAGAACTGATATCACATACACATCTATCTACAAGCTGCACATTAAATGAACATATCTAACATGACCTAACAATATACACATCATGATGACCACCAACGTGTAAATTAAGTACAACTGCAACATGAACATAAAATACATGGACCATATATATATATATATATATATATATATATATAATGTCAAAAATATACAACTGTAATATTAATGTCATGGATCAACTGGTGGTACATCGTCAATAGCAGTACTAGTAGAGGCCTGCTCAGTCAATGGTGTAGCCTCGACAATCGATGGTCCTACCTGCTCATGATCATGAGTACTGCTGGATGCTGCAGGCTGCTGACTAGACGTGGTTGATGGTCCAACCCGCTCTCCATGATGACTGCTACTCGATGCTAGTGGAGGCTGCTCATCTAGCGTGGCGCGAGGTGAACGATAATCAGATTATGAGTCGCTTCTCGTAGACTGTCGATCACGTGCTGCATCTCGACCACGCTTATAATGTGCAATGGTCCTCCTCAGCCGTGTAACTAAGGTCGTAGCTCCTACAACATTTCGCATCAAGCTATACATGTCACGCGGCATGCCTCTCCACATATGTAACAACCTACCATCGACCTGTATGTCTCTCATATTAGCGAGCCTGATGCCCGCCTCAAAAATCAATGCATTGATTTGGTCGCCCACTCCATCCTATATCTGCTATCAAGCCAACCGCGCCTAGCAAAACGCGGTACCGACACACCAGTAGGAGCAGGTCTATCTGCATCTGCCTCCTAATGATCCTTGGAATCTGACATGCCCTGATCGTCATCAGGATCCACACCTATATCATGTGGTGGTGCCAGCATGTCCTCAGCATCAAAAGACCCAATGTATGCAAAATATATACAAGTACACAACAATAATTAGAAATTTTCATTACACAATTTAATAAAAACAAGTTAAAGAACATGTTAGAATAAATTTAAATAAAACATTAATATTACCTCTATCATCAAGCGGGTCATCACCTGTGAAGAGGATGTTGGCACACCCTCGCCAATCCAAACCAGCATAAGGACAAGGGACCATAATGAATGTATGCTCGTCAACACTGGCTAGAAAATCCAGTGCATCATGCGATATCCTCACTGGAAACATAGTATCACCCTTTCTGGGCATCATCTGCCCCCACATGTGCATTTGTGCCTTGAACATCGGCCTACGAGGCTGCCGAAAAAAAGTAGGCCTCGTCTCTGGAAACCTCTCAAAAAATAAACAAAAAATCTATGAAGAAAAATGGAATTTAACCCTCCCTTGCGCATGAGCATGACATCTATCTAAGGCTATATAGAACTGCCGCAAAAAAATGGCAGACCACTTGACAAGTCGTGGCTCCTGTACTAAAGAATCAAAAAAATATAGAAGCAAGAAACTAATGTGTTTCCTGTCACTGTTTTTGTGTGAAATGATCAAAATGAGAAGTGAGAGGCACCTCACCTCCTGACTACCAAATGCACCAATACATAACTGACCTCCAGAGACCTGAAAATCTAAAGGAGACAGTATATCTACGCTAATGTATCTTTGGGAGTACACTAACTGACTCAATGCTGCATAGCCAACTGGAACCTCTGGGAATGAGGGAAAATAGACCCCTCTCCTCAATAGCCCTGTAATGAAATATATTTCCTCCTCAGTGGGCGTGTACCACTAGTTACGACCAACCCAAAAAGCCTATCGGTGGGCATTCCACCTGCAGATAAGATGTCTAAAAAACAAACCATGGCCCTTTAGAGAAGTACCCTCCTCATAGAACTTGAGGAGGCCTACTTGCATTAGGAGCCCTTGGGTAGCTATTGTAATAGGGCGAGGGTACGCATCTCTATCCCTCTCTCATGCCTCCCACAGGCGAACCATGTTATACTGGTCCGATTGTTGTTGTTGTTGTTCCTGCTCTTCTCTCCTTTCATGTCTTTGAATGATTGACATATTAAATACAATTTTTTTATTAAATGAGACATGTATTTAGAAATATACATATATAAATGTTTTTGAAAAAATTAAAAAAATAGTCAGTGTGCCAAAAAACAGGCATGCACCGGTCCCGCTGCATATTTTTATGGGGCGCACCGGCGGTGGTGCACCAGATACTATTCAATGCACCGGCGACGGTGCTCCTAAAATTTTCAGCGCATTGTTGAATATCTACAGTGTCAAGAGTGCGGTACACTGACTAAACTCTATGCCCTGTGGAGTCTAGTTTGGTCAGCGCACTGACCTCCTTCCATCATTACATAGTCAACGATGCGATATGGTACCAGGCCGCACCGTTGACCTTGTCGAAATGTGAAATGCAGTGTGCTGACAAAAATAACCGCCACGAGGCGGATATTTAAGTCAATGCACCGTGTTGCCACTATTCCAATTGGTCAACGGTGTGGCCGGGTAACTGACTGCATTGCACTTTTTTAAAATTTTTAAAATAACATGGTGCGCCTTCAGTACTGCAGAACCTGCGACATCTTAGCACTAGTTTACCAAGCTGCACTGTTGACCTTGTCGAAATCCAGAATGCGGTGCGCTGAAAAAAATACCCGCCCCAGGGCAGATATTTAAGTCAACGCACTGCATTGTTGTTATTCCACATGGTCAACGGTGTGGCCGGGTAAACGACCGCACCGTAGTTTTTAAAAAAATTTAAAATAACATGGGGTGCCTTCCGGTACCACTCTAGAACTGGTGTGAATACCGTTAGCACCAGTTGTGGTGCAAACTGTAAATTTACAGGCAGCACTGCGAACTAGTGCGAGCCGAACAGCTTGAGCGCACCACGTGACAAGTTTTTTTTTCTTTTCTTTTAAATGATTGATTTTAAGGTATTTGAAATTATAATCCACTAAAAGGATTAATTATGGAAAAACAAGAAAAATACCTGTACATTTGGCTGTTGAGGAGGGATATTGGTTGTAGAATTCGCAAAAGAAAATTTGCCCACTGTTTTGCAAAATTCAAGCTGGAGATTGGTGGGCAATGCACAACAGTAATGCGTGCAATGGGTGCAATGGGAGCATCAATGTCAAGGCAGCTCAGAAAAGGATAAATTGCACCAGTGCTTGAGAGCTCTGAAGCACTGAGAAAAGTGAAAAATGTGGTTTTTTTACCGTAATTTTTTTTTATTTAACCCTGTTCTGGTGTGCGGGGTTTTATTGGTGCACTGGTGCGGTTGCTTAAGACCGCACTGGGCGGTTTCTATTTTGGTGTGGTGTTTTATGAGGCACTGGTGCAGAAGAGTTATAAAGCACCTGTGCACTATAGTAATAAGACGCACCGGGCGGGTGTGTACGGAGCGCATGGTGTCCGATGTGCCAATGTTTTGTGCGCACCGATGCTTTCTCTTTTTGAACGCACTGGTGCGGTTTATGATGATAAGCACACCAGACGAAAAACATCTGAAAAAACATTTTCCCGCCAACCTTCTCTAGTAACCTCTGCTAGAAACGGATGTCTAGGGTATTTTTATAAGGGGTTCCTCTAAAACATCTGCTAGATGGTCTTTTCCTAGTAGTGCTCTGCCCCTATATACATTTTTTGTTGCAAACCACACCTAGAGCATGATATGCACATATTATAATGCAAAGCTAATAGTGAACATGTCAAAAAGAAAAACTCATATCCTTCTTATCCAGTGTGAATGGTCAAAATAATTTACAGCTGCATGATCTCCATATATCAGTCCATATGAGTATGCAGGTCTAACAAAGGATTTTCCATCAGATTTTGACATCCATGCCATATACGTATTTAGTTCACAGGGGCTAAGGTTGGGAATATGGTACTGGAACTGTTGCTCGATCTATAACCCGGTCGTTATAATCATGATCTGGATCTTGTTCTCAATGTCGTCCTAGAAATGAAACTGTTGGATCTCGAAAGAACGTTGCAACGAATGGGGAAAATAGGCTTTGTAGGAGGAAATTTTGACCAAGTAAAATTATTGCATTTCTCTAGGTTGTATGTTTTTTTATGTTCTATATTTAATTGCTCTGACCATTTATTTTATGCTTTTGCATGCCACCCCCAAAGCTTGTTGTACATAGATTATAATGAAGAGCTATTAATGAGCAAGTCAAAAGGAAAAATGCATATCCTTCTTGTCCAATGTGAATGATTAGAATATTTTTCAGATATGTGATCTCCATGTACAAGGGAGAGAAGAGCACACTTCACCACCAAATAGAAGATGAAGCATATGAATATTTCTCTAGGTGTTTTCATACGTTACACCTTTCCTTTTCTTGAAGGTGGATTTATAGGTATATTTTCCTTTGAATCACACCTAGTGGTATTTAATTTGAGATCCATCTCACTGAATTATTTGGCATGTTCCAGCAAATCCAATAAGTCATTGATGCTAGGTACAAATCTTGTCTTATTGAGGGTTATCAATCAGACTCCTTCGGGTCGGATTGGGAATTATGTCCCTGTCCTTTGCCTAAATCAATCTGAGAGGATCTATATTATGAACTTTCCATATTTACTCTTACCACCGAGAGAGAACTACATGAACTATTACCACCGATAACTACCAAGATATTGAATTATTAATGCACTATCAAAATCATATTCAAATGCCATGAGTGTTATGCATTATAAACATCTTGACATAGTTTAGCTTGTCCGGCTCTTATGTATATTTTGTTTCATGTTTCCCTTGTTATATATGTGCCCTCGCATTGGGGTGACATTCCCTTTTTATATCCATACCCTTGCATTTGCAGCGAGTTTGTTCTTTCTTCTCGAGTGAGATGTTATTGGTGATTCAACTACACTATTTCTTGAAGTATAAGGCATTTATCTCAAGTTGGGTAAAGCTAATATGAGACATTTTTCTTTAAATTACTAAGATCACTCTTTTTCTAGTCAATAAGTGAGGCATTTATGTTAGTTGGGTCCTCTCTATCAATGTTTGAAGTCTAAAATGTATTAGACATTTCAAAAAGTTTTATGAAAAATGTAGGGAAATCAAACAATCCTAATTACTAGACATTGTGTTCCTTCCTACATATATTTAGCATTAAAAATCCTAATTACTAGACACTGTGTTCATTCCTATGGTTATTTACCTATGAATGCTAGGTAAGGAAATTCATTGAATATATAGAAAATCATAGGTTGGTTGAATTGGATAAAGTTGTAGAATGGAAAACATAGAAGAAACCACAGGATACTGCAATCACAATTAAATGGGAATTTGAACAACTCCTCAAAAGCATGAGTGGTAAGGTTTTTTCTTGGTTGGAAATATATTTATTTTAAACTATGGTTTTTGGGTAGGAAATAAATCTCCCCATCTATTTGCCTTCTTGTTGCTCTTGCTACTTTGTTGAGAGAAACTCAAAAATGTGTGACACAGGGAGTTCATCCTTCATCGGTGTGAAACATAAGAGCCTATATTTTATTATTTAAACATATGCTAATTTCAGGGAAGTTACACAAACACTTACCTATGCATTTGTCTCAACTGGTATATTGATTATTTCAATTGTAGCTTAGTCTGATAAGAAAATTTTAGATATTATATTTTAGAGCCCCTTCATTTCTATTCCATGATGAATGCATGTAACTGACAGAAAATTATTTTTAACCCATTATTGCATGTCTCTTATGCCTTATAGTCAGTAAGTTATTTTTTATTTTTATTCTCTTGATTGTTCTTCTGCTTGTATGTTTATTCTCTTGACTACTCTACTTCTTGTATTTTTATTCCCTTGACTACTCTACTTCTATGTGGACAATGTTTTCCAATAAAATCTGATGTTGGGATGAACAATGAAAATATCTTAAATGATGAATTTTATATTCATCTCTGACAGAAGCACACTACTCGCTAGGTTTTCTTCTATTTGACAACAAGTAAATGTTTCCTTTATTATATTCAGTTCTCAGGGACAAAATATATTGTGGTTGATGATATTATTTTATGCTTTGTATGAACATTATGGCTTCCTTCATGAGTTCATGTGTGCTATCAAACAAATATGCCTAGGAGCCGGAAAATTATTGCTAGTTATTGAAACTGTTAGCTCCTTGTAATTAGCAACATTGGCAAAGTTCAACTGCAGGGAGAACATTATTTCAACCACTTTGGGATTCTAGAATCTAGCCCTCCTGAATCCAGAGAGGGATCTCTCCAATAAGTGCAAAGATTGGATTTATCTTTAAGGCTTTTATGAGTGATATTAGGCTAGTTATAAGTCTGAGGTTTTTTGTTTGTTTTGGATGGTTGACCATGATTATTATTTGAGTGGAAAGTCCTAAATGGAAAAAATTTCAAAGGTGTGAAGTTGCAAGCAATTAGAACAAGATTTGGCTAAAAAGATAGATATAACGCTAGTTTTTAGTCCATTGGGATATGGAGTCATAATAGGGCTTTAATTGAGCAACAACATCAAGATTGATCCAAGGGGAAAGTCATCTATATCAAAAGATCATTGAGATTAAAATGATGGAATGGAAACAATAAAGTATTGGAGGGGTGGAAACTGATAATAATTTCATCAAGGATTTATAGTCAGTCCAAACAAGAAAAGCCTCTTAAGTAATTGTTTAAAACCAACCAAGGACAGAGCTAACCATAGACTTCTTGGGCAAGTTTGTATTAAAGCAACTTAATTAACAAACAATCCAGTAATCCGCCTAATTACCTTCAGAAGTATGAAAACATATAAGAGAAACAAAGGGAAACTTAAGATCAAATAAGGTACTTTTAAACCTAGTCTGCTTTCAGCAAACACTTAGGGAAACTTTCAGAATCTACCTTTGGAGAATAGAAGCTAGAAAACAGGGCACACCATCACTTTTCTAGTCTAACTTTAATAAGCAAATAATGAAAATCACTTTCAAGAATAATGTTTAAAGAAAACAGTAGGACGAGGGAACGCCAACATTCCTAACTTCTTAGACTGTATTGAATCATTCTTAAATAAACAAATTTGGAGGAAAACATTGAGATAAAGCTTATTAGTCAGATAAGGGTACTGGTAAAAAATAAATCCTAACTTTATGCTTGTTGTTATTTATCAGAGAATAATGGACAATATGGCATACACAAAGGAAAAAAAAATTACAAAGAAAGAAGCACTTCACCAGTGATATAGACCAGTATCCCAAGAAACAACTTGTTATTGATGTCAAACCAGTTGCAGTCTTCAAGTCCAATGTTTCAGTTCAGCAATCATCTTCACTTCTCAACCTAACTATTCTATCACAAACAGAGCTTCAAGAGCCTTTGAACACTATTTACAAGTAAAAGTTTCGAGCACAAGTATATTTCAAAGTTCTGCAACCAACATTGTTTCATATTCTACAGAAGTATTTATAGAAGATATGAGGAGGTGGGAGGCATAAAAGATCTCCTAGGATCAATTAATACAGATTTTAATACTTCTCGGCCTTTGAGGGGCTTAATGGAGAAGTGTACAGACATGTCCTCTATATTAAATGTTTTACATTAAGAACTAAGCTCGGTGGGAGCTTTTGTTGACTTTAAGGCTCTGTTTTATGCTGTAATAACTCTGCTGATATTTTTGCATTAAGTTTACTTTGGCAAAATTTACTATTCCGCTGAGTTGAGGTAAATATCTTCCTTCTTGATCATAACTCGGCCTCTGTTGGATGCTTTGAGGCTACAGGTGGCAGTGAGTAGCTGAAAGGAATCAATTAGCCTCTGATGTCGCAGTAGAGGCTCTTTCTGACTGATAAACCTTTTATTTGTCTTTAATTGTGTCTTAATTCGGAGGATTAGGCTTTTGATTTTAGATCTTAGCCGTAATCCTCCACAACTATGAAAGAAGTCTTCAATCCTTCATTTCTGTTGATTTAATCTTCAACACTGATACTCTTTAGCTTTTATTTAATGGTCTGTGTCTTGTTGATGTGCAGGTGCCGCAAAGGGTCCATATGGCATCAATGCCCATGAAGCATTGACGAAACGTGGAGGTGAACCCTGCAAATGGATATTTCTTAAATAAACAAAGCCTAGAGGATCGTCATCCTCGTCTTTATCATTTCTTTCAAAATATTTGAAATTCATTTGAACCTGCAAAAAACACACAACTGCTACGAAATCTTGCGTTATTTGGTAAAACTGCTTCAGAGGTTGTGGGGAGGAGCGTGGCCGTTGGATGGCAGCACCCAACGGTAGAGATCATGCGTAGAAGTCAAAAGGAGAGCGGTGGGAGATTTTAAGTCAGAACCGTTCATCTATGATTTACCAAGAACATCGATGGTCGAGATTATCAGTGAATTAATAATGCGAAGGGGTCACATTATTGTGAAAAATAGAAGAAAATGCGAAGAAATAAGGTTAAAAACCCTTTGGCGGAGGAAAATGCAAAGGAAAGAAGATTGGGGTTGATGGATAATCGTGGGTCGTCGGATGAAAAGAGGCCATGAGATCAACGGTCGAGGAGGAACGTGATATGATATAGTGCAAAAGGGAATGGGTGGTTTCGGGAAGGAAAACCACGGGTTTCGCGTGGTAGAAGGGCAAGAAAGCGGTATTAGATTTTTGGACGCGATATGCGTCAGAGGTTGACACGTGGATTTTAAAAACCGCCCATATTGCGTGATTTTGGGGAATTAATGACCGTGCTGAAAGTTACGCGAAAATGCATATTAGCCGTAAGATCTGGGTCGTGAGATCAAACAATGGGGAGTGAGTGCGATATGGATATGATGCACGGGTCCTAGCCGGTGGGGTGGTTTCAATATGGGCTGTCGGATCAAGGATTGGACGGCTGAGATTAAAAACAGAGGAAGGCAAGACCCATAGGGGTAGGTTTTTCGTGGTTAATATAGGCCGTCAGATGTACAGGTTCAATGACAGAGATTGCATCTGGGGATTAAAACGAAATAATATACCGGCGGAGGGAAGGTTAATATAATTTTTTGATCTGCAAAGATCAATGGCTGAGATTTGTTGAAAAAAATTATGGAGTGGGGTTGCATGTTTTTAAACAAAGTTGGGAGATGCAATCTAGACCGTCCGATCTGGACACGTGGACGATCCAGATGCAATCAGAGGCATGCGATCAGCGGGGAAAGAGCTTTGAATGGCGCTGATGCGATTGTTTGTGGGCCGTCGATCTGCAGATCAAATCGATGGCAGAGAACTCATTGGGGTTTGACCAATCGAGGGTGGCATTATTTTTAACAAGCCCAATGAAAACTCCCGATGCGATTTTGCACGGTCCATTGACTGGTCTGGGATCAACAGTGGATATTGATTCAATTCATGCACCGGCAGAAAACCTTTAACACATATGAAAACCCAAAAATTAATAAATACAAAGGTTTTGGTGGCTCAGGGCGGGTTATATATAAGGATTGGTGCCCGGCTGCGAGGCCTGCGGTTTTATATGTAAAACAAAAGGCCCGAGGCTTATACATAGAAAGGGCCAATCGGGATCGGGCCTTCAAGCTTTTCAATCTACCCATTTTAAATTTCTCCAATGCAATTAGCGCTTCGGGACTTTGAATCTTGGTTTCGGGTGCAGGTTTATATGGAGTAAAAGCAGAGGGTGGGGATTTATACAATGGGACTCAATCGCATCGGAAAAATGATGCGGGGCTTTTCAATCTACCCATTTATATTAAAAAACATTGCTCCGGTGGGTTTAGACCTAAACTTAGGAAAAAGTGGGTTTAATGTTTTACAAAGGGAAATATGCAACAGGGATGGTTCTTTACAATGTTTAAGCACCCGATTGCGGGGCTATTGGGTTATATGAACAACAAAGGACTGGGGTTAAGAAACATAAGGGTTTATCGCATCGGAGGCTTTAACATAACAAAATAGACTAGCGCGCTCCGATTTCTCCGATGCGATAAGCGCCAAAAGGGTCCAGCGCTCGGTCATAGTGCTGGGGCACATGTGGGGAAGTGGTTTAGGATTTAGCCCTAAAGGGGCTTAAACCCATAGTCAAAAACACATATTTTTTATGAAATTTTCAAAACTATTGATGGATTTGGGGGTTTCGGTATTATTTAAAAATGAGTTTTAAACTATGTAAAAATGATTTTAATGAATGGAAGAAGGGAAATCACGAAAATAGAGGAATTTCATGGGGGGAAAAGGGGAACAAAATGAAGGTTATTTTTTGAGTGGGGGAGGGGAAAAATGGGATTTTGCAGCAGTCTTCTCTCTATGAAATCAACAGAATTTCAGAGTTTGAAATGGAAACAGCAGTGAATATTTAAACAAAGGGCCTAATGTCTTCATGAGTCTTCAAGAGATAACATTTTTAGCAATAAAAATAGTTTCTTGGAGACTCAAAAAATGATTTAGCCACCTTTTGATATAACAAATTTTATAGGTGGCTAATAGTGGCTCCACTTGGGGATGGTGCCTTTTTGAAGGTATCAAGAACTTCAGACTTGCATTCTCTGGAGGCTGATCAGTGCCTTATCCATTGGATTGCCTTTATTTACTTGGATGATCTTCTTTTTCTCTGAAATATGTTAGCAGCCATGAAAAACAATGGATCTTTCTCAACAAGCTTTCTACCTACTCAATCCTATTCATCTAACATTTTTTCTTCTTTAGAGTGCACTTGGATTGGCAAACTCTTTTTACAACATTTTATTCTTTTGAAAGCATAAAACTAATTTAATTCTACTCCTTATTTCTCCATGAACTCAGATTAAACAGTTGAGTTCATATTGCTTCTCTACCTAATCTAATATCTATTAGGATTAAACAGTCTAACATATTTTTATTCACTATTTTCTAAAACAGAAATTTAAAAGCATACAAGTCAGGTTTGAAAAGTCTAACTTGTAGCTGATCTATGGCATGAAAAAACAAGCTGCACATAGATATTATTTTGCAGAAAATTAAATCCAAATAATGAAGGCATAAGATCTGAAAGTTTTAAGAACTTCCTTCATCTTTTTTTCAACTCTGTTTTTGAGTTTATTCAAGCTGTTTTTTACTTGTTATCTAGTTCATATTTTGAGCTGTTTAGAACCAATTTTACCTCTGTTTTGACTCAGAAAATGAAACAGATTGGAGTCATTCTTCTTTTGGCCACATAGGTTCAGATTTTGACCATGTTTGAACCTTTGATTTCTAGCCTAATCTACCTACTGATAAGCTAAGATTAAGTTGTTTGGAAAATCGAATTATCTAACCTATCAGCAGTAAATTTAAAACTAATTAGTCAAGATTAGGCTGTTTGACTAATTAGAAGAGTGTTTTCAGGAGTGGAATTTAAGCTTGCACACTTTCAGAATTTATTTCACTTTTTGGTATGGGGCTGTACCTTTATTTTTTTTACAATCTACCCTCTTTTCTTTCTTCTATTGTTTTTGTGTTTTTGATTTTTCTAACTTTGAATTCAATGATGGATGAAATATTTATAATGGAAAAAGGATAAAAAGGCTACAAAACATGGCATGGATCAAGAGAAGTAATGTTTGAGCATCCTGCCATTGACAGGAGCTCCAAACAGTTCAGCTCCATTCAACTCCTGCAAGAAAAAGGCATTGTTACCAGCAGTTGAATGAATGAGATAAGGGCCAAGCCATAAGTTGTCAAATTTTCCATGCTTTCCCTTGTCTTCCCTCCTTGAATCCCATTTTAACACTTTTTCCCCAACATTGAAATTGCTAGCCTTTGTTCTTCTATCAAAAAGTTTCTTGATGCTGTTTTGCTTTTGTAATGCTTTGTTATAAACCTCCTCTCTGGTTTGCTGAAGGTGAATGGTCTGATTTATTCCCCTGATCATGTCATTATCTTCAGTTTGGAATTCTTGAATCAACTTCATAACTGGCACACCAAGGCTAGTTGGAAAAATTGCATCAGTACCATACACAAGCTAGTAGGGTGACATTCCAATAGATTTCTTCAATGTCAATCTGTCAGCCCAAAGTGCATGAACAATCTTTGTGTGCCAAGACTTCTTGTTAGCCTCCAACAACTTCTTAATTATGTTCACCAAACTCTTTTTTGAGGATTCTGCAAGTCCATTACCTTGAGGGTAATAGGTCGTGGAATGACCCAATTTAATCTGATATCTGTGACAGAATTCAACCATATTCTTTGATCCAAATGTAGCTGCATTATCAGTGATGATCTTGGTAGGACATCCAAATCTAGAGAGAATATTAGTCTCCACGAATTTTATAATGACAAAATCATTGGCTTGCCTACAAGGGATGTCTTATATCCATTTGGTGAAGTAATCTGTGGCAGTGAGAATCCATCTATGCTAGGTAGATGAAGGTGGATGGATTTCTCCTATGAATTCAAGTCCCCATTGTTGAAAAGGAGCTTCAATAGTGATTGGATGCAGAAGTAGGGGTAGCAGTTTTATTTCCTTCAAAAATTTGGCATTTATGGCAGGAAATGATCATCTTCTGTACATCAGGAAAGAGAGTAGGCCAATAGTAACCAACCCTTAGGATTTTGTTGGTTGTTGTCTTCCAGTAGAGATGACCTCCACACTCTCCTTCATGGAACTCGTGCTTAACCTTCTTTGCATCAAACTCAGGTAAACATTCAAGAAATATCCCACTTGCATTTTTCCAATAAAGACATTTATCTATAATGCAATAGTTTACAAATTTTAACTTCAAAACCTTGCCTTTGTTTTTGATAAACCGGGAGGTGTATTTAAATTAAGAAAAACAAATAAAATATCAACATACTAAGAGGAATTCATAAAATGATCTTCAACAATAGGAGTTGATAATTCTTCTTGGTCATCTAAAGCATCAATCATATTAATATCAAGAAATTCAAAATTTAATTCAGCCATTAATCTAGCCAAACCTTGGCCTTTGATGAGTTTAGTGGGCTTTATCTCTAAATCATATTCAAGAATAACAGCTATCCACTTACCTCTCTTACCATCTAGGTCCTGTGTTAGAATATCTTTCACAACTGAATTTGGGACAAAGGCAATGATGTGTGAGTGAAGGATGTATACTCTGAAATCTTTTAAAGCTTTGACCAAAGAAAAAGCTTGCTTTTCCATAATGTTATACTTCAAAGGAGCATCCCTCAACGCCTTGCTAAAAAATGCCTTGCAAAGGAAAGAAGATTGGGGTTGATGGATAATTGTGGGTCGTCGGATGAAAAGAGGCCATGAGATCAACGGTCGAGGAGGAACACGATATGATATAGTGCAAAAGGGAATGGGTGGTTTCGGGAAGGAAAACCACGGGTTTCGCGCAGCAGAAGGGCAAGAAAGCGGTATTATCTTTTTGGATGTGATATGTGTCAAAGGCTAACACGTGGATTTGAAATACCACCCATATCGCGTGATTTTGGGGAATTAACGACCTTGATGAAAGTTACGCAAAAATGCATATTAGCCGTAAGATCTGGGTCGTGAGATTAAACAGTGGGGAGTGAGCGCGATATGGATATGATACGCGGGTCCTAGCAGGTGGGGTGGTTTCAATATGGGACATCAGATCAAGGATTGGACGACTAAGATTAAAAATAGAGGAAGGCAGGACCCACAGGGGCAGGTCTATCGAGGTTAATATAGGTTGTGAGATGTACAGGATCAACGACGGAGATTGCATCTGGGGATTAAAACGAAATAACATATCGGTGGAGGGAAGGTTAATATAAGTTGCTGATCTGCGGAGATCAACGGCTGAGATTTGTTGAAAAACATTATGGAGCGGCGCTGCATGTTTTTAAACAAAGTCGAGAGATTCAATTTGGACCGTCCGATCTAGACACGTGGACAATCCAGATGCAATCGGAAGCATACGATCGGCGGTGAAAGAGCTTTGAATGGTGCCGATGTGATTGTTTGTGGGCCGTCAATCTGCAGATCAGATCGACGGCAGAGAACTCATCGGGGTTCGACCAATCAGGGGTGGCATTATTTTTAACGAGCCCAATGAAAACTCCCACTGCAATTTCGCGTGGTCCATTGATTGGTCTGGGATCAACAGTGGATATTGATACAATTCATGCATCGGCGGAAAACCTTTAACACATATGAAAACCCAAAAATTAATAAATACAAAGGTTTTGGTGGCTCGGGACAGGTTATATATAAGGATTGGCGCTCGGCTGCGGGGCCTGCAGTTTTATATGTAAAAAAAAAAGGCCCGGGGCTTATACATAGAAAGGGCCAATCAGGATCGGGCCTTCGAGCTTTTCAATCTACCCACTTTAAATTTCTCTGATGCAATTAGCGCTTCAAGACTTTGACTCTTGGTTCCGAGTGCAAGTTTATATGGAGTAAAAGCGGAGGGCGGGGGTTTATACAATGGGACTCAATCGCATCAGAAAAATGATGTGAGGCTTTTCAATCTACTCATTTATATTAAAAAACATTGCTCTGGCGGGTTTAGACATAAACTTAGGAAAAAGTGGGTTTAATGTTTTACAAAGGGAAATATGCAACGGGGATGGTTCTTTACAATGTTTAAGCACTTGATTGCGGGGCTATTGGGTTATATGAACAACAAAGGACCGGGGTTAAAAAACATAAGGGTTTATCGCATCAGAGGCTTTAACATAAAAAAATAGACTAGCGCGCTCCGATTTCTCCGATGCGATAAGCGCCAAAAGGGTCCAGCGCTCGGTCATAGTGCCAGGGCACATGTGGGGAAGTGGTCTAGTATTTAACCCTAAAGGGGCTTAAACCCATAGTCAAAAACACATATTTTTTATGAAATTTTTCAAAACTTTTGATGGATTTGGGAGTTTCGGTATAGTTTAAAAATGAGTTTTAAACTATGTAAAAATGATTTTAATGAATGGAAGAAGGGAAATCACGAAAATAGAGGAATTTCATGGGGGGAAAAGGGGATCAAAATGAAGGTTAGTTTGTGAGTGGGGGAGGGGAAAAATGAGATTTTGCAGTAGTCTTCTCTCTATGAAATCAACAAGATTTTAGAGTTTGAAATGGAAACAGTAGTGAAGATTTAAACAAAGGGCCTGATGTCTTCATGAGTCTTCAAGAGATAACATTTTTAGCAATAAAACTAGTTTCTTGGAGACTCAAAAAATTATTTAGCCACCTTTTGATATAACAAATTTTATAGGTGGCTAACAAAAACCATGAAAGAAGATCATAAATGAACAAATATTTTAGGATTTGAAGTTTAATAAGCCAATTTTTGTTTTCACTATATTTGCAATAGATAAGCAAACTTATCCAAATAAAAACATGTACAAGTGATTGATTAAATGATAGTTTACATTCTCATTCTCATTCTCATGACAGTTTGAAGACTTTGCAAATCAGAATGCCTTTTAGTCGCTGGAAAAATAGCAGAAAACCCATCTCCTGTTCAATGATGACATTCAGGTTTTCCTGCAATGATATTTATTCATAACTAGCTCTCTACACATGGAATCCATGCCATATTTGGAAGCTGTTGAGACTACCATCTATACAATTTTCAAATCCAATTTTTGTTTTTCCTTGTACTTCCATACCTTGGTAATAAAGCCTCCACTTACTATCATTTGTGTGCACTAAACATGGAGATCCAACTCCTCTTCTATCCCATGCATTAAGGATTGGTGAAGGCCTAATCACTGGTTTATTTTCACATCGCTTCCAATTATCCAAACCATCATGGGACTGTTATAATCCAATAATTCTGCTTGAATTTGTAGAAACAACCTCATATACCATCAAATATCCATCTCCTTTTTTATTTTTGATCACATATCAACTTGTGATACCAAGCTCATCAAAAGACCCAGGTATACCACTCTCTAAAATATTTCCCAGCTTATCCCATATGATACCATCTTGAGATCTTGCAACGCCTACTGAAAAGAAACAAAATTTTACATAAAAGGAATGGTAATACATCTGGAGGTAATCAATACTATAAAAGGACTTGACATTGCACCTGTATCACTCAATAGGCTTGACAACTTGGAAATGCTAAATGAAAATGGCCATAAATTCTAAAGGGATTGAAGCCAAGTGCACAGTAGTCTTGGATTCAACTAAAAACATCTACTGGAAGGGAATTAGACTCCAAGTTCAACTTGGAGCCTCATTTTTTAAATGTTTAAGCTCTCCTTTACAAGTTGAGTGCACGAATCGGCAACAGTTTCTAGCCAAACAAGCTTCTATTTGTTGTCTTAATTAACATCACCAGTAATCCCCATAGGAACATAGTCCATTCTTAAAATGATCAAAACAACTTTTATCCTGTACAATTATTTCTCGTTTAGCAATCTTAGATATTAACTTAGTGGCATTGTGACAGTCACCATAGACACAATGTAGACTTTTGGTGATGTGGATAGACGTCTAACACTGTTACTGATGAAATGGGAACTATTACCTCAAAACAGGAACTCTAGCCCAAAAAGACTCAAAAAACATGAAAAAACGCCCCAAAAACAAAAAGTGGGTATTCCAGAACGCATTTGTTTTTTTTCTCAAGGTTAAATTTCACCTTTTTATAAAATTATCCTAAAAAAAAAATTGTTTCTTGAAAAAAGGATTGAAAAAACACCTTCAAAACAAAACGAGTTGATGCTGGAATAACAAAAAAAACACTGTGTCACACTTTTAACACATTGTAACAATGGAATTAAAGACAACATATTAGGAAATTGAAAATTCATAAAATTCTAAATTTTTTGATAGATGATGTTAAATATAAACAAAATCATGTCTGAAGGGCTTATCATTTCGAACAATTTTTATCCATGTTGTTAAACATAAAATATCCTGACTCTAAACAACATTAAAATTGTAATTATTTTCAACCATAACATTAAAGATAAAATTTGTAGCGCATAAAAACCCTAATGACAAGTTGTAAATCTCAAGTTTTTAAATCTTAAGTTTTCAAGATACTTGAACCATGAAATTATGGAGAAATTATATGACTTCAACAATTTTTAAAAATGAACAAGTAAATGAAAAATGTATTATTCATATATTCGTTTGTTTATATATTAAAACATATTTTTTAATTTTTTTAATTGTTTTTCTATATTTTAAATTATAATTGTTTTAGTTTTAAGAAAATCAAAATTAAAAATCAAAATTTTCTTATATATGTTTGTTTATATTTTAAAACATATTTTTAATTTTAATTTTTTATTGCTTTTTTATATTTTAAATAATAATTGTTTTAATTTAAAAAAATTTAAATTAAAAATTAATTTTTTTTTATATTTGTTTGTTTATTTTTTAAAACATATTTTTTAATTTGCTTTTATTGATTTTTTATATTTTAAAATTTTAATTGAATTTTTTTTTTTAATTAAACAAATACATTTCTTTTTTATTATAATAGTTTTTGTTTAAAAAAAATTTAAATTTTTTATATAGTTTGTGTTTGAAAAAAATAAAATAAAATAAAAATATTTGCTGCCCGCCGGGGGCCGGAGGCAGGCTGGGTAGCCCTCGACGGCATCTGGCCCTCGGTTGGGTGGAGGGTGATTTAGAGAATTTCCCACAGCTGGGCGGAGGGAAATTTCGAGAATCACCCCCGGCTAGGCGGAGAGCAATTCCGAGAATCGCCTTCCACCTAGCCGAGGGCGATTCTCGGAAGCGCCCTCCGCCCAGCCGGGGGTCAGAAGCAGGCCGGGCGGCGTCGTTGAGGGCTGCCCAGCATGCCTTCGGCTCGCGACTGGGTGGAGGGTGATTCTTGGAATCACCCTCCGCCCAGCCAGGGGCCGGAGGCAGGCTAGGTAGCCCTCGACGATGCTGCCCGGCTAGCCCCTAGCCCCTGGCTGGGTGGAGGGTGATTCCGAGAATCTCCCTCTGCCTAGCCGGGGGCCAATGGCCGACCAGGTGGCACCATAGAGGGTTGCCTAGCCTACCTCCAACCCCAGGCTGGGCCGAGGGCAATTCCAATTATCGCCCCTGGCTGGGCGAAGGGTGATTCTCAGAATCGCCCTTCGCCCTACTGGGGGTGATTCTCGGAATCACCCTCCACCCAGCTGGGGGCCGGAGGCAAGCCGAGTGGCGTCGTTGAGGGCTACCCAGCCTGCCTCTGACCCACGGCTGGGTGGAGGGCGATTTTCAGAATCGCCCTCCGCCCAAGCGGGGGTTGGAGGCAGGATGGGC
The DNA here is from genome assembly GCA_034641835.2 of Pinus albicaulis. Taxonomy (NCBI): domain Eukaryota; kingdom Viridiplantae; phylum Streptophyta; class Pinopsida; order Pinales; family Pinaceae; genus Pinus; species Pinus albicaulis. The sequence goes on along the minus strand of CM076576.1, from coordinate 775,898,206 downwards.
AACATCCACCTAGTTAGGGGCCAGAGGCGGCTGGGTGGCGCCATAGAGGGCTGCCTAGCCTGCCTTCGACCCCCGGCTGGGCGGAGGGTGATTCCGAGAATAACCCCTAGCTGGGCGGAGGGTGATTCCGAGAATCGCCCCCGGTTCGGCGGAGGGTGATTCCGAGAATCGCCCTCCGCCCATCCGGGGGTGATTCTCAGAATCGTCGTCTGCCTAGCCAGGGGCTAGACGCAGGCTAGGCAACCCTCGATGACACCACCCGGCTGGCCTCCAACCCTAGGATGGGTGGAGGGTGATTCCGAGAATCACCCCTGGCTAAGCGGAGGGCGATTCTGAGAATCACCAATCGCCCTCTGCCCAGCCGAGGGCGATTCTCAGAATCGCTCTCTACCTAGCTGGGGGCAGGAGGCAAGCTGGGCGGCGCCGTCGAGGGTTGCCCAGCCTACCTCCAATCCACGGCTGGGTGGAGGACGATTATCAAAATCATCCTTCGCCCAGCCGGGGGCCAGAGGCAGGCTGGGTAGCCCTCGACGGTGCCGCCCGGTCAGCCTCTGGCCCTCGGCTGGGCGGAGGGTGATTCTGAGAGTCTCCCTCCGCCCAGTCGGGTGGTGCCATTGAGGGCTGTCCAGCCTCCCTCCGGCCCCTGTCTGGGCGGAGAATCGCACTCCGCACCCCACCCAACCAGGGGCCAGAGACAGGCTGGGCAACCCTTGATGACACCATTCGACCTACCTCCGGCCCCGGGCTTTGCGGAGGGCAATTCCGAGAATCACCCCTGGCTGGGCGGAGGGCGATTCCGAGAATCGCTCCCAGCTGGGTAGAGGGCGATTCCGAGAATCGCCCCCAGCTGGGTAAAGATCAGCCGGGTGGCGCTGTCGAGGGCTGCTTAGCCTACCTCCGCCTAGCGGGGGGGTGGAGGCAGACCAAGTGGCACCATCAAATGAAGGAGATTTTTTTTTGGATCTATTTTCAGGTTCAAGTAAGTTTTATTATACAAATTTAAATTAAATATTTTATTTTTTACTTTTTATATCTTTATACTAATTTTCTTACTTATTTCTTTTGTGATTGATGATTAGGTACAACACTAGCATGTTTCCTACCAAAAGGAAGAAATTGCATTGCCATTGAGAAAGACCCAGTGCAATGCAAATTTATTCAACAAAGAATTAACGCTCTTGAATTCCTTCCAGATCTGAAGCAAGAAGTTGGTTTGAGCAAAGGGGATTTTAATGAATAACATGTGGCAAAAAAAACAAAGGAACCTCAACCACCATTATATGGAATGATTGGAAAGGGACACTTTGGAACATTTGCAGACATGAAAGATCTATTAGAAGATGACAATGACCAAAATGAAGCAAAAAATGTTGTGGAAGAAGCCATCAATGATGTTCTAGACGATGTTGAACATGTATTACTTGATATTATTGATGATCTTTAAGTTATGCTTGCAAACAAAGCTCATTTTTTAGATCTATTAATCAATTTTACTTGTAATGTTTAGACTTTGATATTTTATGAGAAGAATTCTTATTTTTTGCAAAAAACATGTGATTACTATTATTTTTTGACACAAAATTCATAGAAATTCTATTTTCTTGAGTTTTTTGTTAATATTTTCCAAACAATTAGTTTATTTAACATGTTTTTTTCAACAAAAAGTCTCTAAAAGTGTATTTTTTGCATTCTATTTGTATTGAAAAGTTGTATTTTTTGTCATATCGTTTAAAATATTGGTTTTTTAGCGACAATTATTTGATGTGCATTGAAAAATTAATTAGCAATACATAAACTTGTAGAAAATATAAACTTTATAATATTGACCCTTTTTTCATTTTTTATCTATGTGAAAAAGTGAAGATATCATTACAAAGTTTTATTTAAAAAAAAATAAAAAAATAATCTTTTTAAAACACAAGTACATAAATGCACTTAAAAATAAACATCTCATGGAAGAAGAAGACATTAGAAAACGTATAGTGTCAAAATCAATCCTCTAAAAAAACGTTGGTGATGATACATGACCACTATTCAAAATCGACATAAAAAGCATCACAGAAAAAAAATAAAAAAAATTAAAGTGCCAAAAACATGCTAAAAAAAAAATTGATTATGCATCACCACTTTTCAAAATCTGATGTTTTTCTTGCTATGTCAAAAAATAGGTACCAGTGCAGTTACCTATTCCATCGGTAATAGTGTTGTCTAAGGGTATGTGCTAATAAGAGCAAAAGAAATGGCCAGCTTCTCATTGTGAGTGGAAAGCATGTGTTTCTTCTCTTACTCTTCCATATCATGTAAAAGAAATCCTGTGTCAGGCACATACCCTGCCTCCTCCATTTGCTGAGACAGGCACTCAAGCAGAGCATAGATTTTTGGTGACTATGGATTTGATTGATCTCCTACCGTAAATACATGAAACTTGTTCTTATTCTCAACTTTATCAAACCCTTATCTTTAAGCATTTTTCTCATCTTCACTACATTGTCCCATCTTCCACTTGTTGCATATATGTTCGATAGCAGTACAAAAGTTCCAGCATGATTCAGCTTTAGTTCAATAAGGCGTTTAGATACACACTCCGCAAGTTCGATATTCTGGGGGATTCTGCAGGCACCAAGCAAGGCTCGCCACACACTAGCATCAGGTTCTAATGGCATGAAGGCATGTGGCTCATCTAGATACCTAGCACGACCAAGAAGGTCAATCATGCATGCATAATGCACCATTAAGGGAGTGATGCAATGATAATGACTCATGCAATCAAAATATTGTTGGCCTCCATTCACTAGGCCAACACGACTGCAAGTTGACAAAACAATACAAGCGAAATGGTCTGGCTTGATGCCAAGCTGTTGCATTTGGGAAAAATGTGTAAGGGCATTCCTAGCCTGCCCATGCATTGCATTTCCCGCAATCATGGATTTTTGTGATACAATATCTCTTTGAAGCATTTTTTCAAACAACTAGCATGCAAGCTCTAGTTTGTCGCACTTGGCATGCATGGTTATCAATGCATTCTTAACAAAATGTTCTGATTAAAATCCATTTCTAAGGATGTATGTATGAATTGACTTGACTACTTGTAGAGATGCTAAATGGACACATGCAGGGATAACATTGACAAGAGTCACAAGATACAGTTTCACATATGCTACTTGCATATGATGGAAGAGTTTCAATGTCTGCATTCCATGACACTATATCTCTTGTTGACATTTTTTCAAATATTTTCCAAGAATTTTCAATACACTTGCAGTTAGCATACATGTCTATAAGGGCAGTTTCCACAAATACATATGAATGAAACCCACTTCTAATTATGTAACTATGGATCAAACAACCTTGTTCCAGAGGTACTAAATTAGCACATGCTCCAAGGACATTCACCATGGTTAAAGTATATTGGGTTTTATCCCTAACAATTGCATTTGCTAAAAAAAAGGGTTGCTAGTTATATGTAAACAAAAAATAATAATTCGCATGCAACTAAATATGCCTTATCCTCTGCTCAAGACAAGTACGAGGTGCCATGCAGCCTCCCTTGTTTTGTTCATATATAATCTGATATTATGACTCCCTTTATAAATTACCTTTGCTAGGAATTTACAAGTACATTTGAATCCTTTCAGAATATGCCTTATCCTCTGCTCAAGACAAGTACGAGCTACCTCCCTTGTTTTGTTAATATATAATCTGATATTATGACTCCCCTGTATAAATTACCTTCGCTAGGAATTTACAAGGACATTTGAATCCTTTTCGAATATGCCTTATCCTCTACTCAAATATGCCTTATCCTCTACTCAAGACAAGTACGAGCTGCCATGCAGCTTCCCTTGTTTTGTTAATATATAATCTGATATTATGACTCCCTTTATAAATTACCTTTGCTAGGAATTTACAGGTACATTTGAATCCTTTCCGAATTTCTATTTTATTTAGAACATGAAGAGGGAGATGGTACTGATCACAGCCAAAAACGCAAAGATCCTCATGGAGGGATGTTTTATTAAAATATATTCGATGGATATCACATACAAGTAAGGTTAATCATGGACAGGGCCATGTGAGTGTTGGTAATGATGGTGACTAAACATAAATATTGCGTACAATATACCCAGAGCACATGAAAGATAATGTTATGATGTACGCTGATACGTGGGCATAAGCTTCAGGGGGGCATAAATGGTATCTTATTCGCTCGATGGGACGAGGATTATTTGACGTTTTTCTCATGGCATGAATTACTGAAGTCAATCACATCGGTGGGAATAAATTACAATTATTATTCTATTGATATGACAGAACGCATTCTTCGTAATATTTAAATATTTATATTTTTTACTAATCTAATAATTAATTGATTTGCTGTATGAAATAAATTATATAATATTTTGTCTAATTCAATCATATTAACTGATTCTAGCGTATGATTAAATTATATAATAAATATATTTTTTAATTTAAAATATTATTGGTTTTTTATTAAATTAGTTAATTTAATTTTAATAATTAAATTTAAATATTATTAAGGAAATACATATTTTCATTGGATTTTGTGTTTTTTTAATTTATTTATTTATAAAATATATATTAAAATACTTTTTCTTATTTCTTATAAAAAAAACTATTATCATTTTATATGATTTTCAATTAATGGAAAAAGCTCGCATGTTTTTAATTTTTATTGGAAAGATGATTATAAAAATGACTATGTTGAAAATTTAAGATTCCTTTAGGCATTTAACATGTTAGAGTGGCATTATGGAATAAGTTAAATTAATATATTATTATATATTAAAATTATAATAAATTTATATTAAAAAATGTTTTGAATATGATTTTTATGTCAAAACTTATGTATTAAAACTATAAAAATATTATTATTTTAATTTATTTAATAAAGAAATTTAATTTTTATACATAAATCTATTTCACATTAATTGATTCACAAATATGACACACACACACACACACACAGATATATATATAGTTGGATTGAGATCTAATTTGAGATCTAAGTGATTTCAAATATGGATAAGGAGGTTGAGATATTCTCTCAACGAAATCTCAAACTAATTCTAAATTCAATATGGGAGTATTATTTCCAGGTCCCTCTGTTAATGCTTGAATGTCACAACCCGGATGCGGGTGCCTTGCAGTGATCGAAGGGGCCAAATGGGTGCCATGTGGTGGGACAACTTTCCATCCCACACGCCCGCACATGGTCACCCACCTAGCGTTAAATGCCCGAGCAAGCCTATCTTAAATTCGCACTCCGCCACCTTCATTACGACGTCCTCCTGCTGCAGAGCATTAAGGGATCTCAATTCCGTCACCATGGCTATTAAGCCTGCTACCCGTGCTCATTCGACCTCCATTCGGATCTCCCTCCTGTTATTTGAGCATGCCTCCCGTTCTTCCTTTCAACCCCTAGTTCTTGGCCTTGCTCAGCCCTGTCTCAACCTTCCCACGACGTTCTCAGGTGGTGGCATCTCCTCTCCTGTGCTGTCGAGCACTCCCTCCTTGTCCTGCGCTTCTGTTCCTTCGCCTGTCATGCCAAGGCGTCACCGTATGTGGTGTCAAAGAGATGGAGGTCTCGGCCTCCCCCCTAGACCACCTCTATTGCACGCCATGGGCAAGGAACTGAATCTTTCCGTGGGCTAGGAGGAGCCAAGCAGGCTCGATCCTGTAAATCTTTCTGCTCAATTATCCTTGCAGCTCCCTGCCTCCCCTCCGACTTCCTCAAGCATTCGGCCTAAAATGTGATCGCGCAAGTCGACCATCCCGCCAGAGACTGCCTTTATCCCTCACAAGATGAAAGCTCTCCCTGTACAGAGCACCTCCAGTAGCAGCCACTGCACCAACAACAATTCGGGTTCCAGCGATGGTCGAAGCTCAAATAGAGACGCAGGAGATAAGAATGAGGACACCAGTCATCTTGCTGCCACCTTCAAACAACCAGACACTCTGGGGTTGCCACGACCTCAGGCCACCAGCCACGCGCTAAGCAAGGAGGATGACGACTCTTTCTATGCTTGCAGGATCAAGGAGGAAGACACCAGCTCCAGCAAGAAGAATGAAGGTCCACACTAGTTTCATTTGCAGGGTGCTCTTCTCTCTTTCTAGTTTTTTCGTAGCATTCTCTAGTTTAAACATGTTTTGGAAGAATTTTCTCTCAGGCTTCAGTTTAAATTTTGCTACTATGTATGTTGTTTTCCCATTCTGGGCAACATTTATTTTGTGCTACTAGTGGACTGGTTTCCCCAGCTGGGGCAGTCCGTATTCTGGTTTCAAACTCTTGACACTTCCCTCTAGAATTGGCTTGCCAAGTCCGGAGGAAGAGATATGAAATATTTTACTTTTTATAATATAATAGATATAGTCTAACTTAGAAAAAAAGATGCTTACATGTCACAAATACACATTACAACACCAATATTGATATTTTTGTCTGATTGGTCTTCAACAACACTTCAACTCACTCTAGAATCTTGTAGACACCGTTATTTCTTCACCACCACAACTTCGATCTACCACTTGATCTCCATTCAAAATATAACAGTCTTGAACGATCATTAACGTACTCGTAAAATACGTACTCATAAAATTAACTCTTCTTGAGCTCTCAAAGGAAAATATCGATACTCAATATATCTATGGTCATGTTTCCATCCTAGTAATAGGCGTTGAATTACGTACTTCCAGTTATATATGTAAATTGTCTAAGTACTGAGCTCATCTAGAAGTCAATTATACAATTGACCTTTTTGACATATGTAGAAATTTGCTGAATAAATCACTTAGTCAATGGAGATTAACCTGATCACACATCAATTTCGAATTGCATGCATAACACATAATCTCTTCTACAATTAATTGTCACATGCGAAAAGAATAGAAGCGATAGCACATCAAATCATCACACACATTAACACAGTATGTATGGGGAAAGCTTATAGCTGAAAACCCCCAGCTATAGTATATTATAAATGGAGAGAAAATGCAGCAAATACATAGTACAAACTCCTCACAAGTACTCAGTACTATCTCCCAAAGCTACACAAAAACTAGCTTGGTTTTGAACAAGTCACAGGTTCAAAACACATCCACTAATTTCCCTTCCTCTATTGCGCAGTCAAGGCTGGTCTAAATAGAGATCCAAGTTTGAATCTCACTGGCTCCAACTGCGCAATTTTCATTGGTAATTTCCTCCAAGTGTAGTGCAAATCTCATGCACAACTAATGTCGCAACTGATAGCTAACTCAACCCTTTCATCTACCTCTTTCACTTGTTGCCACTGAACTGTCCATGCACTGAGTTAAACTGATGTGTTCTTTAGTTGAATAATGAGTTAATAATTTGTGAATTAAATAATATTTAATTCACACAACTCATCTCTAGTGTATTAGCCAGTTAAACTAAATACAACTAGTTCAACTAGTTAACCAGAACACCACCCGCATTAACTGTCGCATCAACTCCACCGAACTCCGCCACTTGAGCTCTAACTGAAGTCAACCATGCATTAGCTCACCTAACCCATAGGAAAAGCGTATTTCCTTCTAGCAGCTGCATGCCCCACCTCCGGGGGTCAAACTTAAGTGATCCAAGAGAGTAAATTGAAGTTTAGAGTCCAAATATTATTAAGGGTAAATAATATTTGACTTCCCTATTTTTAGGATAGGCAGTCTAAAAATAGACTTTGACCTAAATGTCTAAAAATAGAGGTCCATCTATTTTTACCAACATGACCAATACTCCAAGAATAACATATTGCAACCCCTGGACCATGCTCCATATGTCTAAAAATAGACATAGTCTAAAAATAGATTTTTCGACAAAAATCACATGCGTGGTCCCCACTTAGTTTAGGTGATCACTTTCCAACTAGGATCAGGAAAGATGTTTCAGGAGGCCTCCTTCACTGTTTCTTGTTGCCATTTTCAACAACATATACACACTTGCATAAACATAAATTATAGAAATATCTAAAGAAATTAAACTGATCTTGTAATGTACTAAAAAAAAATACTGAATCAATTCTACAAATTGTGGAAAGAAATTACGATCGCATAATGATTCACATAAACAATTAAAAGAAATAATTTCATCTGCACAACACAAAGATGTATCTCGGGAAAGCCTCGGCTAAAAATTTCAATATCTGTATATTGCATTAAGTCAAGAACATGAAACAATACAATGTTATTTCCCTTCCCGAGAAATGTCTACACTATCTCTAACTGTCTCACAGTCATCCTGGCAAGTTTGGTATAATATGTAACTAGTTCCCTGCACCTAACTAGCCAGCCTTGTTCACGCATTCCGTGGATAATTGAACCCCTATTAGTTAGGAAATTCCCATAAATTTATTATGCAATACTTCCAAGGTGTCTTCATGACCTCATGCATGAACTATACAATTTTCTAATTATACAACTCATAGTTCTCTTCCCTTTAAGTCCAATCTCAACTGGGTCATCCTTAGAACTGACATGCAACGACTGTTTATAGTAAATTATGAGTTATCTTATTGATCACTGCATGTGAATTAAATCATATTTAATTCACTTGACCTATCACTAGCTCATATCTCAGTAAGAAATAGTTAAACTGATTGTAACTCAAATAATCGAGTTAAGTAATTACAACTCAAAATAAACTACAACTGGACCCCCTAAAATTTAGGGATAACTCTACATGCCTCCAGTTTGACCCATAACTCAGATTGACTGAGCTAACTGAGTCTTCATGACTCAATTAACTCATACAAGTTGTCATGTGATTTGGAATTACAACTTACTTGTAATTTAATTAAGGGAAAATTAAATTAGAAGCCTTTCATGTTGCCAATTTCAACACTCCCTCTCAACAGGAAAGGGATTGACTGCTACCCCGATCCTGTCTCTTTGGAACTCTAATTTCCTTCTTGACAGTGTCTTCTTCAAGATTTCAGTATCCTTCTCCTTCGTGGGAATGTACTCTAATGACATAAGCCGCCTCTGCACAGAATCTCTGATATGGTGATACTGGATATCAATACGCTTGGACTTGTCGTGAAAAAATATATTAACCGAGAGTTTGATGCAACTATGGTTATCACAATAAATCACCGTCAAATCCATTTTTTAGCCAAACAAACCAACAAGTATCTTCCTCATCTAGATGGTCTCAAATGCTTCCTAATTGGCCACTATGTACTCTGCCTTTGTTGAACTGAGTGCAACTGATATTTGTTTCCTGTTGTACCAGGAAACTGCCACTGATCCTATGCTGAAAATGCACCCTGATATTCTCTTCCTTTCGAATGGAATCCCTACCCAGTATGCATTTGTGAAGCCTTGAAGATTCACTCCCTATGTCCTTTTGTACCAAAGCCCAAACTTTGTACTGCGTATGACGTATCCCAACAGATGCTTTCATACCTTCCAAGAGAGATTGGTAGGCTTAACCATAGCTTGACTAATCTGGTTAACAACATAACATATGTCTAGTTGTGTGTTCACCTAATACACGAATGAACCCACAAGATACATGTAGACAATAGCATCTACTACTTCCTCTGAAGTAGCATCCTCCTTCCTCTAGTTTCCTCATAGAGGAGTCTCCATGGTTTTGCTTCTCCATGTGGAACTTCCTGAGAATCTTGTTGACATACTTATCTTGAGATACAAATAGCTCTCCATCTCTTTGCCAAATTTCCAATCCCAGGAAATAGTGCAAGAGCCCCATGTCCTTTATATCAAATTCTCTTGCGAGATCCTCTTTGAAAGACTTGTTGAGTTGCTCATCACCTGTCAGTATCAAATCATCAACATAAAGTACAATGATCAAAATTTGACCTTCTACCACAATGTCGTAAAGGTTCGCATCTGGTTCACTCTTAGTGAAGCCCAACCTAGTGAAGTAGTTTTCGGTCTTGGTGTACCAAGCATGAGGTGCTCTCTTTAGCCCATATAGTGCTCTCTTCAGTGTGAACAAGTTTGACTCTTTGTCGAAGGTCTCAAAACCTTCTGGCTGCTCGATGTACACCTCTTCCTCAATCACCCCATTGAGGAAGGTTTTCTTTACATCCATTTGATGTATGTGACATCCCATCTGCACTAAGAGTGCAATGATGGATCTAATTCATGGGTGCCTTGTGACTGGTGCAAAGGTATCATCATAATCAATCCCCTCCACGTGAGAGAACCCTCTAGCCACAAACCTGGCTATGTGATTCTCCACACTCCCACCTGCTATCTGCTTCACCTTGTACATCCACCTAGATCCTACAGCTAACTTCCCATCTAGTATTGGGACAATTTCCCATGCACTTTTTATGGTAATGAAGTCATACTCCTCAACCATGGCATCAACTGAAATTGGTTTCTGCACGGCTTCCTGAAAAGAGGATGGTTATATCTCTACACCTTCACTCATAAGATCCATGTATCTAGTGTACCACTCTGGGGAACTTCTTTGCCTGCGCTGTGATGTGGGTGCTCCTAGATTCTCTCTAACATCAAGCAACAACTTGTTAGCCTCTCTGGTGCACTTCCTTTCATCTCAGGATGTATCTACATGAGTGGGTTCTTCCACTCTCTGCACCTCTTCTTGTGGCTTTTCCACATCTTGAGGTTATTCTTTTGGACCCAAGAGCTCCTCAACGACATGCAACTGAAGCTCCCTCTCAAAGTAAATTTTCATGGCCTTCTCTTCATTGAATATCACATCTCTTTTGACCACTGTCATCCTATGTGCTGGCAAGTACACCCAATATTTGTGAGGTGTATCAGTGTACCCCACAAATATTTCCAACTCAGTTGTTGACTCTAGCTTCTTATTGGCATCTTTTTTCACATGGTAATAAACTGATAAACCACAAATTTTAATATACGATACATCTGGTCTCTTACCTGGAAAAGCTTCCTCTGGTGTACTCATCCCAAGTATCCGATGAGGACTTATGTTCTTCACAAATACTATTGTATTTCATGCTTACACCCACATATGCAATGGTAGGCCATGGTCATGCAACATAGCTCGTGTTTCTCCCACAATAGTTTTGTTCTACCATTATGCAATCCCATTTTGTTGTGGGTTATGAGGTACTATCAATTCTCTTCAAATTCCTTCTACAGCACAGAAATTCTTGAATTTGTTAGAGACATATTTTCCACCATTTTCACTCCTTAGAGCCTTCACATTCTTCCCTGTATATTTCTTGACAAGTGCCTTGAAGTCACAAAGCTTTGAGAATGTTTGATCTTTCTTTTGCATGAAGAAAATCAAATAATTGCATGAAAAATCATCTACAAAAAATCACATAATACATGTGTTTTGTTGTGGAATTTGTCAAGAATGGTCCACACACGTCTGAGTGAACTCTCTCAAGGATTTCCTTTGATCTAATTTCCTTATCGTGAAAGGTAGATTTGGTATACTTCCCCAATATACACACTTTTCATGTATCTCGTTTCTCAAGTGCACCCTTCGGAATTCCTATAGAAATCCATTGCATGATATTAAAAGTGTCATGGTGTATATGGACCAATCTCCTGTTCCATAACTCACAAATGTCTCAACTCTCTGCCTTATTTGATTTCATGCTCAAGGCAACACGGTCTTCTACATCCAATTTGTAGATTTTCTTTATTCAAACCCCAATCTTCTTCACCTATACCATGGCTTTGCGACGGAGGAACACCTTTCCTTCACTGAATATCACATCATAGCCACAGTGTTCCAAGATAGCACCATAAACCAAATTCTTCTCTAAACTAGGAACATACATGACATATTTTAATGTGAAAGGAGTACCTTGTTAGCCACCTGTAAAATTTGATTATACCAAAAGGTGGCTAAATCTGTTTCGAGCCTTCAAGGAACAATTTTATATGACAAAAAACTGTTGGCTCTTGAAGACTTTTGAAGGCCTCCTACCTCTGTCCAAATCTGCACTGTTGTCTACTTCCCAAAAGACCCTGAAATCCTGTTGATTTCCAAGTCCAAATACTACTGCAAGACCCTTTTTCCCCTTTTCCCATTTTCCAAACTAACCTCTTTTTTAGCCCTTTCATTTCCCATGAAAATCCCTCATTTTCATGTTTCTCCCCTTTCCCCCTTATCAAAATCCCCTTTATAAGGTTTTAAGACTCTCTCTTAACCTTATCGGAACCCTCAAAACCTTTGAAAATCATGAAAAAACCATAAAAATCCCATTTGTTTATATATATTGGGCTTAAGCCCCCTTGGGCTAAGTCTCTAGCCTTTTCCGCCCATACACCCTGACACCGGAACCAGGCGCTGAGTAGTCGGGCGCTTACCCGTTTTAAAAATATTTCTCCGCCCGAAAAGCTTAAAAACCCTTGTTATTTATCAAAACCGTCGTTTTATTATTTTATTAAAATTTCCGCCGGTACAAATTTTAAGTCATTCCGCACCGTCGATCTAAATCCACAGATCGGACGGTGTGGAGTCCATCTCCCACTGGTCTCCGCATTCCACTAACCCCTTCCAGAAACCACCTGGTATTTATCGCACCGCTTTCAAGCGTGCGGCAGTATTTTTTATTTCGCAGCGATTCCATACAACGGTTGACACGCGTCCCTTGTACCTTTTTCAAAACCACCGTCCATCGCACATAACCGCAGTCCATCGCGCATTATCATTTGGACCAGGACGCCCAGCGATATTGATGTGCGTCGTCCGATCTGGGCCCACTCATTCAACAGTGATTGCTTGCCGACGATGTCCGATGGTTAACCAAGATACACACACGATAACCGGGCTATCGTACAGTGGAAATGACATCTCCACCGTCGATCTGATCTGCAGATCAACGGTCCAAAATTCATCACCCAGATTCTCTCCATTTGACTTTCCACCTCTGCTCCCGATCGTCGATCTCTGCACGATCGACGACTCAGATTCATCCTCCTCCTCTGCCTCCTCATTCAATCTCGACCGTCGATCTCTGTACGATCGACGACTCAGATTTAATCTTTCTTTCGCCCGTTCTACGATCTCTCCTGATCAATCCTGACCGTTGGATGATGCCATCCAACGGCCTCGTTGTCTTCACACACCTTCCGATGCAGTTAACCTATAAAAGCAGGATTTTATAATAGTTTTTGTATTTTTCAGGGTTTTAAATCATTTTCTCGTGATTTTCAGAGAAGATTCAGAGGCGGAGGGTGACGACCCTCCCGCTTTCGATTCACCGAGGAAAAATCATTCACAGGTGCCTAATTTCATGTTTTCATCGATGTATTCCAAGCACTGATGCCAGAGCCCTGCGCGTCCCTGCACATCGACAAGACACTATTTTATTCAAAAGAACAGTTAAAGAGTATAAGTTTGAAGACAAAGCACAGTAGATGGAGATTAAAGATAAATCTGGGGAATTACGGCTAAGAATGATTATCAAAAGCCTAATTCCCTCGGTTAAAACACAATTAATAGAAAATCATAAGTGTTTCACAGACAGAAAAGGCTTCCACCGCTTCAAAGGAGGCGAATTGATTCCTCAGCTACCAAAGGAGCCACCTGTTGCCTCAAACCATTCAAACAGAGGCCAAAGTTATTGTAGAACCAAATATTTTGCCTCAGCACAGCCAGGGAGTTACTTCTACAAGGAAATCAATGCAGAAATATCTGCAAAGTTACTCCAAACATTACACAGAGCCTCAAAGTCAATAAAATCTCCCACTGAGCTTTGATATTTATTGTAAAACAGTTAATACAGTAGTCCACCTGTAAACTTCTCCATCGAGCCCCTCAAAAGGCCAAGAAGTCTTGGATCAGTATTAATTACCTTAGGAGATCTTTTTTCAGATCTCACCTCCTCATCCTTCTATAAATACTTCTGTAGAAGATGAGAATTTTTTGGTTGGTTGGTTGTTGTTTGATCATAAGTTGTAATACTGAAACTCTTTGAAATAAATACATAGTCCTTTGAAGTTGAAGAACAAATTGAAGTCTTGGAGTTCTTGATGATGTTGTTGCATGTTTGTTCCTGAGAAGGCTCTATCATTGGATTCATGAACTTGGATGTTGGTGAAGTATTCTGAATTGTTTCATGTTTTTCCCTGTTTTCATTATGTTCCATAATTTCTCACTGTAGTAGGATAGAAAGTATTGGGCTAAGAAATGACTCCTGGAAGCACCTTAGACCTATTCATCCTTCACTGTTTTATGTTTTCTTCTGCTGAAGTATTTTAGAGGCTTTAATATTTCTCTTTGGTCTTTATGCTTGTTTATTTCCTTAATAGTTTGAACAGTTGGTTTCAGCATGATTTATGGTTCTCCCTGCTTGTCTGTTGCCACTTAAAAACTTTTATTGAAGTATCCCTTGGAAGTTCTTTGCTTATAGTGAATCAAAGAGGTCTGTTTTGATCTTGCCCTTTGTTCTCACTTAAACAGTTGGCTTAAAGGTCGTTATAATTATGATCATAGATGTTTTTAGGTGTTCCCTCTTCTATGACTGTGATTATCAGTAAATATTATATGTTTTCTAAAGTCCTTTAGAATAAAATCTTTAAGAAAATAGGGTGTTCCCCGAATCTTAGATTTTACTTTGAAAGTTGTTTTGAAATCATTGTTTGCTTAAAGGTGTGATTTGTAGAATTTATGGTTAGCCCTGTCTATCAAAGAACTCTTTATTGTTTCAAGTTATGCTTTCAAATTCCCTCTGTTGAGAATTAAACCTCTCTTTCTAAATCATTAATTTTCATCTCATTCCAAAAACAAAAGGATCCTGTGGCCAAGTTAGATTTGCCCTTTGATATCCCATATCCATTGATGAGTTTGTTATGACCTTTTCTTGACTTCATTTCCCAATGAAACAGATATTTTGCTGTCCTATATATCTTTCCTAGGCCCTTCATGTTCTATTGTATCATTCCAACCAAACAATCAAACAAATAAACACCTGCACTTAATAATTAGTCTAAAATCAACATTATAATCACACAAGATAAACCTTTGCAAACAAACATTTGAGAGATCCCTCTCTCAGAACAGGAGGATTAGATCCTGTAACTCTAAAGATTCATTATGATGTTGCCTTGTCTTTTGATTTTCCAAACTATCAAAACACGAGACACCAACATAATGGAAATCACGGTGGGACTCTGAGTAAAATCTGCAAACAAAACACTCATTGTCTAAATATAACATAAGTAACCTTCTTCAAGCACTACCAAGCAATGGTAATCATGATAGGATCTTTTGAATCAGTGACAAACTAAGTAACCCTTAGGATTCTTATAATGCCTTATCAAACCTTGAAGGATTCATTTACCAAGCCACAAGAGTGAACTCTGTACGTTTTGACACCCTAGCTAAGTGATTAAGACAGATTTAGGACACTCTCATAACCTATAAGACCAAAATAACTCAGAAAAACCCAAAACATTTCAGTTTGGCTTCATAATAAACCTGGTGGTGGATCATAAAACCTTTTACCTCCAAAAGAGCTAAAAATTTCCACCTGGCGACTCCACAATCCTAAAAACAGACCTTAAGACTCCACTAGGAAGATCCCAAGTCTTTATAAACATCATACAAATTCGGTTAGGAAACTTTAATATTAAGGTTTCCTTCTTCTAAAAAGATCAGTTAGCCTCTTAAAGATTTTCATATTTGGTTAAAACTTTTCTTTTTCAACTGGGTCTGAAAAACATAGCATAGTGGCTCCTAGAAAGATTCATACTAGAGCCTACCCTGACCCAAACCCACTGGAAGAAGTTGACAACCCTGAAAGTATACTTAGGAAATCTTCCAAGATAAAATTTTCAACTGTTTTCAGATCACCCTTGAGATCTAATTCAGTCCCTGAAAATCTTGCAGCTCTACAAAATTCATATGGTGGTGGACCATTAAAACCTTTTACCTCCTTAGGAGCTAAAAACTTCCACCTGGCGACTCCACACTCTGAAACTCCCACAAGACCAAATGACTCCACTGGTAGAAGACCTTGAATTGATTGACCAGACACACTGACCTCTTTCCTAATTGACAAAAATGATTCCAATAATACAATGAAGATATGCCCCAATGAGTAGAAATCATATCCCTGGGTTTCCACATAAGATTCCCCATGTGAATTGGGATGAAAACCTACCTGTTTTTCAAGGTGAAAATTTTGATGACCCTCTATTACATCTTATCAAATTTCATATACATGTATGGAGGTTGAAAGTTGAATGGCATGAAAACTGCCTAATGAAAATATTCATGTTAACATTAGAAGGAAAAGCTAGGGATTAGTATGAAGGCTTAAGATCTAGTAGTTTGTTTTCTTTAAGAGACCTTGAATATATGTTCTATGAGAACTATAAAGAAAACACTACATCATTATCATTGGGTGAAATATATTATGCTCCATCACAAAACATCACCCAACACATTATAGATAATGAGGAAGCTTTGGAAGAGATGCATCCTGAAGATCTTTTAACAACCATTCATGAATTTAATCTCCTATTGAATTTTTTTAAGAAAATAGACGAATCAGTTGAGGAAGAGATGATCCAAGAAATAAAGAACACTCCTCAAGATATCCCTGAAAACTCAAAAATTGATTCATCATCCCTTATAGATGAGGCCCAAGAAAACATCCAGCCTCGAAATCAGTCTTCACAAGAGACAAAGAACTGTTGTACTCCTGTTCAAAGGAAAATAGAAACATCTTCCCCTTTGACAGAAAAAGAGATATATCAGACTATTTATAAACAGTCAGTATCTGAAACTTTTAAAAAAACAAACACTCTTGCCCATTCACATAGAGAACTTTGTTGTATATATTTAGAAAGTTCTTTTGTGGATCTGAATGAAGAAGGACCTAATATAACACTATATGTTTGACTGATGAAAATGTTTATTCTTTTAAATTTTCAAACTTCAATCATTCTTATGATGATGATGATTTCCAAGTAGAAACTAATCATGCAGGGAAACCAGCATTTGATTGGTGTTATGAGTTTCACCCTCATCAGCTTGAAAGCCGCAATCATCCTTTTCGATCCATCCTAAAAAGCTTTCACTTAATTAGGAATCAGCAGCCTTTCAACTCAGAAAGTGAAGAGAAGAGTAATGAAGAAATTGTTGAGCAAGAGGAAACCATTGAATACACCCCCACTCAAGAATATAATAACCTCTTCACAGAGTTCAGCCCACTGAATCCAATCATACCAAGGCTACAAGAGGAAAACACTGCCAAATATGATGAGTCCTCCAGTTCAGATGATGATGAAGAAGAGGGAGAGAAATAGATAGAAGACTATCATGTTATGGATATACCATCTTCCCAAGAAGAGACTTCTCCCTTCATTAATGTCAATCTTCCATTCCAAGAACCTGAATTTATATTAGAAGCAAGCATATGTTTAAAGAAAGAAAATATTTCATTGTTTGCTATTGTGCAGGTTAAAGATGATGATACTTCCAAGCTACATACTGAAGAGATACTCCCCAAAGCTGAAGCCTAGGAAGTAGATAACCTACCAATTGTGGAGGACTATAAAGAAGAGAATCTTCATCTTTTCTTTGTTGATCCTATGGAAGAGTGTGTGGAAATCCCAACTGGATCAAATTATCAAGCAGTGATCCTTTGCAAGAGCCAAAGACATGAAAATTTTTCACCTTCTGTGATAGCCTTGATATTGAAGGTTAATCTTCAATATATTCTATGGATACCTCTAACAAGCCGCCAGAGTTTCTACTTTTTATTGACATTACTCAGCTGGCTGCATTGGAATTTTTGTATCATATGATAAATGTAAATACTCCATGTTTAGAATAGGTTAGATAGGAATGTCAATAAAGCTCAGTTCTGAGCATGTAGTTAGTTGTTGTTTTCTGCTTTGAAGAATAATCAAAGATACAAAAATACAAAAACAATGAAAAGAAGGAAAATAGGGTAGATTGTCAAAACAAGAAAGGTATATCCCCATACCAAAAAAGAGAAAAAAATATGAAAGTGTGAAAGCTTAAATGCCACTCCTAAAGAACACACTTCTAGTTAGCCAAAATATCTAATCTTGACTAATTAGCTTTAAATTTTCTGCTGATAAGATAGTGAATTCGATTTGCCAAACTATTTAATCTTGGCTTATCAGTAGATAGATTAGGATAGAAATGAAAGGTTCAAACATGTTCAAAACCTGAACCTCAGTTTCCAAAGAGAGATGACTCAAATATGTTTTATTTTTTCTAAGTCAAAAAGATGTAAAAATATGGTTCTAAACAACTCAAAATCTGAACCAGAGAAAAAGGAAAGACATCTCAATAAGAGTCAAATCAGAGCTGTAGAAAAGAGGAAGGAAATGTTTTCAAATTTCAGATCTTAAGCCTTCCATTTTGGATTTATTTTTTCTGCAAAATAAATGTCTATGTGTAGCTTGTCTTTATGCCATAGATCACAGCAAGTCAAACAACTTAATCTTGACTTGACTGTTTTTAAATTTATGTTTTAGAAATTCAGAGAATGAAAATCTATTGGATAGTTTAATCCCAACAGATGGTAGATTAGGTAGAGAATCATCTGAACTCAACTGTTAAATCTGAGTTCAGGGAGAAGTAAGAATGTAGAATTAGATTAGATTTACTGCTTTCAAAAGAATAAAATTTTGTAAAAGAGTTTGCCGATCCAAGTGCACTCTAATGAAGGAAAAAATGTTAGATGAATAGGATTGGGTAGGTAGAAATTTTGTGTTGATGAAAATCCATTGTTTTCATTGTTGCTAATATGTTTTCAGAGAAATATCATCCCAGTAAAGGAAGAGCAGCCCAATGGATCAGGCACAGGTCATCCTCCCAGAGAACCTAATGGACGTGGCACAAGTCAGCCTCCCAGAGAATCCTAGTCTGAATTCTTGATGCCTTCAAGAAGGCACCATCCCCAAGTGGAGCCACTGTTAGCCACCTGTAAAATTTGATTATACCAAAAGGTGGCTAAATCTGTTTTGAGCCTTCAAGGAACAATTTTCTATGACAAAAAACTGTTGGCTCTTGAAGACTCTTGAAGGCCTCCTGCCTCTGTCCAAATCTGCACTACTATCTACTTCCCAAAAGACCCTGAAATCCTGCTGATTTCCAAGGCCAAATACTGCTGCAAGACCCTTTTTCCCCTTTTCCCCTTTTCCAAACTAACCTCTTTTTTAACCCTTTCATTTCCCATGAAAATCCCTCATTTTCATGTTTCTCCCCTTTCCCCTCATCAAAATCCCCTTTATAAGGTTTTAAGACTCTCTCTTAACCTTATCGGAACCCTCAAAACCTTTGAAAATCATGAAAAAACCATAAAAATCCCATTTGTTTATATATATTGGGCTTAAGCCCCCTTGGGCCAAGTCTCTAGCCTTTTCTGCCCATACACCCTGACACCGGAACCGGGCGCTTACCCATTTTAAAAATATTTCTCTGCCCGAAAAGCTTAAAAACCTTTGTTATTTATCAAAACCATCGTTTTATTATTTTATTAAAATTTCTATCGGTACAAGTTTTAAGTCATTCAGCACCGTCGATCTAAATCCATAGATCGGACAGTGTGGAGTCCGTCTCTCGGTGGTCCCCGCATTCCACTAACCCCTTCCAGAAACCACCCGGTATTTATCGCACCGCTTTCAAGCGCGCGGCAATATTTTTGATTTCGCAGCGATTCCATACAACGGTTGACAGGCGTCCCTTGTAACTTTTTCAAAACCGTCGTCCATCGCGCATAACTGCAGTCCATCGCGCATTATTGTTCAGACCAGGACGCCCAACGATATTGCTGTGCGTCGTCCGATCTGGGCCCACTCATCCAACGGTGATCGCTTGCCGAAGTTGTCTGATGGTTAACCAAGATACACACACGATAACCGGGCTATCGTACAGTGGCAACGACATCTCCACCGTCGATCTGATCTGCAGATCGATGTTCCAAAATTCATCGCCCAGATTCTCTCCGTTTGACTTTCCACCTCTGCTCCCGACCTTCGATCTCTGCGCGATCGACGGCTCAGATTCATCCTCCTCCTCTGCCTCCTCGTTCAATCTCGACCGTCGATCTCTGTACGATCGACGGCTTGGATTTAATCTTTCTTTCGCCCATTCTACGATCTCTCCCGATCAATCCTGACCGTTGGATGATGCCATCCAATGGCCCCGTTGTCTTCACATGCCTTCCGATGTAGTTAACCTATAAAAGCAGGATTTTATAATAGTTTTTGTATTTTTTAGGGTTTTAAATCATTTTCTCGTGATTTTCAAAGAAGATTTAGAGGCGAAGGGTGACGACCCTCCCGCTTTCAATTCACCGAGGGAAAATCATTCACAGGTGCCTAATTTCATGTTTTCATCGATGTATTCCAAGCACTGATGCTAGAGCCCTGCGCGTCCCTGCACATCGACAAGACATTGTTTTATTCAAAAGAACAGTTAAAGAGTATAAGTTTGAAGACAAAGCACAACAGATGGAGATTAAAGATAGATCTGGGGAATTACGGCTAAGAATGATTATCAAAAGCCTAATTCCCTGGGTTAAAACACAGTTAATAGAAAATCATAAGTGTTTCACAGACAGAAAAGGCTTCCACCGCTTCAAAGGAGGCGAATTGATTCCTCAGCTACCAAAGGAGCCACATGTTGCCTCAAACCATTCAAACAGAGGCCGAAGTTATTGCAGAACCAAATATTTTTCCTCAGCACAGCCAGGGAGTTACTTGTGCAAGGAAATCAATGTAGAAATATCTGCAGAGTTACTCCAAACATTACACAGAGCCTCAAAGTCAATAAAATCTCCCACCGAGCTTTGATATTTATTGTAAAATAGTTAATACAGTAGTCCACCTGTAAACTTCTCCATCGAGCCCCTCAAAAGGCCAAGAAGTCTTGAATCTGTATTAATTACCTTAGGAGATCTTTTATCAGATCTCACCTCCTCATCCTTCTATAAATACTTCTATAGAAGATGAGAAGTTGTTTGTTGATTGGTTGTTGTTTTATCACAAGTTGTAATACTGAAACCCTCTGAAATAAATACATAGTCTCTTGAAGTTGAAGAAGAAACTGGAGTCTTTGAAGTCTTGATGATGTTGTTGCATGCTTGTTCCTAAGAAGGCTCTATCATTGGATCCATGAGCTTGGCTGTTGGTGAAGTATTCTGAACTGTTTTATGTTTTTCCCCTATTTTCATTATGTTCCATAATTTCTTACTACAATAGGCTGAAAGTTTTAGGCTAAGAAATGACTCTTGGAAGCACCTTAGACCTGTTCACCCTTCACTGTTTAATGTTTTCTGCTGCTGAAGTATTTTAGAGGCTTTAATCTTTCTCTTTAGTCTTCATGCTTGTTTATTTCCTTAATAGTTCAAGCAGTTGGTTTCAAAGATGACTATGGTTTGTCTCCGTCTGCCCCGCCCTCCCCACTTAAAAACCGTTATTGAAGTTCTCTTTGTGTTGTAGTTTGCCATTTTTGAACCAAGGAGGTCCTGCTTTGATCTTGCCCTGTCCGACTTCTAAACATTGGTCAGTTGCTCATTATGGGTCCCATCTGTAGATGTTTTTAGTGTTCTCCTTTTCTATGACCTAATTATCGTGAATCTTTTTGTTTTTCAAAAAAAAAGTCTCAGAATAAAATCTTCGGGAGAAATAGGGTGTTCCCCGAATCTTAGATTTCATTTTAAAAGTTGTTTTGGAGTCATTATTTGCTTAAGGTGTGATTTTTAGATTTCATGGTTAGCCCTGTCTATTAAAAAGCTCTTTATTGTTCAAGTTATGCTTTCAAATTCCCTCTTTTGAGAATTAAGCCTCTCTTTCTAAATCATTAATGTTCATCTCATTCCAAAAACAAAAGGATCCTGTGGCCAAGTTAGATTTTCCCTTTGATATCCCATATCCATTGATGAGTTTGTTATGACCTTTTCTTGACTCCATTTCCCAATGAAACATATATTTTTTTGTCCTATATATCTTTCCTAGGCCCTTCATGTTATGATATATCATTCCAACCAAACAATCAAACAAATAAACACCTACACTTAATAATTAGTCTAAAATAAACATTCTAAGCACACAAGATAAACCTTTGCAAACAAACATTTGAGAGATCCCTCTCTGAGAACAGGAGGACTAGATCCTGTAACTCTAAAGATTGGTTCTGATGTTACCTTGTCTTTTGATTTGCCAAACTGTCAAAACATGGGACACCAACATACCTGATTCCCTCTCAAAGGTAGTTGTACCAATGCTGGTAGCACTATACCTCATGTCATATCCCATCTTGATGTGCATCTGGATATCCTTCTCCTCCAAGTTATTGAAGAATTATTTATTTCCGTTCATATGGAACGAAGCTCCACTATCTAAGTACCACAAAGAACCCATCACTGATGACACTATGCATGTGATGTGGGTAAAATCCAACTCGAACTATGAAGCAAGTGCTTCATTATGCGCTCCTCCTAAGGACTTATTGTTGGTATTCTTGTGAGAACACTTTGTGGCATAGTGTCCAAGCTCATGATAGTGGAAGCATTTTACCTTTGACAAGTCTCACTTCTTTCCCACCTGACTAGAATCCAATTCAGAATGAGACACCTTCCATTTCCATTTATTCGCCTTTCTAGCCAAGGCACAATTATCCTCATCATCAGTATTTGATGAGGATCCGTCTCTAGTGTTCCATTGAATCTCTTTTTGTACCAAGTTAGATCACAATATCTCCCACTCTGGTAGCTTCTCCCTCCCATTCGCCAAATCCTAGTACATATTCCAGCTCTTGGGAAGACCTAGAAGTTCCTGACTAACCAAATCATCTTTGAAAATTTTCACCCCAACACTTCCAAGCTCATATCGACATTCAGTGAACTTCGTGAAGTATTTTGGAATCATGTTGCCATTCTCCATTTCGATATTTCTCATCTTGTCCTTTAGTGCTAGATTTCTATGGTTTCTGTTATTATGAAAAAGATATGTTAAGGCTTTCCACATAGCATATGGAGTTACCTCTCCATAGATGTTCGAGACAATATGATCTCAAACTCCTTATAACAAAATCCTTCTCGCCTTTGCTACATTCTTCTTCCATGCATCATGAAGTTGAGCATATGTTGCTGCGGGTTGGGGAATATCACTGTCTATGAATTTCTTTAGTATGTTGTTCTCCAACACTACCTCCATCATGTCCTTCCACGCTATGTAATTAGAATTACTCTTAAGGGAATATTCGAGTCTCAATCCAGAGAAAGACATCTTGATCTGCTACTTGTCCTGAAGAATAAACCTGCAAATTTGATTCACCTATTCAAAAAAAATTCTGGTTATTATATTCTATAGTGATTCCTACTCTGATACCATGTAGAAATATCTAAATATATTCAAATGATCTTGTAATGTACTAAAACAAAACACTGAATCAATTTTATAAATTGTGGAAACCAATTACGATCACATAACCACATAAACAAGTAATTGAAAGAATTTCAATCGCACAACAAAAAGATGTGTCTGGGGAAAAACTCAGCTAAAATCCATGATATTTTTAAATTTTATTAAGTCAATATCATAAAACAATACAATGTTATTTCCCTTCCTAAAAAACCTATGCACTATCTCTTACTGTGTTAGACTGATCCTAGCAAGTTTGGTCCAATACTTAACCAATTCCTGCACCTTATTGACTAGCCTTGCTCACAAATTTCTGGGCTAATTGACCCCCTATTAATTATGAAATTCCCATCAATTTATTGTGCAATACTTCCAAGGCGTCCTGATGACCTCATGCATGACCTGCACAATTTTATAATTATACAACTAATAGTTCTCTTCCCTTTAATTCCAATATCAACTGAGTCTTCCTTAGAAATAAGATGCAACAACTATTTATAGATCAATATCAATTATCTGATTGATCATTGCATCTGAATTAAATCATATTTAATTCACTGGAACTATCACTAGCTCATCTCTCACTAAGAACTAGTTAAACTGATTTTAACTCAAATAATTGAGTTAACTAATTACAACTCAAAATAAACTGCAACTAGCCCCCCTAAAACTTATGGAGAACTCTACATGGCTCAAGTTTGACCCCCAAATAAAATTGGCTGAGCTAAATAAGTCTTCCTGACTCAGTTAACAGGTACAAGCTATCATGTGATGTGGAATTACAATTTACTTCTAATTTATTTAAAGGAAAATTAAATTATGAGCCGTTTCATGTTGCCAATTTAAAAATAAAAATTACGTGTAATTAATGCTCTTGAAGCACTAAAGAATAACAAGACTCGTCAACATATAACAAACTAGACATATGCAAGTGAACGATGTATTTGAGTTTAGTCCTTTTGAGTGAATGAGTTTGACGATCTCCTTGTTTTTTCCTGCTTGCATTCCGATTGAAAAATATATACGCATATCTTATGGTTTGTTAAGGGCACCCAAAGCAAAGGAAAGAGTGAAGATACAGGGAATGAGTGCATCAATATCATTCTAGGGTAGCCACCATGGTATTTAGTTTGTATTTGATCAATTTGAATATGATTGCAACAAAGCCTTTAATGAAGAAGCAATAATACTAAAATTTTTAATTGGGGAGAAAAACTCATACTCAATAATCCAAAATCCACTACACATCGTTCTGCCTTTTTTATACACATTCCTTATTTTTTCAGCATCTGAGGATGAATACACACAATGAAATTAGTGCCCCAACATAAAACATGAATTCTGACACAATAACAGGTGCATGATCGCTAGTCGAAAGCACATATAACCATTGGGAAGCTCTAGTATTCTAAAACTCCCTTCTTAAATACTCTAGGAACACTAACTTCACAATTCTTTGTGTTTCTCAACAAACAAATCTATATTGAAGAGAAAAACTTCCGCAAATGCAATATGCAAAAAGTGCTTCAAGAATTTCACTTCCCTCCTATTCTTTACAGAGATGCATACATAGTGTTAGCCATCTATAAATTCTGTTATACCTTATGATGGCTAAATAAGTCTTTCAGCTTTCAAGAAACAAAATTTTATGAAAATTTTGTGAGTTATTGAAACCTAACTCTATTTATTATTTCCAAAGTATCACTCCACTGAAGTCTTCATCAAATCCTTTCTAGATTATCCCGCCAAGATACCAAAGGGACTATTTTTAAGCCCTTACCCATCAGTTCATTTTATAAACCTCATTCCACCCATTTTCCACTCATTTCTAGTTATCCCAAACATTCATCTTATTCCCCTAAAAATCCCCTTTTCTCCCTCATTTACCCTCATTTTCTCATAAAAAACCTTTTAAACCTATAAAAACCCCTTTTTATGGTTTAAAACATCCCTATTTACCTATCGGAAACCTCAAAAAGCCCCAAAAACCCACTTTAGGCCTTATTCCACTCTTTTATATTAAAAACAGGCCTTAAGCCCCTTAGGGCTTAAACCCTCCACTCCTTTCTTCATATGACCTGAGGCCCGAGACCCTCCACTAAGCCTCTACCCCTGTCTCTTAACCCTTGGTCCTATCCTTTTCCCCATGGGACCATACCTTTCCATTTCCTTTAGCCCCTTCCTTAAACCCCTTTTCCACTTCTCTTCTCCCCCGCTCCACTTATCCCTTCATACGATCTCCACCGTAGATCTTGACCGATCTAATGGCTCTTGCTAACTCTTCCCTATCAACATTTTTGCAACGCGACAAAGTTGTTGACATCCGATATTGGTCCCACCTTCCACTTTCCTCCCACGTACCAATCATTGCGCGCCACCTATACTCCAACATCCCCCACCACCGCGCATCTCCTCCTGCTGTGCTTATCCTCCACCATCGATCTAGCTCCCCCAGATCTGACGGTCCCAAAACATTTTCGCACGAAATCTGCTCCCAAGGTTTAACCACCCTTTTCAATGCGAAATGGGTGGTTTTACTTGGACAGGTGTTACCCATCCAACCGTATCGCGTTCATTTAGCCCATTACCACTTACAACCTCGACCCTGCACGAAAACCACTCTGGTATTGTGCAAAACCACTCTCCCTCATTTTGTGCCATTATTCAAAATTTGCTTCTATTACTGCATAACCTCTGCCAGCAATATCCCCTCCATGCATTCTCCCTCCTCTGCAAACACTCCTCCACCTCCCTCGAACCTCTGAGAGCAGTTCAACCTCAAAAACATAGGTTTTTTCAATGTTTTTGTTTTTTTATACATGTTCAATAGCAGCCAAGGTGTTTAAAGGTCCTCCCATAGCTAGACCATTGGCAAGAAAGGCCCAGGATGACAATCCTTGAGGTTGAAAATGAAAATAGGGATTCATCGTGGCTTTCAAGTGTTTTATCAGTGCCTCATGAACGCTGGTAAAACAAATTAAACCCTCGGCGTGCCAAAGATACCTGCACACAGCAAAGAAGGAAAGGACCATGAAGATTAAGAGACAAAAGGTCAAAGGATTAACCAAGCAAATTATGGATAAACCATAGCATAAAGACAGATTAATTAAAGATAAAACAGTCAGCAGAAAGTGACAAAAGCAAGAGATGATTAAAGACGGCCTAAAAATCATAATTAAGGACAAAACAGAGTCTGAAAGGACATAATCATGAAAGATCACCCAAAAGAATGCTTCAAATGACACATTAGTGGAACAATTACTCCTCCAAGAATAAAAAAATGCCACCTACAAGTTTATTTGCCACAAAAGAATATAAATTGAATGAACAATCAGAGATATTTTACAAAGACAGCTCACAAGTTATTACGAGCCTACCAAATATGCTTAAAAGTCAACAAAAGTGACTAAGTAGCTCAGAAGTTGATGAAACATCTATTTAACAGAGTTAAACATTAAATATTCTCTATCTTGGGTTATGTAAAATCCCTAAGGTCGAGAGGCATTTACTCTGTCTTAAATGAACACATTAGAACCCTTTCTTCCACTCCACCTCCTCATTTCATCTATAAATACTCCATAAGGAGCACATTATAAAGGGTTGGTTGTTTTTTAGATGAATTATTATCAAGTGTAAATAGTTTGCAGAAGCTGCTGAAGTGCTACGATGTAATTGAAGAATACTAGGCTGAGAAGAGAAGTTAGAACTGTAAAGACCTGTTGGACTTGAAGAATGTAACTGGTTTGAACATCAATAATACAAGCTGATTCATGGGATCCTGGTCTATGTTAATGGTGATGTTATTCCTCACTGTATTTTTCTTTCCTTATGTTTTTCATGCTATCCATTTTCTCTGATAGAGAACATAAAATTTAGAGTAGGATTTATTGTAAAGTACCCTATTTCTCTCTGAAAGCTTTATCTCTATGTTTTCTTCTAACAGTTAATTTGGGAATGATTCAATAGAGTATAACCAGTCAAGGAATTTTGGTGAGCCCATGTCTTGCTGTGTAAAACTTGAAACATTGATCTTGAGTGATATTTTCATTACATGCTAAGTAGAGCCTAAACCAGGAAAGTCTATGGTTAGCCCTGTCCTCTGGTCATGTATTTAATAGTTGTTTTGAAATTTTCCCTTTAAGAGTATGCCAAAAGCAGAATAGATTCAAAGTTATTACCTGATCTTAGACTGCCCTTCGTTTTCTTATATGTTTTCTCCTTTTTGAAAGTAGTCTTTTAGATTATTGGATTGTTGTCTGAAAAGTGTGCTTTAGTAAAATTTTGTCCAAAGGAGTCTATGGTATTCCCTGTCCTTTGGCTTGCTTCAAATAGTTACTTTGAAAGGCTTTTCTTGTTTAGTGAAGCTAATAGATTCTTAATTGGTTATTAGCTTTGCTTCTTTCACAACACTTTGATGTTTCATGCCACAAATCAATCTAAAGAGATACTTTGATATAGATGACTTGCCCCATGGAAATCCTTGTAGAACTGTTGTACAATTAAATCCTTTTGTGACTCCATAGCACAATGGATTGATACTGTCTTTTGACCTATCCTATCAGCTGCAACATTTTTCAACCTACTCTCACCTTCACCCTTCTAGTGACCTTTCCTTTTCTGATATCCATCTCAACCAACCAATCAAACAAAAAAATTTCCTTTGAGCTTCATAAATAGCCTAATATCACAATTAAGCATAAAGATATATCATACAAAGACACTAATAGAGAGATCCCTCTTTGAATCCAGGAAGGCTAGATCCTATGATTCCAAAGTGGTTCGGATGTGGCCCCTGCAGCATTTATTCTTGCCACTCTCATAAATTACAGGGCGCCAACATACTGGCGACCATACTGGGGAATATACTAAGTAGTAGATAAATTCACAACTTAGAAAATCCCATTCCTTAAAATGAATCAAGTGTCTACCAAGAGTGGTTTCTGATTGTTGATGGTGGACAACAACCAAACCTTAGTAACAAGTAAAAAATCCTCCACCTGGTGACTCCACTGGTTTTCAGTAGGCCTACTGATTTCCCTTGGTTTTCCAAAAACTCCGCTAGGGAAACTCTTTTATCATAACATCATACAAACTCAGTAAAGAGAACTTCGAGGATTAAGTTTTATTTCATAAGATTAGTTGGCCTTTTAAAGACTGTCATATTTGGCTGAATTTTTCTCATTATTGGGTCTAAAAACACAACATAGTGGCTTCTAAAAGAATTCATACTAGAGCCCATCCTGACCCAAATCCTCCTAAAATAGTTGATAATCCAGAAATAATCCTTAGGAAGTCTCCTAGATCTAAGAATCCAACTATTGCTAGACCAATTCATAGAGAAAACTCTGTTCTTGAAAATCTTACAGCTCTGCAAAATACACAAGTTGACTTACCTGCCATAAGGAATCTATTTAGAACCAAGTCACTTAGTGATATAGATCAGATATACTTTGAGCCTCCACATTCACCCCAACCTAGTGGTGATCATACTGATAACAGGGAAACCCCTCCATCTACACCACCTGATTTTCATATCATTCATAATTTTGGTTTCTTTCATCCTAAATCTGCTCAACAGTACTTAGCTAGTTCAAGCACTTCTGTTACATCCATTCATACATCCACAGTTCAAACCACTTCACTTCATCACCTTCCTCCACTTGTAAACCCCCCATTTATCCCACAACTTCATATCATGGAAACATGGTATGCTCCTCTTGTCCTTCCTTTACCTTTAGTCAATTTTCCACAGGACTATCAGTCCAAGATTCCATTATATGATGCTAGTAGTTTTACTATTGCTCAACTACATGTGGAAAAAATGAATGACTACTTTGACAGACAAGAAATAGATAATAAAACTATTAAACTAAGGATGTTTGCCCAAAATTTAGGGGGAGAAGAAAGAAAATGGTTCAAAAACTTAACCCCTAATAGTATAAATGACCTCCAAGCTTTCCATCAACTATTTTTAAACAAATGGAAGGTCAAGAAGAATCCTCTCCAGAATCTATCTGAATATGAAAACATTAAAAGGAATGCTGGAGAGGGCGTTCAAGAGTACTGCACTAGATTCAATAGTGTGTACAATGCCCTACCCATCCATATGAAACCTCCACAAGGCCTAGCTCTAATGAAATTCCCTAATGGATTTGATCCTGAAATGGCCTACCAACTTAGAGAAAGGGAACCCCTCACATTAGAAGATATGCAAAGAGGGGCAGTCAGTGTTGAGGCAAATTTGATTTCCAAAAGAGCTAGAATGAAGACTAAGAAGAGAGTATCATATAAGGATGAAGCCGCACCTTCCACATCTGACTCAAAACTGGAAAATGTGGTCAAGACTATGGAAAGGATGATGGAAAGGATGAACATATATGAGAGAGCTCAATCTAGAGAAAACCAAATAGCTCCTTAAAATAGAAACCAATCCCAAAACCAAAATCAGAACTTTAGGAGAAATCAACTTCAAAACAGACAAAGAGATTCTGATCAGCAGATCAGACCTCCTTTCCAAGAAAATTATGTTAATGAGGATGGAGAAACAATTGAACAAATAGAGGATGATAACATGAACATGTTGGAGGTGAATAATGAGGATTCTGATTTCCTCCATGAAAGAAAACAAGGTCTATATACACCCTATGATGATGGAAGATAAGGAACTGAATACTACAGACAAGACTTTGAAAATGCCATCATAGGATCACCTAAACAATATGACTTAAGAAGTAGAAAGAACCAAGAAACTCCCAAAAAGACAGCCTCTGATAATTCTGCCAAAATCAGCCCTGTAAATGCTTCCAAAAAGACAACATAAAATCATAAAACAGTGGCTGGAAGTTCTGATCAAAATAACGGAATAAAACGCTCAGATTCAAGACAAACATAGTGGTGACCCTAGTAGCACTAGCACTTCAGCTAATGCTCCTGAAAAACCAATTTTGACTGCTGTAAATAGTAGAAATCAGCAAGCTGATTTTGCTGATAAAGGAGTGACTAACAGGGCTGAATCAAGCATTTTGAAAAATCAGATTCCTTTTAGCCTAGAGAATGAAATTGCCAAAATCAAGATCTTTGTCCCACTCACTAAGTTAGTCACTCAAAATGTATATAGATGTCAAGTTTTGAAAGCTTTGAACATAGAAGATATTTATGATACTGTTAACTTAAGTGATGATACACCAGAACTTCTGTTCGGTCCAAATATTGAAGGAAAATTCCAAGAAGGAACTACCCCTCCATTCTACATCAGTTTGAATATTTATGATAAGATGTTACACAACGCCATGCTTGATTCAGGGGCATCACATAACCTCATGCCCAAAGTAATAATGGAAATATTAGGCCTTGAGGTAACCAGACCTTATAAAGATTTATATTCCTTTGATTCAAGCAGAGTAAAATGCCTAGGCCTAATAAAAGATCTTTGTGTTAACTTAGCCCAAATCCTAGCCAAAAGCTTAGTGATGGACATTGTAGTGGCTGATATACCCCCCAAATATGGCATGCTCCTTTCAAGATCATGGGGTGCTAAGTTGTAAGGTACTATGCAGATGGATATGACTTATGCCACCATCTCTATCTTCAGTCAACCTAGGAGTCTCTATAGGGAAACACACATGAAATATATGGTGAGTAGTCAAGAAAGACCAGAAAAATCCCCTCTCTATTCTATACACACCGACCTTGACTCATTCATTCTTTACAATGATGAAATTTCTATTGAGAAAGGATTAGAAAATGAAACATCAACCAATATAGTGGCCACTCCACATCCAAACATAGTGGCATCCATGGAAGAAGAGGAAAACAAGGAGAAAACTAAAAAGAAATTTGCTAATTTAGAAAATCATAGCAAACAGATCACAGGTCTTGAGCATCAAAACAATCATGAGCAAAGTACCAATCAAGGAAATCAAAGAAAAAATCCTCAAAACATCAAAAACCCTGAGGAACAAAAAAAAATTCAACATAGTGTAGACCTACACAAAAAACACAGTGACAGATTAGGCAAACAAAACAGAGGGGGCATAAATGAAATAAATGATAAATCTGAAAACAATCCTCTTTGGAGTATGATTTTTTATGGGTTTTTCTCTAAAAATGGTGCAGGAGCAGGCATATGGGTACATAACACAGAGAATAAACATGTTGAAGGCCATTCCTATATATTAAACTTCCAATGCACAAATAACATAACAGAGTATGAAGCTCTCCTTTTAGGCCTACATTTATTGAAAAATTTAGGGGCCAAGATAATAACAGTTTGTGGGGAATTAAAATTGATAATTAGGAAAGTAAATGGGGAATATACTACCAAACATCCCAGACTAAGATCCTATAGGGATGATGTCATGGACCTATTAAAATCATTTGTTGAATTCCAACTTACTTTTGTCCCTAGAAACCAAAACATTCTTGCCAATGGATTAGACTTTGCCGCTAGTACATGATTGAAACTTTATGAAAGCAAACAATACACAGTTCCAGTCAAATATAGACCAACAGTCCCAGATAATGAAAAATACTGGCAAGTTTTTAAAGGAGATAAACAAATAGAAGAATTCCTACAGTCCAGAAATGAATTTGAAATGCCCAACTCAGATTTAGAGTATGAAGAAGATTGTTTTACTGAGGAAAAATCACTCTTTAAATAAGAAGAATCTCCTGAGATTGCTGATATAAATCTGTTAACCAAACAACCCAAACATAAAATAGAAATGTGCACAGATTTAGGAAAAGAAGACCTAGAAGTGTTGCAATCCAAAACTGAAAGCTTGCCAAAAATACTGGTACCATTAGAAGAATTGTTTGACTTTAATGATGTTGCAAAAAGGCCAAAATAGAACCTACTGAAGTTGAAGTAGAAGAGTGCAATATAGGCAGTGAATCAAAGCCTAAAATGATTAAATTATCTAAAACACTGCCAGCTCACATTAAACTGAAATACCTTGAGCTGTTTAGAGAATTTTCTGATGTTTTTGCATGGAGCTATGAAGATCTGAAGTCATATGATATAGAGATAATCCAGCATAAGATACCCCTCAAAGAAAACCAGAAACCTTTTAGACAAAAATTGCATAGAATCAACCCTGTTCAATTACCTCTAGTAGAGAAAGAAATTAAAAAAATGTATGATGTTGGAATCGTAGTCCCAGTAAGATATTTAGACTGGGTATCTAATCTTGTATCTGTGAGGAATAAAACATGAGAAATAAGGCTTTGTATTGATTTCAAAAACTTAAATAAAGCCTCTTTAAAGGAAAACTATCCCTTGCCCAAAATGGATCATATCTTACAAAGGGTAGTAGGTTCTAGAAAAATTTCTTTGCTAGATGATTTCTCAGGATACAACCAAGTACTGGTACACCCTGATGATCAACTTAAAATAGCCTTCACTACTCCATGGGGCACTTTCATGTATGTGAAAATGCCTTTTGGTTTAATGAATGCTGGTGCCACATTCCAGAGAGCCATGGATATTGCATTCTCAGAAGAAATAGGCTACTTCATTGTGATTTACTTAGATGACATCACAGTCTATTCCAAAACAGATGAAGAACACCTAATACACCTAAGAAAAGTCTTTGAGAAATGCAGAAAATATGGTTTATCCTTAAACCCAAAGAAAACATTGTTCGGCCTCCAAGAAGGTAAACTTTTTGGACACATCATATCAGAAGAGGGAATAAGGATAGACCCAAAGAGGATTGATGGTATTTTACAAATCAACCATCCTAGAAACATCAAGGAACTTCAATATTTCATTGGAAAGATTAATTTCTTGAGAAGGTTCATACCCAACCTAGCTGAACTCCTTAGAAACATGACAAACATGCTTAAAAGAGAAGAAGGAGTTAAATGGACCTTAGAAGCAAAGAAGTCATTTGAGTTTGTAAAACAAGCATTAACCAAAACAACAGTTCTTATCAGTCCTAATTTTACAAAGGATTTCTTCATATTTTCATTTGCATTAGAACATACAGTAGTTGGTGTCCTATTACAGAAAAACATGAAGGGACAAGAGAAACCTATTGCATTTTTCAGCAAGGCATTAAGAGATGCACCTCTGAAATATAACATAATGGAAAAAAAAGTTTTTGCCTTGGTTAAAGCTTTGAAAGACTTCAGAGTTTACATTTTTCATTCCCACATCATAGCATTTGTGCCTCATTCAGTAGTAAAAGACATTTTAACACAAGATCCAGATGGAAAAAGAGGAAAGTGGATTGTTGTAATTTTAGAGTATGACTTAGAAATCATGCCCACTAAGCTCATCAAAGGTCAAGGATTAGCAAAAATTAAGGTTGAATCCAACTTTCAAGCTCTTGATATAAACATGTTTAATGCATTAGATGAACAGGAGGAATTGACAACTCCAATTATTGAAGATCATTTTCTGAATTCATCTTGGTATGCTGATATTTTGTATTTTTGCTCAATCTTAATACCCCTCCGAGTTTTTCTAAAACAAAGGAAAGATTTTTAAAGCTGAAAGCTGTGAATTACTGCATTTTAGATAAATGCCTATATTGGAAAAATGCTAGTGGATTATTGCTTAAATGTTTGCTTGAGAATGATGTAGATAAGATCAAGCATGAGTTTCCTGAAGGAGAATGTGGAGGCCACCTCTACTGGAAGACTACAGTGAACAAAATCATCAGAGCTGGTTATTACTGGCCTACGCTATTTCAAGATGTCCATAAAATGATAATTTCCTGTCATAAATGTCAAATTTTTTAGGGAAAAAGAAAATTTCTTCCCTTACCTCTGCAACCAATCACTGTTGAAGCTCCTTTTCAGTAGTGGGGTCTAGAATTCATTGGGGAAATCCATCCTACTTCATCTTCCTAACAAAAATGGATCCTCACAACAACTGATTACTTTACCAAATGGATAGAAGCCATCCCTTCTAGGAATGCCACAAACTCAGTCATCATTTCATTTCTTGAAAATCATATCCTGTCTAGATTTGGTTGTCCTAGGAAAATTATAACAGACAATGTTGCTGCATTTGGATCCAAAAATATGGTTGATTTCTGTCACAAATATCAGATTACCTTGGGTCATTCTACAACTTATTACCCTCAAGGTAATGGGTTGGCAGAATCATCCAACAAGAGTTTGGTGAATATAATCAAGAAGTTGCGGGAAGAAAACAATAAATCATGGCACAGTAAACTAGTACATGTTTTATGGGCAAACAGATTGATAGTCAAAAAGTAAATTGGGATGTCTCCTTATCAGCTAGTTTATGGAGCTGATGCAATATTTCCAACCAGTCTAGGAGTGCTAGTCATGAAGCTAATCCAGGAAGTGCAGTCTGAAAAGAATGATATGAAAAGAAGAATAAATCAGACTGTACATTTATAGCAAACCGGAGAGGAAGTCTATAAAAGAGCACAACATTTGCAAGAAAAATTAAATTCTTTATCTCATTCAATCTGCTATAGGAAAAAATGCATTTTTTCTGCAAGAAATGAATGGAGCTGAACTTTTTGGAGGTCCTGTCAATGGCAAGATGTTCAAGCATTACTTTTGTTAACTTTATATTCAAATATTTGATTCATTGTAAATAAAATTTTGTTTAAGAGGAAAAGAATAAAAAAAACAATAGAAAAAGAGAAAAAGAGGGTAGATTAAAAGAAAAAGGTACAGCTCCATACCAAAAAAGAGAAAAATCTGAAAGTGTGCAAGCTTAAATGCCACTACTTTAAAACAACATTGTTATTTGGTCATACAGCCTAATCATGACTAGATAAATTTCAATTTACTACTGATAGGTTAGTGAAGGAGATTTGTCAAACTGTTTAATCTTGGCTTATCAATAGAATAGATTAGGATAGAAGAAAAAATGGTTCAAACATGCTCAAAATATGAACCAAAGAATCAAAAGAAAGAAGAAGATGGCTCTAAACAGATCAAAATTTGAGCCAAGAAGAAAAGAAGGATATTCATTATTTTCAGATCTTAAGCCTTCACAGTTTTGTTTTAATTTTCTTCAAAATAAAGGTCTATGTGTAGTTTGTATTTGATGCCATAGCCATCATAGCAAATCAAACAGTTTAATCCTAATTTGATTGTGTTTTAAATTTATGTTTTAGAATATAGAGAATGCAGATCTGTCAAACATCTTAATCTTAACAGATAGTAGCTTAGGTAGAGAATTGTTGAGTTCAACTGTTTAATCTGAACTCATGGAAGTTATAAGGATAGCAATAGATCAGTTTTTCCTGTTCTTGAAAAGTTTCCATTGGTTAATAGAACTAACATTTAAGAATCTTAGGGTAGAACTAGCCATTGAAAATTTCATGAATATTCAATGGTGTTAAACCTATGTGATGTTTAATGGGGGCCAGAACCCCATGTTAAACCAATGTAAAAATGACATCTGGTGAGAATCAGGTTGACCTTGTGTCTAGATGCCATGTCGACCCCCCCAACATAGGTGATTGTGATGTGGCCTTCTAACGTGGATGCATAGTTGGAAGTTCAAGATTGTATAAAAGGTAATACAATTATTCATGTCAGGTTGAGACTGGATTAAGTATGTTGACGTACGAATAATGACGTAGTAAGACAATGATGTTGTGGAATGATAAAATGGAATTTTTTGTTGGATAATGGGGATGAATATTTGCGACACATGGCACCCTTAAGAGAATTCCACATGGTGGTTTTGACACAATTATGATGTCAACATCAGGTTAACCATTGACCCCTAGGTCTGGGTCAGATGGT
The DNA here is from genome assembly GCA_034641835.2 of Pinus albicaulis. Classification (NCBI taxonomy): domain Eukaryota; kingdom Viridiplantae; phylum Streptophyta; class Pinopsida; order Pinales; family Pinaceae; genus Pinus; species Pinus albicaulis. The sequence goes on along the minus strand of CM076576.1, from coordinate 775,862,098 downwards.
GTGGTCCCATGAAGGTTATGTACATAGACACTACACCTAAAATAAAACCGCACATTAATATAAATATATGGGCATATGGCTTGATGTTAAATAATATTGGATGAGTGTGGAGTAACGAGAAATAGATCTTCCTTCATGGTCTAAATGAGGAAATGTCACCCTAAATTCTTAGATGTTGAGGGTTCGAGATTGTATTTGTGCATGACTTGGCCCTTCGTTGTATGATTGAAATGGTTTTCTATGGTATGGATGTCTATATGTGACCTGACTCTTCATATAACTAGTATGTCTCTTGTTTTAGTGGTATGACTGGACCAAAACATGGCTCTTTGTATGTGACCTAGCTCTTTGTATGACTAGTATGGCTCTCTTTGTTGTAGTATCGTTAGCCCAAAATGTTTGACATAGCACTCCATGTGTGAATTAGTTAATCATAATATGAATGATATGGATACCATTGGAAATAATGTGACTCTATATGTTTAATATGCCTCTTCATTTTGATTATGTGCATGGTGTTTGATCTAGTGCATGATATTTGATCTGGCACATAGTGTTTGATACAAGAAAGTCCTTTTTGAAGGTTGAAAAAGTAACATGAAAACATAGTTGGTAATGTGCTCTGTTGCACCACAGGAGGTCACAAGTTTGAGCTCAGGTGGGTAGGATGAAATTTTATTTTTACCATAAAAGTGAAATTTTCCAAATCATTAATAAAAAGGAAAAATGAAATCATTAGAAAAAATGCCAAAAAGGTGCATTTCGTAGGAAACATACTAGAAAGGTGAATTATGTAGAATAATTCATTTTTTATAATATTTTTATGGTTTTCTAGAGGGCCAAATTGAGTTTTAAAAAATGGAGTTTGGTTAGAATTATTTTGTGATTTGAGAGAGCAGAGATCCAATTTTTATTTTTGAAAACAAGGGCTCATCGTTATTGTCAATATTCTCTTGAAATCATGAACACGTTTTGAGACTAAGAAGTTTTTGAAAATTTGATGATTAAAGAACAAGTTGATTTAATTTTGTTTTGAACTTGTGGATATAGTTTTAAATATTGTGAAAAGTGGTCTACTATAGTTTGAAGAAGGAGGTGAGTACATCCATCGATGTTGATGCCTTAATAAGGTTAGAGCCTATTGCAAGTTTGTGCTTTCATATCATTAAGGATGGTGCCTCAATTAGGTTGTAGACAACAATAGTTTAGTGCTTGCACATCTTTTGGGATTGGTGCCTACAAATATATTCTAGTGGTTGTTACCTACAATAGTTTGTCTCTTACAGATTTATTTTTGGAGGTTAGTGACTCTAGTAGGCTAGTGCGTATAAATCTATGTAATAAAAAATTGAAGAAGATAATTTTTGGTCTTACCCCACAAGAGTTTCCACATAAATACAATGTTATCTTATATTAATGTCATGATGTTATTTAATGATGCATTATTATGTTTATAGTTATGATTGATTAAAAAATTGTGTTAAGTTGATGAAAATTGGCCATTACAGTAATTGAACCCTCTTCCCATAGTCTAACGTTGTATTTCTGAGCTATTGATGTGCACATTATCAATTATTTACATCAATATATTGTATGTGGCTTCTTTTTCAATCCAAAACCATGTCACCAAGTTGTTTGTAAATATTAATTTCATTATCAAATTCAAAATATGATATCATATTTTATAATTTAAATGCAAACTTTTAAATTTTCACTTTTCTTCCTTCCATATTTTCATCTTCATTCTTTAACTTATGATTTTAATGATATTCAAAATGAAAAAAAGTTTATTAAAAATGTGTGAAGGTTAATTATTGTGAAGCAAAAAATCAAGGTCTTTCATTATGAGCTTTATTTTCAATTGATTTATCATTTCTTCCCAACTTTTTCCTATGTGGTTCTTTATTTTTCTTAATAGTTCTTCCAAAACCGTTTGATATATCTTAATTGAAAACATGTGTCTCTATTTATAAATGCATTATTGATTATTATGCCTAGATTTTAAAATTCATTTTGTTTCTTATTTTGTCTTGAATGTCTAAACAATAGTTTAGGAAAAAACTTACCCCCCTATATCTCCAATTTCACGTTCCAATATGAACAAAATTTGAACATGGATGCCCTTAATGAGACTCTTACTGCATATGAAATGAGGATAAAAAAACACAGAATGGAAAACATAGAAGCAATGCTCAATGAATCCAAGGATGGAAGCAAGCATGGGAATCAAGAATATTCTACTCATGAATCAAAAGAGGAGGAAGCCAAATTTGTTAGAAAGCTAAATAATGGAACTCGAAAGTTTAAAGGTAAGAATCATTTTAAATGTTTTGAATGTGGAAGAATGGGACCCTATGCTTCTAAATTTACCGATGCAAATGTGAATGATAGTGATGATGAAGTGAAATCCAAATCTAATGATTACAAAAGAATATGAAATGCCAAAAGGAAAAACTCATACACTAAGGAAGACATTTAACATGAAAACAATGAAACCATGTATGATGATGAAAGAGGAGAAATATTGTTCATAGTCAAAGAAGAAAAAATTGAAGAAAAAGTTGACTTTTGAGGAGAACTCATTAATGTATTCAAAGAAAATAATTCTCCAAGGAAGAGGATGGATCGACTAGAACAAAAAACTCAAGAATATGCATATAGATATATTGATTTATATACTATCATCTCACTCAAAACTGAAATAGAATAAATGAATATGATGAATGGCATTATGTCAAAGGAACTAAACAAAAATAATGGAAATTTTGAAAAATTACAAGAAGAAGTGAATTTATTGAGAGGATAAATAGAGAGACTTCAGATCAATACAATCAACGGTTGAAGCTCCTTAAAGTTTCTAAGTAATTTGATCATATTATCATCTTGCGATGATATCCCCTTATCAAGACAAGTCTATGTTATCAGGAAGATTATATGAAATCTAGATATGAACTACAATCAAACATGTCATATGGAGAATCATCCAAGAATACATTTGTAAGATCCAAAAACAATAAAGTGAAGAGTTAATCCAAGTATAGGATTATCCTAAGCATGTCCACTTCTGAGTTGAAATTCGAAAGGAAATCAAGGATCAAAAAGTTCCAAATAGTGTAAGCTAAAGAAGAAACAAAGATATGATGACCATTGTGATATAATTTCTTTTCAAAGAATCCATAAGTAGGCAGGGGAGAGGAGTCAAATATTGGAAAATAAATTAATATCTTCCAAGAATTTTTTTTAGAAGAAATTCTTGATGAAGACAACTCCATCCACCCAGGTTCCAAAACTTGGTTTTTTGACATCCTTTCCCATACACCAAATTTGGAAATGAATAAAGGGATTGTAAAGCATATGCGACAAATGATTATGTCATATATAGAAGATATCATCTAACTTCTAGGGACAAATATATGGGAAATAAAGTCAAAATTTATAATAGCTAGTTATTACTGCCAATATTCAAGCGCAATATAGAATGATATAAGTTCCACAATGAAGGACATATAGCATGAGATTTTAGGATCCAATTGAGAATGTTTGAGGGAGAAAGTATCTCTTCTAACCCAACGATAAACACCAAGGCATGGAAAATGAAACAAGAATAATCAAGGATAGATTAGATTACTCATATCCAAACCATTGGTGAACTCTTAAAGATTAAAAAAAAATAAAATGAAACTTGAAGAAGCAAGATCATGCAAGATAGATGCATTTGAAAGAACAAGGGAAACTAGGAATAAGGGGTGTAACCATCAAAATGAGAAATTAGGAAGTTCAAGAAAGCTATATTACTTATTTGAAAGGGGAGCATAGCCTTATGAAAAAATAATTTATTAAAAATAGTAGGTGAGAAATATAGGGAAGTTGAGTAGTTCATATTAAGCCACACATAGTGGATCAAAAATTTTTGCAGATGATTTTTGGAAGTGAAATCTCAGATATTAGGATGCCTTCAAGAATAATATGTACATAAAATGAAAAAATCATCGACAAAGGGATTCTTGATAGGAAGAGAGCCTATTCACATGAAAACAATCATATTCAGAAGGGGATAATTCATTCAAAAGAAGAACAAGTCCACTAGTAGATTCTGGAACAATAATGTTCTAACAACCCCAGGTTAAAAACTTCATCTAATAAAGTTAATAAAGGAAAAAATAAGACCATGGTCATGGGACATGTATTCCAAGTTGAATATTGGGAAAAAAATCATAGTGTGGGTGTTCATTTGGTTTATTATGGCTAAAATAAATTAGCAAAGGCAATGGAAAAGGATTTGGAAAGGAAAAAGACATTTGAATTGACATTTTATTTATGAAAACAATGGAAATTAGGATAAAAGGAAGGTGAAAGGTCACATGTTGCATGTGAGGACGAAATTGAAGGATAATAATGGAAAATGAATAAATTAGAGGCCTAATTGATAAAAAGGCGTTTGAGGATTAGTTAAAAAAATTTGTGAGTTCAGTTTTGAGCTCTCTCTCTCTCTCTATAGTCTCTCTACTCTCTCATACTGTTGCACACTTAATATTTTTCTTGGAGCACTCTAGCATTGGATAAAGAAAAGAAAAGAAAAGGAATAAAAAACAATGTAAAGGGAAGAAAATATCAAGCAAGCAAGAGCAGGATCAAGTGGATACAACGAGGTTACTTGTAGGTATCGATTTGCATGTGTGATTTCCTTGCTAGTTTTGGCATGCATGGTACATGCATGTGTGTATTTGGTTCTCTTGCTGTCAATGGAATGGGTTTTTCTGTGATAGTGGTGTTCATCGTTTCTTTTCCATTTCCAGAGAGCCATGATGTGATTGGTTCTCTTTTACTTGGTTGAGCTGGATTACCGAATTATTTTCAAACTGAGTGGGTGGTATCTAAAGAAGAACACAATGCCTAAGATCCTTGAATCAATGAAGGTGGGATTGCGGTAAAGTCATATTGTTTGTACCTAGGTGTGCCTAGGAATCCTCGACTAGTGAATGGAGGGATATAAGGTAAATCCTAAAGGTGTGTGCCCTCGATTATGCCTAGGCATCCTTGAATGGTGAATGGAGGGATATATGGTAAAGCATAGAGGGTGGAGTCTCAATTAGTCCTAGGAATACTCGACCACTGAATGGAAAGATATATGGTAAATCCTAGAGAATAGAGACAGGAAAAATCCTCATGGTTTAGGTGGAGAGATCTAGTGGCATCCATGCTTGTATAGTCCTAGTGATCCTTGGACTAGTATATGGTGGGATTACGGGAAAGACTAGTATTATATGTTTATTTTTTCTGCCTAGGAATCCCTTGGTGGTTTGTGGTAAAACCTAAGGAAGTATTGATTGGTTTTCTTGTGAGTCCCACTTGCATGCTGGGAATATGGCATGAGGATGATTAGCTGAAAGGTAGATTTGGTTCAGCCCAATATATGGTCGGGTGGTATGTGGAAGTCCCTGACATGGTTGCATTTTGCATATGTTAATAAGAGCTCTTTTCCTCTTGTATATTATGTGTAAATGTGATTGCTATTATGTGATCATAATGGTTGTTCTATAATTTTTATTCTCTTGATTATATGTTGGTTACAATCATGGTTTTATGACAAATCTTTGTTATGCCTCTGATCATGTTTTTTTTGGTAATTGAATGAATAATGAATTTATAACCTAATATATGGTAATGCATCTATTATGAGAGGATCAATTGTTCTTTTTGATTCTCATATAAGTATGAAGTACCTATGCTCAATTGTGTTTATATGACCTGTAGATTGCATTTTCATGATGTGTTTGACAAAATGTCTGTCATGGCTAGGAATTTTCAGATCAAGTCCTTGTTCAAGTTTTGCAACAGATTCCTTTTCATTATGTTATTTATAATTTATGGAATTGTCATGAATTTCTCAGAAGTTTCCTGAGTCCCGACCCTAAGAAAGTTACTTAAAATCGAGGGTCACTGGCACATAACTTCCTGAAAAGGGCTACAGTCACATGGATGGCTTGTTTTTCATGCAACTGAAGGGTTTTAGTTTCATGGAATTCTTATCATCAATGTGACGGGGGCTCTACTTAAGCAAAAACACAAGCTATCTGAGGGGTTGGGTATGTGGAAGGGTTGGTTGGCTCCTGAAGGTCCTCTAGCATTTGAGGAAGGTTGAATTGGTCTTTTCTTGTTGTTTCCACTTCCTTAAGGTGACAAAAGATGTTTAATCATATCATAGTAGCTCTTCCTCACATGTGCACCCCCATAGGAGCGGTTATCTTAGGTAAATGTGGGAGGAGGGTGTTACAGAGTGGTATCAAAGGATGTTTCACCCCTCGGACTAGATGGGTGGAATGTGTTTTTCATGCATATGTATTCCTTATTATTGTGGTCCATGTTCTTGTTGTGTATGTATGGTGGCGGTCATTGTTGTAGTTGTGTTTTCATGTAGCAGATGATGACGTTATTATCATGATGTGTTTTTCATGAACTCATGTTGGTTGATTTGG